>CM076584.1:198359935-198816116 GCA_034641835.2 Pinus albicaulis | reverse complement strand
ATGAAACACATTTCGTTGTGTCCAGAAACTGCATTTGAAAAACATGTGTAAAATAGGAAAACTCTGTTTTCTGAAAATAGAGCTTCAATGAAATCCTTGTATCTCCCAACTGATAACACCTATGAGGAAATTGAGAGAGGTTGTGGTTATGGGATATTTTTTTGAAAATAACCTCTCTCAGTTTCTTAAAATACATTTTTTTTTGCCCAAAAACCGCCTTTGAAGCTGACTGCTAAAACAATCATGTACAGGACAGTTTCGTAATAGTAGTTTCATAGCGCATTTTAATTCATCAATTTCTGCCACCTCCTAATGAATTTTCATAAACTAAGAGAAAATTTTGTAGTTAGTTCTGTTATTTAGAAAAACCTCTTTGAGTTTTCCCAAATTCGTTTTCAATTGCTCAGAAACCACCTTTGATGTTGATTGTTCAAAACCAAAAAACATAATTTTTGCTTGATATTTTGCAATGAAACTTTCGGCAGTTTCGTAGTGCAAAGAGACTTTTTTCAACATAATGCACTACGAAGCTATGGTTTCTTGGCTAATTGGGCAGTTTTGATACAAAAACTTTGGGAAATGAAATCCAATGGATAATGATGAATGTTTGACATGAAAGAGCTTAAAAGATTACTTTGTTTAAACCTTAGGGTAAGTTCAAAATTTAAAAAAATTAATACTTCCCTTGATCAAACTTAAAATGACTCCTAAAACCCTATTTTGACCTATGAATTTATGTAACCTTGTCAAAATGATGTTTTGAATTTTTTGAGCGATAACACATTGCATAGTTTCTTGGCTTGTGTTATCCGACTGTGCAGGTTCTAATATTGGAGATAGAAGCTAGAATTAGAGTTTCCAAGCTGAAGAAGGAGAAAAGCGTGTGACAAGTTCGAGGTACGCCTCACTCTGTCATCTATTAATTTTTAAGGAAAAGCATTGGGTTTCTTGTCTCTCTATTGTTCTAGGTTGACCACCAAACCTAGGGCAGATAATTTTGTCTGCAATCATAAATCCCATATAACAACCACAATTACCCACTAATATGGATAGAAAAGTTTCAACTAGGGATTGTTCCATGCAATCACCTTAAAATAAACACACACACACACACACACATACATGCACACACACACACACAGAGATATATATATATATATATATATATATATATATAAAAGAGGTTTCTCTAAACATCCAAGCCGTTATGAACATGTGGATGTTACATTGGAAACTAAACTTGACCAATGTTAAAATAGAAAATAAAAATTGAAAATTTTCCATACAAATTAGCTAAGAAAGGTGTCAAATCCTTATTAGTATCATTAGCTAAGAAAGGTGTCAAATCCTTATTAGTATGAATGGGAAACTTAACCTTGAGAGTTTTAGAATAGAATAATTTATCACATGCAATATACCTTGTATAAATCTAGTAATATATTTTCCATACTTTCTTGAGCATGAAAAGAACATCAATTCTACCGTTACACGCTAAGAGATGGTAGGATGTGGTTCAAGAGATGAATACAAAATGACCCATTTGGAGTTTTAGAAGTTTCCTAAAGGGTGAAATATATTAATACTAGGCCTATTATTTGGGTTTCATGGTGTAAGAGACTAAACTCTTAATGGTCTTTAATAGTAAATTAGTGAAATATGGCTACCCATTTGAAGAACCCAGAGTCCGCAAAGAGGGGTAGTTTGATATATGGATAAATATTTGAATCCTAATTGATTTATTTAAAGGATTGAAAAATAAATCTCATTATGACAACTATTTGTTTTTTCATGGGAAAAAATTGTTGTTTTTAATTAGGGAAAATTATTGAAAGTGAATTACCCATGAGTTTTTTTTTAGAGAACATTAGATTAAATATCTGCAAAGTCATGTGATCATCGATTCACATGACATTTATATCCAAAGTCCCATTTGAAACTTATTCAATTTCAACTGGTAGAAGAATATGCCACACAACAAAATTTGAAAATTGATTAATATATTTATTTTGAGGCCTTTGAAGGGTTTTGAAAGGGAGGAACATCTGTAGTCTACTTGTTTTTAATTTGAGATTTCCATTTGCCTTGAAATATTATTGAATTCAACTATAAATAAAAGCTGCGTTTGTATCTTGTGCCTCAATAGAATCCTTGTGTATTGGGTTCCCATCAATTAAATAGTAGATATATGGGATTGGAGGGACATTTTAAAGGGAGAAATATGTGTAATCAATTAAATAACAAGAAATTTATAAAGGAGTCCCTCAACATACATTATACATATGGAATGAGAGAAGAAGTGATTGTATAAATGTAAATAATGGCACAAACTTTTGGAACCTTTTTCATTAGGCTCCATTGTTTTCTCAGAGAGATGGTAGAGTTATTCATTTATAAATGTTAGGTTTGTTCAGGGAATCGATACTGATAGGAGAATTAATTTGAAAATTTAAGAAGATAAATCCTGCCAACTTAATCTTTCGAGTTATAAAAAGAATGGCACAACCTTTTGGAACATTTTTCATTTGGATTCATTGTTTTCTGGGGAGATGGTAGAGTTGTTCATTTCATTGGAGTGAAAAATCCTATATCAAAATTTTCTTAATGTACTTACACCAAAGGTGTTCTCTTTTGAAATTGTTCCCTTTTGAAAATATATGCCCGGTTTTGGTAGAAATCTTCAGAAATCTCAATTTTTTCTTCCTCATTTTCTCATTATTGGTGTCATCTTGTTGAGTGGCTTAAAAATATATGGGAACTATTTTGGCTAGGGTCATCTACTTGATTTTTCGTGTTCCTTCAAATGAACGACTTTATAATCTCCAGGTTCTGCACCTTTATTGTATATTATTCCTTCTTTATGCTACTATAAAATGACACCTTTAGTGATTCCTTCTTTATGCTACTATAAAGTCGTATATTATTCCTGGTTCTGCAAATTTTGTCAGGGTGCCTCCGATGATTGTCTATATGGACGTTCTGCTGGGAAACATTGCTTCACTGAGTATGGTATATAATATCTCTGTTTGGAAGGATATGCTAATATATAACTATGTCTCTCCTGGATATATGTAGGTGTCTTGCCTTGATATCTTTGCACGAGTATGCAAATGGATGTATCCACTTTTCTAATATGTATTCATAGTACTTATAATACTTCGATTCCCACCATGCCTTTTCCCGATGTTTGGCCTTTGCAAATCTTACTTTTTTGAAGAATTCAACTTTGTTAATGGTACAATTATAAAATCACGTCTGGTGAAGGAACAATATGCCTTATATCCTCTCTCCTGGAACTAAAATTCCTTCTCTTTCTTTGGCAGAGTCATGCGCATTTTCTCAAACTTTTTACGTAAGTTGTTACAGGTTCATAGCTTCTAGTATTGCTCATATCGTGCAGAAACTTAAGTTGTACATAATCATGAATAATATGGTGGAAATAAAATAAGGAATATACTTCTATTAAAATTGTTGCAGTCAATACATCTCTCTCACTCCCTTACAACATATATTAGTGACATTTATAACACCCTCAAGTGGTTATGGTGGATCAACCATCCTCAACACTCAGACGTTACATTAAATTGGTCGCATCACTAATTTATAAAGTAAACACATTATTCTTAACTTAAATATTATTAGAATTTTAATTCTTAAAACATGTAAATATGTTATGCGGTAACTAAATCATATGAGAAAACATCTAAATTATACATTAAATTAATTTTATCCTAATTAAAAAAAATATGTTGTAGTTCAAGATGTTTCATTTTAAATGTCCTCTCGCTATGGTCACCCCTTTATATTTGGCCCTAGGTATTTATTTCAAATTGGTGTTAGATGTCTATTGATGCAGCCAAAAGGTCACAGATACCCACATACGCAAAAAATTTAATAAGTTTGCGCATTCCCAAGATTTAATATACATAAAAGAGTATACACTCCAACTTACACGTGGAAATAAACTTTGTGGGAACCCAAACCAATCTTTCACTTATGTGCTTAACCCTTTAACTTACCCTTCTTTTCATTCACGTGACTCTTTGCTAAGCAATCACACTTTTCATATCGCAAATCACAACAACCAACTTATCACTTTAACAACAAACATATCTCTCTGCTGTTTCGAACTTTCACTTGGCTGTGTTATAATATCCACCGTTGATCTATGCCACATCCAATGGTCCTGCTATACCTTCTCGCATATCAGAGAACTCACCATTTTGCACTTTGGCAAACTTAACACAACATTTCACAATCATCGAAAGGTCTTATTGCATGCAATGCACAATCTTTATTGTATTGAAGCTTATATCACTTCACATCTCACGGAAATTGCCACATCGCATGTCACAACTTGAATCAAATACCTTTAAACATAAACAATAATTATGTCAATGCGAAGTACTGCGATGACGACATCGCATCGCATCGCATCTTTGCAACCCAAACTTTATCGCACTTTGCAATTTCACACATTTAAGTTACACCGTTAATCTTTAAACCATATCACCTACGATGTGCGATATGTGCTTGATCGTTATGCCGACACGTGGCTTTTATTCACAACTTACCCAATTTAACTTGTGCTATGATCTGTGTTGTTTAATCTTCAACTGGTCTTTGCGATTTAATCTTCGTCATCCATTCCCTTCCTTTGGAAATATTTTAAACACTTTTCTGCATTAGTATTTTTCTCCTTTTTCTTTGACTGCCACCTCTATGCGTCTCCATTTCCTTCACGCTATCCTTCTTAAAGCTTGTTCAGTACCTTAATTGTGCTAATCTCTCCTGAGCTTTGTTTAATTATTCCTACTTGGCATTTTCACGCTCGCTGCACACCTTGCATGATGTCTCAATCTCGAATATAGAACACCCTTTTGTATTACTTCTTTGAATGCAAAATTTGGATTGATTTCCTTGTCAACCTGCATTCAATTTATATCTACACTTATTTGTTCTCACACAACATCAACAAGATTGATTCCCGGACTAGAATCATACAGATTCTACCAGTCACTAAGTCCTTATCACTCAAAAATACTTAATCTTTAATCACAATTCACATAAAAATGATTTATTACATAGAAACCATAATTTCTCAGTTACAGACCACTCAACTCGTAACAAAAGTAATGACACACAGTCACTATGAATTCGATTTTTCATTAATTAAAAAATGTACAGATACAAATAAAACCTTCTTACAATCTAGCTTTGGCCTACTGCTCTCTTGGCATGGCCTTCTCTTCCTACAGAGAACCCTCTCTCTCTCTCTTGCTCTAGTGTCTCTCCCTTGGCCTGATCTTATTTATTTAATTTGGCATCTTCTCTTGGTTCTCTCCTCTCTCTCTAGGCGTGGTCTTCTTTCTTTAATTTTGCCCCCTTTTCTTCGAAGCTTACAATTTAATTTATAACACAATTTAGAGATTATCCACCCCTCATTCAACTCCTATAAACTTGTAACTAATTTCTATTTCTAAGGATATCCTAATTTATGACTTCTCTATGTTCTTAGCATAAACACCAAATATTCTCTCTAACATCCCATACATTAAGGGGATTTGTTACATTGACTCGACACTCATTGACACCTAATCACTAAGCATATTCCCTACCAATGCTCACAAAGAAATAAAATACTTTTTACATGAGTTTTACAATGTATATTTACAATAGTTCTGCCTTGAAAAAATGTCAAGACCCTAAGATGTGATTTCTACTTGGACTTTTGACTTAGAGCGGATGCTCCTGCATCAGACTACCCAGGTGAAAATAATCATGATATCATGATCATGTGTGTTTAATAGTTATCCTCTTGGATCCCAGAATGCATTCTGTAATCTATCTTTGGTTGATGTTGTTGTTGTTTGTTGTTGTTCGCTAGGTATCCATACTTTATGTTGCATTTCCCCATTGGCTATGCTCTCATAGTTTTCTATTTTATTTCTCTTGTTTTTTATTCTTTTCTTTATTACTGTTGTCTTGTTCTAAGACCCCTTCACCATCAACCCTCTTATTCTTTCAATCTCCATGTCTAGTTTATCTTCTAACTGGTACTCACTCTGCCAATTGTTGCTGCACTCTGTACATTCATCTTCAAACCATTGTTTGTTACTTTCAATTTGAAGTTGTTGGATTCTTACTACCACCCTTACATATTTACCCTCTTTTTTCTTCTGAACTTTAATCTCATCTCCAAATAACCTCGGTTCAATATCTTTGATAAAAACATCATATTCAGATATTTCCAGCAAACAGTTCAGCAATTTACTTTCTACTCGATTCCTTTCAAACACCTCATCACTATGTTGTTCATCAATTCCAACATATCTTTCTTCTTCTTCCTTAACGACCCTCAATGATTATCCTTCATCTCCTTGACTAATCCTGGCAGTCAATTTAGCTTCCTTGAGTTCTACGACTGATTTCTCTTTAGCATGAGACATGTCTGCCTCACCTTTGTCCAAATTTAATTGTACAATAAGAATATTCATTCTCTGGTTTGCTAGTCTATTCTCCAAAAGACTTAACTCATGCCACAAATCTGTCATCTCACTTGAAAATTCTTCCAAATATTCTATACAATCCTCACTATCTGCTTCTTTGTCACAAGTCCAATTTCTTAGTGACACTACTTCTTCATTCTCTATTAGAATAAAATTCTGATCCTCTATCTCTGTGACAGCTTTAGGTATCTATCCAATAGTCTCCTCTTGGTCAATCAGATAAGCCAATTCCTCCCTGTCCTGAAAAATAATAGCTTCCTTCATATCAGAAATAACTATCTCACCTTCCTTGGAGATACTTTCTTCGCTAAGCAAGGAATTTATGAACTCCTTCTACTACAATAAATCAAATTGATCTTCATCTGAAAGACAATAATCATCATACTTTTATTGAAAATTCTCAACTTTGTTCAAGACAATTCCAAGAGATGGATTGCCTTCCGCAACACCTGCAAACACAGTAAAATTATCGATTTCAAAATCATAAGGCTTAATTTCCTCAACTTATGTTTGGACATCACTGCTCCATCTTCAAGTTCAAAATAAACGTGTTCATCTCCAGCAACTTTGTCTTTCTATAGCTCAAATCCTTCGAGATTCTCAGTGCTCAATTCAACATCCATAATCTGCTCAAGCTTCCTTAGATCCTCTATTAATTGCATATTCACCTATTTTTCTCTCTTCTCTTGTAGCTTATGCCTCTTCGTTTTATTTATAATTCTGCAACCATAGCTCTGGTCTTCTTTACTCCCCTGGATCAAATTTATCAAAAATTAAATTTCATTCTTATGTTAGCCTTTTCTCTCTCATGCTCTTCATCTATGCCATCTTATTTGACATCTTTCTTCAGTTTTCTTCTATTATGGTCCCTCTCATAACCTTTGTTATGACTATCAATAGTCATCCTCTCCTCTATCTCTATGAGTTCCTCACTCACTATGAGTTGTACTTAAGCCTTTGCAATAGCAAGTCCTCCCTACTACAACTTATCTCACCAAGATTTCCTTTGTACCTGGCCACTAGTACCCTCTTTGGAAATTTCTTTGAGGATTCCTCTGCTCCTTCTAGGCTTCAACTCATTTGTACCTTTGAGAACACAATTTTCCTTTTGTATTTCAATCACAAATGAAATAATAGGTTCTGGCCACACTCTTCTTTCACTTAGAAATCCTTATCACTGCTCTTAAGGATGTGATCTTATTTTTCTAAGATACTTGATTAGGTGCAACTATCAATATTTAATCTATCTTTTGTTCTGCAAAAATCAAATTAGAGTTAAATAAAACAATACTTGCATGATTTCAGAAGAAATCTCCATCCACTCTTGACATTCGAGCGAATCTCCATTTTCCACAAGAAAACAACCATCACTACGTTTTATTTATCCTTATGCAATCTCTTCTTAAGAGTATCACTTATTACCATCTTTTGCCATACTCTACCTCTATATGCCTACTGTTTGTTAGATTTCAAATCTGATCTTCTCTTTCTATAGTATCTCAGTCAATTTTCTGCAAAGCACATTTTCTTTACTAATCTCCTCTTTCTTCCACACTTAGTGGTTAGGATATCATGTCCAAGTTAAGAAATTGTTGAAAACTGGAAGTGCTTGGAAATGGTTGCAATCTGAACGACTGGAAATGTCTCATCCCTGCGATTCTGGTGCCATGAATGGTTCTCAAAACGAAGGTCGTATGAGAAAGTTACTGAGGTTTGAAATCATCCAATGAACTCCAAAACATGAATTTTGACTTAGTTTGACTATGAATTTTTTATAAAAAGCATATAAGTAAAAAAAATCATTTTTTATATGTTTTGGACAGCCTATCAGAGGGTGCCACGTGGCCTGCCCGGAGGCTACTATGTGGCCCCAGGCTCAAGGTTGAAAGACATGGAAAACGTTTGAGGTTCATGGGGTTTGAACCCTTGACCCGACACTTCAGGCAGAGCGACCCAGCCGGCCCACCTATGGAAAATTCTCGAAAGAGTCGGGAAAAAGAAACGTGTTGTCAGGTCAGTTTTGGAACGAGCGGAGAAAGGTGGGCTAGCCCCTCACATCTAGCCCCCACTGTCAATAAATCTAGGCCTTGGAACCTGGTGGAAAACTCTAACCACGTAGAAAATAACCAAAACCATTGGCTCAAAGGGCGGTCACATGAAGAAGATTACATTTAATGTGGTTGGTCAACGGATAGTTCGGCGGCTACGGCGGAAAGGCACCATGTGACTGCGTTACTCCAGCATTTAATGTAACCCCAAAAATTTCTGCCAGTTTTGGCACATTCCACTAATTCCATAGATTCCCCCAATTTAGCGCTTTCAACTGGAGTTCCTCCAGTTTTGGAGGAGGATTTTGTGGAACACTGGGAAAAAAAAAATTTTGGTCAAAACTTTCTCAATTTTCGACCAAAAAAGATGAAATTTTAGTCAATTTTGGGTTTCTTCAGCATTCTGAAGAGTTTGGAATAAGTTTCAGAGAGAACATAGGTGATATATAGTATCTTTTGCTTTATGGAAGATGAAGGAGCCATCAGGACCATCATGGAGAAGGCAATGTATTGGGTTGTATTTCACTGTTTAAGGCAAAAAAAAATCCATTTCTAGCTATTTTCGATGTTCTAAAGTCAAATTTACAGTTGGTTTTGCCTGTTTAGGCATATTTTTCACTATGTAACCATTTTGAGCAAATTAATAGAGCAAGAAAATGCCATTAGGGAGCCTTGGACTCACAAATGTAGCCCAGGAGAGGTGAACTTCCTCAACAATTTGTTGTGTTATGTTATGGTGAATTTTACTTGCTGTGTATTTCTTCTGTGATATGTTAAACAATAAATTTAATTAACAAATCCTCACACATAAAACTCAGAAACAAACAAAAACTATTTTGTTTAACCTGCAAGTCATGGAGAACACTTTGCACACTAAATTATTTGAGAATGGATACTATGCATAGCATTAGAAATATTTCCATTTTCAAATCAGTTGGTATCAGAGCCAAGTTTTACTCTGCATTTGTTTTTGTGCAAATATATAGTTGAATTTTTGCAAGTTTTGATGCTTAATAGGCTTAAACTCAAGAGAGGGGAAGGACAATTGGTTAGAGCTCAAAGTAATCCTCAACCAAGGAGGGCCAGAGTGCCATTAAATCCCCCTTCTAATTCACTTCCAAGAGCCACATAAGAAGTCTAAAGCATGCCTTCAAGATAAGGAGAAATTCCTGAAGACACTGATCCAAAAGAAGAAGAACGAGTGTTCCAAAAGGCGTTCCTGGACATGATTGAGATGGTGAGGATACTCTACCAAGAAAGCAATGAAAGGCTTGAAGGAGAAGGGTCGAAACACCACAAGGAAGGAGAAGGTTCTTCAGGAGGAAAGAAAAGTGATGATAAGTCAAAGAAAGGACACGGAGGAAATGGTGATCCACCATCCCCATATTCATCCTCTTCCTCTACATCGTCATCCTCTACTTCAGTGAATCAATCTCACAAGTCAAAAAACACTGGTAAAAGTTCATTTTTAAAGCTTGATGTTAAGTTTGAGTTGCCTATGTTTAATGGTGAGGTCAATGCAGAGAAATTTGACAATTGGATAAGGAATTTAGAGGTTTACTTGAGAATACATAACCTTCATGATGACGATACAAAGATTCAATTAGCCTCTTTGAAAATGGATGGAGCAGCATTGGTATGGTGGGAATCTAAAACCAAGGAAGAGATGAAAAAACATGGTAAGATCACTTTATCATGGGCTGAATTTATTACTGCAACTAAAAATTTTTTTATCCATTAGCTCATTTACAAAAGGCTATCATGAATTGGAAAAACTTCAGATAACTTGTGGGAAAAAATGTACAAGACTACACCCAAGAGTTTAGGAGAACAACACTCTTATTAGGGGTAGACTTACAAAGTCAAGACACTTTGCTGAAATATATAGGTGGTTTGCATAGCTACCTTAGACATACTATCCTTATGTTCAATCCTACTAGTCTAGACGAGGTTTTTGTACAAGCCATGCATTTAGAGGCTAGAGGGAAAAGTACTTTTTATGAGGTAGAAACAAGCCTTTTAAGGGGAGAAAAAAAGACACAACCTCTAAGGAAAAAGGAAAAAAGAATGCATCTGTCAAAAAAGATGGTGAGAAAGTGAAATGTAAACACTGTTCAAGAGAAGGCCATGAAGAGAAAAACTATTGGAAACTTCATCCTGAAAAAAGAACTCAGTCTAAAAAAAACAAAGGAAAGAAGAAAACTACAGCTATTACAGCCATGGGTTTCAAGAATATGAAGGGTAAAGAAACTAAAAATAAGCCAAGCACTAGTACTTAAAACTGTCATGTATAAGCTCCAAATGAGGAAGAAAGAATTGAATTGTTCCATGTGAGGGTAATCTCAAAGCACACAAAAATTGACACATTGTTTGACAGTGGGTCACAAGAAAATCTCATATCAAAAGACTTGGTCAAAAAACTTAAACTTGAAACCATTCCACATCCAAAGCCATATCCACTTGGTTGGATATGCAAGGATGAAAACATACAAGTTTCAAGGAAGTGCATATTGCGTTTTGCAATTACTGCACAGTTTCTTGACACAGTTGAACTTGATGTAGTGTCGCTTGATATATCAGGAATTGTTTTGGGAAGTTCTTACTTGTTTGATAGGAAAGTGATCTTCCATCACCATGAAAATAAGTATCATCTTTTTAAATATGGCAAGGAGTTGATTGTCAAAGAACATCACAAAGAGACAAATATAGCGATGGTAAATATGGGACAGGTAAAAAGGCTAGTGAATTCTAGTAAGAGTTTTGTACTTCTTATGGTTAAGCCTAAGGTTGATTTGAATCATGAGTCATTTTGAAATTGTGATTCCAAGTTAAAATCAGATTTATATGATGTAGTTGATGCACATCATGACGTGTTTCAGGAACCGATAGGTTTGCCTCCTAAAAGGGAGATTCAAGATGAAATACAGTTGCAACAAGATTGTCCTCTTCCTAACATAGACATGTACCGCATGTCTATCATGGAGAATGTTGAAATAAAGAGGAAAATTAAGTACTTGTTGGACAAAGGTTTCATAAGACCAAGCACTTCGCCATGTGGGTCACCGATAGTGTTGATTCCGAAAAAAGATGGAACTTGCTGTATGTGTGTGGACTTCAGGGCATTGAACAAAATAATGGTAAAGAATCATTACCCACTCCCAAGGATAGATGATTTGTTAGATCAGCTAAAAGATGCTAAATTTTTCACTAAGTTATACTTACGTAGTGGTTATCATCAAGTGATAATTGTAGAAAGTGACATTTGGAAGACAACATTTAAAACCGAACAGGGACTCTTTGAGTGGCTTGTTATGCCATTTGGTTTATGCAATGCACCTACAACTTTCATGAGGGTAATGGATGATGTATTACGTCCTTTTCTTGATGATTTCATTATTGTATACTTATATGACATCTTAATTTTCAACAAGAATAGAGAACAACATTTCATGCATGTTAAGAAAGTACTTGATATTTTGAAGAAAAATCAGTTGTTTCTTAAAATCTCAAAGTGTGAATTTGGAAAGACTTATTTTGTTCATTTGGGACACATAGTAGGAGGAGGTGCTTTGAGAATTGATCCTTCTAATATAGAAGCCATTGTGAATTGGCCTACTCCCAAATCCATTACATAGGTAAGAAGTTTTTTGGGTGCATCTCAGTATTGGAGGAAGTTTATTTCTAACTTCTCTCTCATAGTGGCTCCTATGCATGCAGTGACAAGTGTGAAGCGTTATTTCCAATGGGGAGGCAAGAAACAGAAATATTTCTAATATTTGAAAGAGAATATAAGTTCAGCTCTAGTCCTTGCATTACCGGACTTGAGACAACCATTCAAGATTCAGACCAATGCTAGTGATTACGCCATGGGTGCAGTTCTCTTACAACATGGTAAGCCTATCGCATTTAATTCTGAGACATTTAAAGGTGTTGTTTTGAATTATCCTACATATGATAAGGATTTTTATGTGTTGGTACAAAGTGTCAAAAAGTGGAAACACTATTTGATGGGAAAAGAGACAGTTGTTCATACCAACCATCAGCCTTTACAGTACTTGCAGTCACAAAGCATATTGCAGTAGTCACGACATTTCAGATGGATGGGTTTTCTACAAAAATTTCACTTGGTAATAAGGTACAAGAAAGGTATTTTCAATAAAGTTGTTGATATTCTTTCAAGGCCTATTATCAGTGCTACTACTTTACTTAAGAATGATTCTATTGTACATGAGAGTTACATAGAACAGTATGCATCAGATGTTGATTTTAAGGATGTGTATGCTAACCTGAGTAAAGGGAACCATGTTGAGGAGAATGATTATCCCTTGCATAATCATTTTATGTTTCATATGGGTAAGTTATGTATACCACAGGGAGAGAGACTAAGTTTCATGAGAGAAGTGCATTCTTCTCTTATTACTGGACATTTCGGGGTAAGAAAAACTGTGGCACATTTACATAGGTATTTTTATTGGCCTCTCATGGTAGATAGTGTTTCATGTTTCATTAGAGGTTGTTCATTATGCGCTACAAGAAATCCTAGCAATAGGAAGCTTGGTTTATATATGCCATTACCGGTAACTTCCAGACCACGGGAAAGTGTTTGTATGGATTTTTTTAGAGATCTACCATTGTCTAGAAAGCAGCATGATTATCTTTATGTAGTAGTTGATAAATTCAACAAGATGTGTATTCTTATGCCATGTAAGAAAACTATAATTGATACAAAAACTGCTGATTTATATTTTCAACATGTATGGGCTCATTATGGCTTGCCTACTTCTATTGTTAGTGACAGGGATTCCAGATTCGTTGGGAATTTTTGGTCCAATTTATGGAAGATGATGGACACCAAGTTGAAAAAGAGTACTGCTTTTCATCCACAAATAGATGGCCAAACAGAGGTAGTGAACATAACCGTACATCTTTTGAGAGGTTATTGCAGCAAGCATCCCAAGCTTTGGGATGATCATGTGTATTACATTCAACATGCTTATAATCGGGCCAAGCACTCTTCTACAAATACTTCACCTTTTGAATCTTGTTTTGGATATTTGCCTAAGTCAACTTTAGATTTCATTCTTGAGAAGGATGTTGCCATTGATGGGCATAGTGACATTGATAAAGCTCACATGTTCATTGAAAGAATTCAGCTCATACATTAGAAAGTTCAAGAACAACTTGAAAAAAGTCAAGGCAAGTACAAGGAGAGGCATGAAAAACACATAATTGATCATAGGTTTCAAGAAGGATATGATTTATGGCTGCATATTAGTAAGGAAATAATGCAAGGAGAAGGTAAAAAGCTAAAGCCTATTTGTTATGGTCCATTCAAGATTCTTAAACAAGTTGGAAATAATGCTTTTAAACTAGATTTTCCTTCATATATGAAAATGTATTCCATTGTGAATGTGGAAAATTTATGTTTGTATGAACCTCCTTTAATTATTGATCATGAAAGAAACATTCAACTGCCATCCATAGAGGATTTATCGCCAGAATATTTGGATGAGCTGAAAGAGGATGCTATCCTTGACAGGAGGACACGCACTTTGACGATGGGAAGTGTCGATTATCTTCGGATTGGTCTTAAAGGAAACAAACCGAGTAAGGAAAAATGGATGGTGGTGGAAAAGGTGAAGGGTCTGTACCCTCATCTTTTGAACATGTAATTGAAGGATTTTTGGGTCCAAAATCTTCCCAATGGGGAGGTGTGATCAGGATATCTTGTCCAAGTTAAGAAATTGCTCAAAAATGGAAGTTCTCAGAAGTGGTTGCAATCTAAATGACTGGAAAGGTCTCATCGCTACAATTCTGGCACCATGAATAGTTCTCAAAACATAGGTCGTATGAGAAAGTTACCAAGCTTTGAAATCATCCAATGAACTTCAAAACAAGACTTTTGACTTAGTTTGACTATGAAAATTTTATAAGAAAAATATAAGTAAAAAGAAATCATTTTTTATATGTTTTGGATATCCTATCAGAGGGTGCCATGTGGCCTGCCTGGAGGCTGCCACGTGCCCCAGGCTCAAAGTTGAAAGACATGGAAAAAATTTGAGGTTCATGGGGTTTGAACCCTCGACCCGACACTTCGGGCAGAGCGACCCGACCGGCCCGCCTGTGGAAAATTCTTGAAAGATTCAGGCAAAGGAAACATGTTGCCAGGTTAGTTTTGGAACGAGCAGAGAAAGTCGGCTAGTCCCTCAGGGCTAGCCCCCGTCGTCAATACGTCCAGGCCCTGGAACCTGGAGGAAAACTCTAACCGCGTAGCAAATAACGGAAACCATCAGCTCAATGGGCAGTCACATGAAGACGATTACATTTAATGTAGTTGGTTAATAGATAGTTCGACGACTCTAGCGGAAAGGCACCATGTGACTGCTTTACTCCGACATTTAATGTAACCCCAAACGATTCTACCAGTTTTGGTGCGTTCCGCTAATTCCGAATATTCCCCCAATTTAGCGCTGTTAACTAGAGTTCCTCCAGTTTTAGAGAAGGATTTTGGGGAACACTGGGTAAAAATTTGTTTTGGTCATAAATTTCTCAATTTTTGACCAAACTGTTGGTGTCTAGATATGAACAGAATTCAACCCTTTTTTCCACATAAATTATCAACCCAAGGGCATTAGTTATTTCAATACTAACAGAAAAGTATATGCAGATACAAGCACATGGTCCGCTGTAGATCACAGGTTTAATCTATAACACACATACCACTGTAACAAAAATGAAATGAACTGTAGAAATAAAAGGCATCCATAAAAATTAACACAAATGTAACAACAATAAAGAATCACACCAAACACAACACTACAAAGAAAAGAAAGAAGAACGCAACACCTGATCACAAGAGTGGGCCCAACTCTTTGATTAGGGCTGCAGAAACTCAAGAATTATAGGAGAAATAACAAGATGTTTTACATTTAATTAATGATAAAAATGTTGATTACAAAGTTTGTATGTCCAAGGGTCTCTCGGTTCAAAACCTGTAGGCTTCCTTATACAATTGTCCTGAAACCCCTGATTCCTCTCAATGACCCCATTTTTACAAAAATACATCTTGTTACAATGGCAACCAGGTTTCCCAGCAAGAAACCGTAAGAAGGCCTAAGATAGTGTTGATATACCCATGGTTGTCACAATATAGCAGCAAATAAGGAAGACACTGGAGATGGTGGGTTGTGCCTTGACTCACGGCCGTAACGCTCCTGTTGTAGCTAGATCTGAAGAAATATTGGAGTTAATATGTAGAAAGGTAAAACCTTTATGAAAAATACATCATTAATCAAATATCCCATAAAATATAGGAAGAAGGGTTTTACCTCATGCTTTTAATATAAATAATGGTACAAAGAGATAGAAAGGTAGGGTAAAATGGGAGAGGAATGTATACAAATCTGGTACCCAACATCTCCCCCCAACTGATCTATATGCATGCCCTCATGCAGCTCGTCGTCTCCTTAGATATGGATTCAACTTACTATGATCGGCATGAAGATGTGTGAGGTCATACTACAGCCATTTCTATTCCTGGTGGCTTATATCCTTCTGTCAGAACAACATCCTTCCACCAGTCGAGTTCAACGTTATACGCAGGAGTATACTGCGTAGCTGGTAGCCATAAAAGGGGAAATTGAAATATTAATCCCATCCATATAACCCCACAGGTATGAATGCATGCCACATGACGCGGAATTCTCTATAAGGCACGCGCAAAGTTAGGTGCCTGAAATCGTTCTCTTTCAGTGACGCCTGAGGAAGACAACATCCATATTTTCTGACAATTTTCCAGTGCTTCCTTGCGAAATATCATAATCTGGTTGACACACAGGTCAGCGCACCTTTTCTAAGTTGCTTACATGTGTTCTTTATGGCCCTTAATCTGTAGAAAGGTATAATGCTTGTTATAAATGTTTGAGGACTGACCGTGCTCTCTTCTCACCATTAATGGTTTTTCATCTTGATTTTCTTCAAATGTATCCCAGGCCTTTCTCCATTTAATCTGATTGATGGTATAGGAGGTGAAAGCCCTTAAGTGGATGTCCCCCACGAATGGAACGGTGTTAAAGGACTGATCATACCCCAAGTAATACCCATGCATGTAGAGCTCGTGCATTAAGTGTTGTCCTATAATATCATGAATTTTTAAAATATGGAGAAATTGAATGGGATCCTCAATTTCATACCAAATCTCCTTATATATACTTTCAAGACAAAAGGAAAGAAATTGTTCATGAAGGAATAAGGCATAGATATGTGTAGGAGGTCTGCAGGCCATTAACTGTTGTGCTAGGGAGAACATCTTCTCCTTATCTGTCTTTAGCAACTGAACTTGTTCTTCCAACTCTTCTATCCCGGCCTTCTGTTTGGCTTGCTTCAGTCGTGCCTTGTATAACTGATCCATGTACCCTGTGACGACTCCAACAACCTATTCTTGAACCCTAGCTATTTCTTTCTTATGGTTGCTCGCCACAGTCTGCCACTTTTGAATTTCAGTGGCCAATACAAATTCTTGACCTTCAAACAACTCTTTGATCAGGCCGATCTAGGTGGCTGCAGTGGAGACTTCGATATTCGGCTTTATTGCCCTCCATTTGTAGTTTTTTACCTTTTTTTTTAAACGTGAAACTTGCTTCTTCAAATCCCGAGCCTCTCTTTTCAGTCTTATGGTTTCACTGAACTGCAATTGATACCTCTTTTTGAGAGGTAAATTTTATCACACTGTTATTTAACGATGAATTCAAGTTCTGGACCTATGACAGGCTAAGAAGGCAGTGGAATGTTGCCGACATCCTATACAAATTCTTTTGTCAAGCCTTTCTGGTTGGGCCCCGTATCCACAGGGCCTTCTTCTTCTACATTTATTTTTGGAACTCTTGCTATTTGGTCGGAAATTTCATTGATCCCCCTGTGTTTCGATGTTTCTACAGGAACTCTGTCTTCCTTGTGAACCTCTAAGTTTTCCAGTTCAATAGTGTCTGGGCCAATATTGGCTATGTCAAAAAAATTTAGTACCGGGGGAAAAAAAACTTCTTCCATTAACCGTTTGGGCGACTGAAATCCCCTAGCCCCTTTGGGCATCAGGGACTAGAATGGAGAACAGGGAATAGACCCATCATCTTCATTTTTGGTTTGGACTGGGACTTCATGCATTACTACCTCAACCAGAGTCAATGCTAGTTGTTGTAGGGCAGCATCGATTCCGTGGCTCAATTCCCTTCTTTCCTCTTGCCCTTTTCTTACCATTTCTTCTTCATGGGTCGATACTGGTTCTTGTGGAACAATATCGACTACCTTGTTCATTCCTTATTTACCCTCCTTTTCCTTAGGACTCACCTTTGTTTTCACAGCTGGTACCAATTCTTGAGGTCAATCGTTGATTTCGCGGGCAGAATCTTCTTGTTCTAGCTGAATTGGGGGTGGTTCTTGTGTAACACTCCCATCCGTATCAATATCCATATTTTTCTGTGCATGTGATGCTGTTTCTTGCGAAATAGCATTACTTTCCATTCCTCTGTCCACAATTCCATTCCTTTTTTCTTCAATGAAAAAGGTTGACGACTGTATAACGATATCGATTTCCTCCACAATCTCCATAATTCCTTCCTCTGTGGGTTCTTCAAGCGAGGCTAGTTCTTGTGTGGCAGCCTCGTTTGTGTCGCCAACTACTTCCTCCATACTCATCTCTTCTTCCTTTGGTTCCTCTTGATCAGTTTTCGTTTCCATTTCCTCGGGTTCCTCTTGATCAATTTCTTCTGAATATTCCTTTTCCACCTAACCAGCTGGAGAGGCTGGTTCTTCTTCTCTAGCAGCAATCATAGCTGCTACCGCTTCTTTTGAGGATCCACAGAGTTATACCGAGGAAACCCGCAACCTGCCTATTGCATGCATGACCAATAATTTCACCAATCTGTGGTTAGAAAGTAGTGCCATCATCTGGCAAGAGCACCGAGCATACTGTGCCATATGTTGTAGTTGTTTCAATAGGAAGAATGACATATTTAGGGCATGCACCTGATTCTGTGGAAATGAGAGTTGTGTTAGAATTTGAAAGTGATACTTAAATAGAGCCGAGGCCTGACCCTCGCAGGTAATTTATTTTATTATGAAACTTGTAACTTCGTTCCAAGGATACGACACAGTTCTGTGCTCATATCCTCTGCCCAATTGAACGACAATTTCTGCTGCTTGCAAGAACAATTCGGGAAATTCCGGGAGAGAAATTTTCTGAGCAAACCATTTCTGCCCCTGCTATCTCAGCCCACTAACCTCTGCAATTACCTCCTTTGTGACAGGAACTTCTAGACCTCTAGCTCGCGAATAATTCTCCTCTAAATTGAGTGTGAATTCCATTGTGATACCTCCATCAAATCCCTGCAATCTGTCAAAGTAGATATCCCACCCTGCGTCGACAAAGACTTTCCAAACCTCTGGATTGTTGTGAACTGAAACTATGTTTTCAGGCTCATGCCGCACAACCATTCCACCCATACTGTGGAGACTTGTAGCAGCACTTCCTATAGCATCAAACCATTGAGCAAGGTGGTGAGTACCAAATTCGAAGGAACATCATAGTGAAAATGGAAAATACGATTTAAATGATGATACCACATATTGATGGGAATCGTAGGCTGTACCATGAGCGAACTGTCATACTTAACTTATGAGGAAATTATTACACTGTCCTTGGCATGACGACATCCCCCCCCAACTTAAATTTTTTTCATCCGCGACATTAAAATATTCACATGGAATATTTAATTAAATCATTAAAATTCACGTGGAGGTGTACCTGACGGCCTACCTAGATGATGTGACGGTTCATAGGATGTGTTAGAGTCGGTATAGTCATACCTCCGTCAGAGATCAAAAACTCTTTGTTGCATTTCATTTTAGGTGTCTCATTCATCCAATCAGTTGCATTCCACTAGAAGCATAGATTATCTAACGGAAGGGTCTTGTCTCTCATTTTCCCTCATGTCATGTATCTTCTGGTTTGTGTCTGATCATTAAAGTTCATCAAAATTCATCAAAGTCAATTTTACAGTCATTCATAGTCATGGATGGTATTTTTGGTAAGCAAAGAGTCACTTCAGTCATTAGGTCTAGGGTTTCGCAAATTTCATCTTCAAAGTGTCTAATAATGTCATTAGGCCAGAGGGAGGTTTGAAATAAGTTCTATTCCAAAATTTTCATCATCAATAATGCTTAAGAATGATTCTTCTTCAAAACTCTGTTTTGAAGAAGAAATCGTCAAATTTATTGTTTGTAATAAATATGTAGTTTTTAAAGGTTTTTCAGTCATGAAGTATTCAGGCGCAACCCTGGTCATCCTTTGCCGAAATCTAATGCCAAGCATCCCTGCAAAAAATTGACAAAAGATTCATCATCCAGCCAAAAAATCAAGTGGAAACAAGTAAAACAGAGTTATGAGCAAAATTAGAAAGAGAGTTTTCCAAATCAAAAATCAAAGTTCATGCCATATAAGATATTTTTGGTGTTCAACAATCCATTTGCACGTCAAGTTTATCAAAGAAGCCGAAGAAATCATGGAGGAAGCAGAGTTAGTGTTTGAAGGGTGAAACTGTGGTGAATTTCAGGTGTGTGGCGCGTTGGCTGAGTGGCACGGTGCATTGGGTAGTTTTCCGCAGTGTAAAAATACATTGGCGCAGCGCACATGGCGTGCGCGGCACGTTGGGCTGTGTGCGCGGCGCACAGGGATGATAAGTGAAATTTTCACCATTTCTCCATAAAATTGCAAATGATTTCACCTCCTTTTTTCCAAGTGAGTTTGTGATGATTTTGAATTGCAATCAGTTTGTGTTTGGTGCGGATTCAAGATTGGTTATAATAAGTTTGAATGGTGAAAACGTGAACCCTATCATTTTGTCAAACTTAGGGTTTTAAATGGGTGTTTTACAAAACAACTTTGGTGCCAAATAATCCAACTCCATTTCCTACCTTTGGTCCCTTTCCCATTAATCTAATTTTATCACCTTCAATCTCCTATTCCCCCTATTCTCCAAACCACTCATACCATTTAAGCCCTATTTCCCTACCCATAAAGGATATAATTCACTATCACTTACCCTCTCCCATATCATTTGTAACAAATTCCCATTACCCCTATCCCTAAATCTTTTCATTCCATTTTCTTATCCCTTTCCCTATCATTTACAAAAAATCTCCAAATCCCATATCCCAAATATGTCAAGTGATTGTCCTACATTTTTAAATTCACTTGACAAAAACCCTTTTTTCCCATTGTCCATATATCACATAGTCTTGGCAATATTTTGGCAATTGGAGGCAATAAACATCAAGTCTTCATTTCTCATTTTCAATAAACCAAACATACACTTGTCATACACATTGCAGCACCATGGAGACAGACACAGATTCATCATATGACAGAGACAGTGTTTCCACCACTAAACTGCATGCACCAGGAGGACACTGAAACGTCCCAAAATGCATGATAAGCTCATACTCTTGGCCGAAGCCTCTTTGGCTGAGCGTAGCACTTGATGAGGGACCTTCAGTCCAAATTTTAGCAAATTTGGAGAAAATTTTGTCAATTTTGAATTTTTGGTCACAAAACAGATTTTTCCGCCCGACGCGTAGCACCACTTGGCGCGCGCTTATGATTGGGACATCTTCTGGAGGAAAAATTGATATTTTTGGGTTTTTAATGATAAATTATGCATGCTCAGGAATGGATGAGAGATTTCATCAAGTTCTGGGTGGTTTAAAGGGTCAAAAACACCTTGAAAATGGCCTTTCTGCCACCTTTTGCACACCCAGGAACCAGTCTTGGGAGATTGAAGTTTTGGAGGGGCAAATGACATCCAAATCCAGAAATTCTACTTGGGTTGGATAGTAGACAGACAGGGATTTCGAATGAGCTATCATGAGCTCAATTCGTACTTTGGGAAGTGCCTAAACATCAGCTCCAAAGTGGCGTGACGCACTGAATTTTCTGGCGCGACGCATGGAGAAATTTGGCCCCATTTTCACTCTTCAGCTCAGAAATTCGCCCAGTTTTGACTAGTTTTACTTTTTGATGTAACTATTGATCTATCTTGATGTAAATTGATAACTATGATGTAAATTTGGCACATATTTACTTGTTATAGAGGATTCATTCACTAAAAAGTGAAAATTAAATGAATGAATTAGTTTCCTTCCATATAGAGGCAAGTTGTTTGATTGCCTAGATTTCAGTTCCTAGTTTAGAATTGGTTGAAACAGCTCCTAGAAGGATGATCTCGACCCATAGAGGCATGGGAAGGGGTTAGGATGGTCTATATCATGTATTTTCTGAGACATTTTCAGGGTTGGACTCTTGGGAATAGTTTGGCACTTCATTGTACATACATTTCTGCATTTTTGGCAAAGGAAGGACCAGAGGTTTTGCAGCACTTGTTGGGATCCTTGTGGCTCTGAGTTTTGATGGTGTTTTTCTTCATGTAATTGTAAGTTCATTAATTTTTTTTGTATGCCATTTCCATTCTCTTTCTTCTGAAATTAAACAAATGAGTGACTAAGGTAGAATTCATTAGTTTGTTGGTGCTCTACCTTAAAATTTTGTTTAGTTTTATATGTTTTCCTCTGTTTAAAGAGGATCCTTGCAGCCTCTTGCCCTCTTCAGCTCCTCAGCAGTATTTCTATCCATTCATTCAAGCTAAGACATCAAAGCCATTGCCTTTCTTGCCCCAACTCGAACTCTGCAAGAAATTGGCCTCATCCCCAAGCCCAAAACTGCCTTTCCCTTTTTCCAACAAAAAACCCCAAAAAATCATTCCAAACTCCTTGATTAATATACCTAGCCTAAAATTAGCACTCATTTCAGTCATCTCAAGGCCTATTGACACATTTTTACTGATATTGACCCAGAGAGAGCCCTCTCTTGTTCTGGTAGGGCTAGCTACCAGACTGAGCGTGGTTTGGTGTTACCCTGAATCCCGCCTTCCTTCAGCCTAAGGTGGATTTGGGCTATAAGATAGTGGAGACCATACTGGGGAGAAAATGGTTTGCTTGTTGGTGTTATTTGTTTCATAAGCTATAGATGGAGCCTGAAGTTATGCCAGGTAGCCTTCAAAACGCTTTTGCTTTGCATTAGCGAAAGTAGATAAACGCTGCTTCAGTCAATCTCTGGTCTAGCTTGTGAACGTGACACTTGACTTGTAGATTTTCTTGCCCCAGTACATGTATCAAGTTCAGATCTGATGGTTGATGGTGAACAACGATCAGAAATAAGAAGGATTAAATCATTCACCTGGTGACTCCAACTCAATGTAGAGACTCCACTGGAGGACTAACTCTTTCTCTGAGAAAATGGAAGGATATTACACAAAGTTCAGGTATCCAAAGTGGAATGGTATTCAGGTCTTAGTCTGCTTTCTTGTAAAATACTTCTTTACTGTTCTTGAAGCTGTCCTGCAAGTTTTTCGGAATTTTTTGTATGATAAAGGTGATCAAAATCTTCACTCGACCTATTCAAAAAGTGTAAATACTGAGTTTCCCTTTGATCCTGGCCTCCTTACTTTTCCCACATCTTATGATGACTCTCTTCAGAGTGATGAGCCTGAAAAAAAAACTGATCCCGTAGCTCTTGTATATACTCCTACACCTTATATAGTCCATGATAGGTATAAGCCTCTTGTTTTACCTTCTGTTCTTCATGCTTTCCCTAAACATTATGACCTATATCTACCAATATTTGATGGTGAATGTAACAATGTCAACGCTGAGCAACATGTGAAAAATGTTGAGACTTTTCTAGATATTTTTGAAGTTGATGATGAAGATGTTAGTATTAGGCTTTTTGCTCTTTCTTTGCAAGGCAAAGTCAAGAGTTGGTTCAAAGCCCTGCCTGATGCGAGCATCTCAGATTTCCAGCAGTTCGTCGAATTTTTCCTCGATAGGTGGGTGATCAGACAGAACCTTTTCTTGATTATAGAAGAGTAAAACCAGCTGAAAAGACTGCCAGGGGAGACAGTACAACAATTTTCTGCCAGATTTAACCAAGTATATTTTTCGATGCCAGCTGATATAAGACCTTCTCCTAGATCTGCTCCCTTGCACTACCTGGGTGCCTTTGATCAGGAAATGGAGTTTCAGTTGAGAGAAAGGAATATTGCAACACTTGTAGAGATACAAAACAGTGCAATAAATGTAGAGGCTCATTTGCTGATCCGAAGGGCAAGGTTGAAGGAAGAAGAGATGAAAAACATAGATCCGGAGAAATTGACATCTTTAGAGGTAAAGCTTGACATTTTGGTAAGTGCAGTGGAAGATATGATGCAAAATATCACCACAAGGAATGAGTGTAATGTTCAAGCCCATGGCTCGCTGATTGAAGAAGAACAAGTTGCTGATCCAAAACATTTTGTTTCTTATTCCAGTTGTCATAGTGATTGTTTTATAGATCATTTTGAAGAAGAGAGAGCTGTTGATATGATATTTATGCTTGATGATGAACTTTATACTGATGATTTGCCTAAGTTTGATCAGTATGATGATGACTATGTTCTCCAAACAAAAGCTAATCTTGCAGACAAATCACCAACTAGTTTGTGGAAGGAGGAAGTTCACTTTCAGCAGCTTGAGTACAATGATCAACCGATGCATATCAGCTATGACAATGATGAGGAAAGTGCAGTAAATTTTGAAGTAAGTGAAGGATCTTTGCCTTTTTTTTTGGACTCGTTTCAGCTCATGAGAGACAAGTTCCATGCAATCAGAAATAAACTACAAACAAGCCTTGATTTGGACCATCTTGAGGGCAATAAAAACCTTGTTCAAGATTTCTCATATTCAGATTTGTAGTCCCCAAATGCTATTGATTGTCAAGTTGCAGATGAAGCCATGGAAGTTGGCACATATGATCAAATGATACAAGGTGACTCCATACCATTTTGTTTTGAATCATTCCAGTTTTTAAAGGGTAAGTTGCATAGTAAATCTTCAAATGAGAAGCCTGTAGGAAATCAACAATCTCTCAGTTTTAATGTTGAGGATGAGACAGGTAGCGAAATTCTTGAGCAAGTTGTTGATGAGAAATCTTCCCCTGAAACAACTGATGAAATCATTTCAGATACAAAACCGTCCCTAGCACCAGATTTGCAACCACCAAACACAATTGAAGGTCAGATTACAGATGAAGGTATGGAAGCCGAAATACATGATTTAATGATGCAAGAGGATTCTGTACCCTTTTGTTTCGAAGAAATTCAATTTATAAAGCAGAATCTTCGTAATATCTCTAAAGAAAAAGATGAACAGTCAATAGGATGTCATACAGTTTCAAAGGATACATCGCAGCAGTCTTCTCAAGGTTTTGATGATCCTATTGCTCGTGTGTTGGATAATGTTTGCTGCAAAAATTCTTTTCCATTGGCTAACCATGTGCCTGAAAAGAATGTTGATAATAATATTATTCAAAGGTCGCCTTCATTGTCTCGTTTAACAGATTTTTCATTACAAAGCTCACACGAATGTTTGTAGTTATATGAGGAGATGGATGAAGGAGACTTTTGTTTAGTTTGGAATCAACAATAGAGTTTGGTTATGCACGAAATTCATGATCCTTTTGACAGCCTGCTGCTGTCCCCAAAGAAAGATAGCATAGATTTGAGGAAAATCTTAATATCTAGCTATGAAGATTACTTGGACCAAAGCAGTAATGTGTTAATGGAGATCAATAGCTATGTTTATGAAGATCCTTTCACAGTATTCTTGAAGTCATCCAGTCAATTCATGCTTGGCAAGTTTATCAGCAGTCAACTTGATTCCACGTTTCCATGGGAGTTGCCTTTCGATTCTTCCCTTTTCCTGTGCATCAGAAAGCATTTGGGAAGAAATCAAATAGCAGCCATGATGCTTACATGGTTGCATTAGCTATTCCATTTCACTTGATCGGGTGGTGAAAAGAACAATTCGAGTAGGTTTGATGAATAATCTCAATTTTGAGCATCTTTCCAGTTTGTTAGTTATGTTTTAGTTATGTTTGGTTTTATTGTAGTTTTCAGTTCTAGCCTTGAGTCTGAGTCAGTCTGCATAATGTCAGTTTTCATGTTTTGACTCCATTTCCCAATGGATGAAAACACTTTCTGCTTTTCCAAAGATCTGTAGTTCTTGGCACCTCCAAGGAGCTACCATCCCCATTGGAGCCAATGTTAGAGTTGGTATAGTCATACCTCCGTCAGAGATAAAAAACTCTTTGTTTCATTTCATTTTAGGTGTCTCATTCATCCAATCAGTTGCATTCCATGAGAAGCATATATTATCTGATGGAAGGGTCTTGTCTCTCATTTTCCCTCATGTCATGTATCTGTTGGTTTGTGTCTGATCATTAAAGTTCATAAAAATTCATCAAAGTCAATTTTACAGTCATTCATAGTCATGGATGGTCTTTTTGGTCAGCAAAGAGTCACTTCAGTCATTAGGTCTAGGGTTTCAAAAATTTCGTCTTCAAAGTGTCTAATAATGCCAGCAGGACAGAGGGAGGTTCGAAATAAGTTCTATTCCAAAATTTCCATCATCAATAATGCTTAAGAATGATTCTTCTTCAAAACTCTGTTTTGAAGAAGAAATCGTCAAATTTATTGTTTGTAATAAATATGTAGTTTTTAAAGGTTTTTTAGTCATGAAGTATTCAGGCGCAGCCCTGGTCATCCTTTGCCGAAATCTAATGCCAAGCATCCCTGCAAAAAATTGACAAAAGATTCATCATCCAGCCAAAAAATCAAGTGGAAACAAGTAAAACAGAGTTATGAGCAAAGTGCCAAAGTCTGCAAAATTAGAAAGAGAGTTTGCCAAATCAAAAATCAAATTTCATGCTATATAAGATATTTTTGGTGTTCAACAATCCATTTGCACGTCAAGTTTATCAAAGAAGCCGGAGAAATCATGGAGGAAGCAGAGTTAGTGTTTGAAGGTCGAAGCTGTGGTGAATTTCGGGTGTGCGGTGCATTGGCTGAGTGGCACGACACACATGGCATGCGCGGCGCATTGGGAAGTTTTTCGCAGTGTAAAAATACACTGTCGCGGCGCACATGGCGTGCGTGGTGCGTTGGGCTGTGTGCGCGGCGCACAGCGCTGATAAGTGAAATTTTCACCATTTCTCCATAAAATTGCAAATGATTTCACCTGCTTTGTTCCAAGTGAGTTTGTGATGATTTTGAATTGCAATCAGTTTTTGTTTGGTGTGGATTCAAGATTGGGTATAAAGAGTTTGAATGGTGAAAACGTGAACCCTATCATTTTGTCAAACTTAGGGTTTTAAATTGGTATTTAACAAAAAAACTTTGGTGTCGAATAATCCAACTCCATTCCCTACCTTTGGTCCCTTTCCCATTACTGTAATTTTATCACCTTCAATCTCCTATTCCCCCTATTCTCCAAACCACTCATACCATTTAAGTCCTATTTCCCTACCCATAAAGGATATCATTCCCTATCCCTTACCCTCTCCCATATCAATTGTAATAAATTCCCATTACCCCTATCCCTAAATATTTTAATTCCATTTTCTTATCACTTTCCCTATCATTTAAAAAAAATCTCCAAATCCCATATCCCAAATATGTCAAGTGATTGTCCTACATTTTTAAATTCACTTGACAGAAACCCTTTTTTCCCACTGTCCATATATCACACAGTCTTGGAAATATTTTGGAAATTGGAGGAAATAAACATCAAGTCTTCATTTCTCATTTTCAATCAACCAAACATACACTTGTCATACACATTGCAGCACCATGGAGACGGACACAGATTCATCATATGACAAAGACAGTGTTTCCACCACTAAACTGCATGCACCAGGAGGACACTGAAACGTCGCAAAATGCATGATAAGCTCATAATCTTGGCCGAAGCCTCTTTGGATGAGCGTAGCGCTTGATGAGGGACCTTCAGTCCAAATTTTAGCAAATTTGGAGAAAATTTTGTCAATTTTGAATTTTTGGTCACAAAACAGATTTTTCTGCCCGACGCGTAGCGCCACTTTGCGCGCGCTTATGATTGGGACATCTTCTGGAGGAAAAATTGATATTTTTGGGTTTTTTATGATAAATTATGCATGCTCAGGAATGGATGAGAGATTTCATCAAGTTCTGGGTGGTTTAAAGGGTCAAAAACACTTGAAAATGGCCTTTCTGCCACCTTTTGCACACACAGGAACCAGTCTTGGGAGATTGAAGGTTTGGAGGGGCAAATGACATCCAAATCTATAAATTACACTTGGGTTGGATATTAGACAGACAGGGATTTCCAACGAGCTATCCTGAGCTCAATTTGGACTTCGGGAAGTGCCTCAAAATCAGCTCCAAAGTGGCGCGACGCATAGAGAAATTTTGGCCCCATTTTCACTCTTCAGCTCAGAAATTCGCCCAGTTTTGACTAGTTTTAGTTTTTGATGTAACTATTGATCTATCTTGATGTAATTTTATGACTATTATGTAATTTTGGCACATATTTACTTGTTCTAGAGGATTCATTCACTAAAAAGTGAAAATTAAATGAATGAATCAGTTTCCTTCCATATAGAGGCAAGTTGTTTGATTGCCTAGATTTCAGTTCCTTGTTTAGAATTGGTTGAAACAACTCCTAGAAGGATGAGATTGACCCCTAGAGGCATGGGAAGGGGTTAGAATTGTCTATATAATGTATTTTCTGAGACATTTTTCAGGGTTGGACTCTTGGGAATAGTTTGGCACCTCATTGTATTTTCATTTCAGCATTTTTGGCAAAGGAAAGACCAGGGTTTTGCAACACTCGTTGGGATCCTTGTGGCTCTGAGTTTTGATGATTTTTTTCTCCATGTAATTGTGAGTTTCATTAATGTTTTATGTATTCCATTTCCCTTCTCTTTGCTTCTGAAATTAAACAAATGAGTGACTAAGGTAGAATTCATTAGTTTGCTGGTGCTCTGCCTTAAAATTTTGTTTAGTTTTATATTTTTTCCTCCGTTTGAAGAGGATCCTTGCAGCCTATTGCCCTATTCAGCTCCTTAGCAGTCTTTTCTATCCATTCATTCAATCTAAGACATCAAAACCATTTCCTTTCTTGCCCCAACTTGAACTCTGCAAGAAATTGGCCTCATCCCCAAGCCCAAAACTGCCTTTCCCCTTTTCCAACAAAAAACCCCAAAAAATCATTCCAAACTCCTTGATTAATATACCTAGCCTAAAATTAGCACTCATTTCAGTCATCTCAAGGCCTATTGATACATTTTTACTGAGATTGACCTGGAGAGAGCCCTCTCCTCTTCTGGTAGGGCTAGCTACCAGACTGAGCGTGGTTTGGTGTTACCCTGAATCTCGCCTTCCTTTAGCCTAAGGTGGATTTTGGCTATAACAGGATGACAACACAGTAATGATGTGGATGGTGTATCATCATTGGTATAACAACAACATCCGGTGTAGCAGCATCAGTGTAACAACATCAGTGTAACAACATCCGTGTAATAGCATTAGAGTAACAGCATCAGAGTAACAACATTTGGTGTAACAACATCGGTGTAACAACATCGGAGTAAAAACATTGGTGTAACATCATCGGAGTAACATCATCAGAGTAACAACATCGGAGTAACAACATCCGGTGTAACAGTATCGAAGTAGCAACAACCAAGTAATAGCATCGGAGTAACAACATCCAATGTAATAGCATCAGAGTAATGACATCAGTGTAACAACATTGGAGTAATAGCATCCGGTGTAATATCATCGGAGTAGGAGCAACCTAGTAAGAATATCATGAGAAGCAACAACTAAGTAACATCAATGCGAGTAACAACATCTGGTGTAGCAGCTTTGATCAAGGAGTAACAACATCTAGTAATAGCACTTGGTGTAACAACATCACGAGTAGCAACAACCGAGTAAAAACAACATGAGTAGAAGCCACCGAGGAACATCACCTTGAGAAGCAGCGACCGAGTAACAGCACCATGAGTAGTAGCAACAAAACAATTCCTTGATTTTCACTCCCTAGTCGTAACTCCTGCAAAAGACAAGAAAATAGAACAGAATTCTTTATATATATATATATATATATATATATATATATATATATATATATATATATATATATTTTTTTTTTAACTAGGGTGTAGAGGAAGGATTCTCTGTGATGATAACCTTCAAACTAGATTTCTCAGAGAGTTGTTTAATAAAAGAATCCTAAGAGGCCATCCAGTGGTATAGTCTCAGGCGATGTCCATTGACTGTAAAGGAAGTACATGTATCGTCAATTGTGACTAGCCTGACTATTCCATTATCAAATACAACATCCACCTCATAAGGTCCCATCCAACGAGTGCAAAGATTTCCCTTAAAATCATTAAAATGAGAGTCATAAAGTAGTTCCCAAACTCCACTTTGAAACACCTTATTTTTAATAAACTTATCATTCCATGTCATTCTTTGATGTTGGATAGCAGTAGTTCACTGGAAAACCATTGAACGTATTTCATCAATTTCATGAAACTAAGCCAATCGGTGTTTCTGGGCATCTCATAGATCTAAACCAACTTCCAGAGCTGTTCTGAGCATGGTTGTTTCAAATTATATTGGAAACAACTGGGATTTCCCATAAACCAACTTGAAAGGTGAAAACCCGGTTGTATTTCGCCATGTTGTTCTGTATGCCCAGAGAGCCTCTAGGAGCTTCTCAGCCCAATCCTGATGATGGTATGCCACATTTTTTGTCAAAATGTTTTCTAATGTCTTGTTTGTGCTTTCTACTTGTCCATTTTCCTGGGATGGTATGGAGATGTCACTCTGTGCTTGACCCCATATTTTTGCATGAGATTTTTTATCTTGTGTGATGTGAATTGTGCTCCTCCATCTGAAACAACCTCTCTTGGAGTACTGTAACGAGCACAAATTTCTTCAAATAGAAAATTTGAGACTACCTACTCTCTTGCTTTCGCAACAGCTTTGTCTTCCACCCACTTAGTCAGGTAATCAGTACAGACCGAGATGTGGACTTTCTGCTGGGAGGGTGGGTTAAAGGGTCCAAAAAAGTCAATAGCCCATTTCTCAAAAGGCTTGAGGACTGCCTGTGCCTGCAAAGGCATTTCATCAATTTTACAGGGCTGCCCCATACGTTGGAAACTATCACACCTCTTGACATAATTTTAAGCATCAAGAAAAATGGAAGGCCAGTAATATCCCATTCGTAGCACCTTATGGCCTGTTCTTTTGTCCGCAAAATGCCCTCCATAAGGGCCATCATGGGAAGCTTTCAATACTTCATAAATATCATCTTCAGACACACAGCGCCAGATCTGCTTATCTACTCCTGTATGAAAAACTTACCCTGCCATCCAAGAATATCGGGCACTATGATGAATAATATTTCGCTGTTCCCTATACGAAAAATGAGGAGGCACTTTCTCTGTAACAAGATAGTTAGAAATATCTGCATACCTCAAAGGTTTAGTAGAAATTGAAAAAAGATGTTCATTGGGAAAACTATCTTCTATTGGTGTGCATTCATCATTGTTATCCATTCTAGATAGGAAATTAGCTACTACATTATATTTTCCTAGATTACCTACTATTGTGGTATCAAATTCTTGAAGCAATAGTAACCATCTTGTAATACGACTAGGAGTAATAGGTTTATTCATCAAATACCTGATTGCTGCGTGATCAGTATGGACAATAGTAGAGTACCTGGTGATGTAGTGCCAGAACTTATTGATAACATAAATGATAGCTAAGAATTCTTTTTCTGTCACCGTATAGTTTAGTTTTGCAAGAATTAGATTCTTTCTGACGTAATAAATTGCATATGGGGTTTTGTCTACCTGTTGTCCTAAAAAATTCCCTACTATTGTCTGAGAAGCATCAGTATGTATGTGAAACGGTAATGCCCATTCAGGTCCTCGGAGGATTGGAACCATGCACACCAACCCCTTAATTTTCGTGAAGGCTATCTCACAATCTTCAGTCCACAAAAATTATGCATCTTTTGTTAGCAATTGAAATAGTGGGTGTGCTATTTTAGCAAAATTTTCTATAAAACACCTGTAATAACTAGCAAAACCAATAAAGCTACGTACCTGTGTGGGTGTTTTGAGTACCGGGAAATGTAATATTACCTCTACTTTAGCCAGATCAACTTGAATTCCAGCGGCTGAGAGAAAATGTCCCAATACTACTCCTTCCCTCATCATATCGAATTTGAATGTACTCAATGATACATGGGTCTGTTTACATATTTTGAGTACCTTCTCCAAATTTTCCAATCTTTCCTCAAATGAGTTCCCATATGGAGTAAAATCATCCATATAGATTTCGACGCTATCATCAACAAAATTAGAAAAAATTCCCAAGATTTCCCTCTGGAAGGTAGCAGTAGCATTACACAGGCCAAATGGAAGGACCCTATATGAAAAGGTTCCCCACGGGCATGTGAAATTTGTCTTGTCCTCGTCTTCCCAAGCTATCTGGATTTGGTTATATCTGCTGAATCCGTCTAGGAAGGAAAATAACTTCTTTCCAGCTAAGGTGTCTAGGACTTGGTCAATGAATGGAAAAGGAAAATGGTATTTTTGTGTTACCTTATTTAGTTCCTTGTAATCTACACAGATCCACCATTTACCATTCTTTTTTGGAATGATAAATAGCGGGGATACCCATTGGATATCTGAAATGGGATAAATGAATCCTACATCCAAATTTTTTTGTAATTCTTCTTTAACAATGTTTTTAAGAGCAGGATTCATCCTCTGTTGAGGTTGTCTTACAGGGTAGAAATCTTCCTTAATGTAAATATGATGAGTGCATAGGCTGGTAGGGATACCCCTCATGTCAGTATAGTCCCAAAGAAAAGCATCCTGATGACCTTGAAGGACTTTCAGAAGCCGTTTAGTCTGAGATTCAGATAGGTTCGGGTTGATATTAAGTTTTTTCCTTGGTTCAATCTCGATTGGAGTACTATCCTGGAATGGGGTTACAGGAATGTCCTCAATGTCATCTTCTGGTTCAATGTTTTCCTGTGTCTCATAACTCATAGCAGATTCTAGAATATGTTGATTTTGATCGTGAACATGACTAGAATCATTAACGAAGGCGCTAATGAAATCATCTCCAGTTTCTGTTTTAAATTGAAGGGTGTGGCCAATAGTGAGAACTGGTCTAACATCTTCATTTTCAGGTTCATGATCTTCTGCAGGTAGAGGTTTCTGACTGGGTAATGATTTTTTAGATGGGCTTGGTTCTGCAGGAGAATAGAGCTTGAGATTCTTCGTAACTGTCCTATTTGATATGATCATGTGTCGAGACCAACATCCTATGTAGGAATTTTCCGTTGCCAACCAGGGTCTTCCTCGGATCAATGGGTGGCCAACTACTGAAGATCGAGTCTGCAATATAAGGAGGTCCACAGGGTAATGCCATGAGTCTACTGAAATGATCACATCTTCTAATTTCCCTATTGGTTTAATTGTGGATCTATCTGCAAGTTCCAAGATAGTAGGGGTTGGTTTAATGTTTCCAAGCCCTAATGTGTTCATTTTTTCAGCAGTGATAATGTTAATGGCCACTCCCAAATCCACCAGTACATTTGGGATTTCAATCCCATTAATTTGTGTTGTTAGAATCGGGTTCCCGGGGTCTCCGTATTTTACAGGCATGATCTTTCCTAACATGATATCAGTTACTCTTCCCATTACATGAATAGTTAATGGATCCTTAGGTTTCCTCCCTAGTTTCTTTGAGAAATATTCTTTCAATAATTTTCATGAATAGGTACATCCCTCATAGCTTGTAAAAGGGGTATTTTAACAAAAATATTCTGCAGTACCCCTGGGAAGTCAAATTCTTCTTGAGAGTTTGGTTTGCTCAAGGTCAATCTTTCGGGATATGGGGGAGATATTAAATGACCTTGATTGGGAAAAAATTGAGTAGGTGTATGATTTATTACGTTTTGATCTGCATTCTTCCTCACTTCTCTTTGTTCTGGTTCTGTATCTTCACCGTCAAATTGTTCTGTAATAATGGGTGAAGTAGGTGCATTTACTACCGCCCAGACCGTAGATTTATCTCATTGAGTCCTACGGTAGAAATGCTATAGGATGGAAGGTTCAGAGTATCTGTTTGTTGAACCCATTTATTATTCGGATTTGGGTTGGGTTGGATAGGAAGTTGGGGTCTAATGGTTGGGTTTCCTGGGGGCACATTGAAAGGAAACTGAAGTTGTTGTTGAGGCATAGGCTGAGGAAACTATCCAGTGGGAGGGGGTCCATGCCAAGTCTAATTCCATGAAGGATTCAGACTGGCTCGAGGAACCAATTGTTGCCAAGGGGGATACTGATATTGAGGCCACATGGCTGAAAATGGTGCAGATTGGAGACACATACTAAAATTATAAAAGTACTAGGATGGGTCTTGAAACGTAACTGGATTCACTGCCGATGGTCGAGGTTTCCATGGCTTCTTATGCCCCATAAAGTATAGCTGGTCCACCGTGCTTTCCTCGCTTGCTCCTTGGAAAACCGCTTTCAGCCCAAGCAAGGAAGGACATGCACTGGTCATGTGAGTCTGTTCATTGAGCGTGCAGGTTTCCACCATGTTCAGCGGGCATTCCTTCAAAGGGTGTTTCTTTCTGCACTGAGGGCAGAATATGGCCATGGTTTTTTCAAACTCCATATACTTATGTTTTCCCTATAGAGTGTCCATTGGGGCCGATAGCTTGCTCAGGATATTGGTCCTCATATTATCTAGTATATTTCCAATCTCTGCTTTTGTGACCCCTCCACCGAAGGTATTCGATGACCAAATATCCTTTCCACTAATTGCAGCCCCCCGTGAACATTTGATACAGTAATCACAGATAGTTTCGAAGTTTTCTTTCGAAATATCCCCTTTTCCCACTATATTCAGGAGTTGTAGAGAGTCTTCCCTGAGTGCTCTGAGAAGAATGATCTTTAGAATGTCCTTATCCAGGTCACTATGTCCAGACCTCTGCAATATGTATTTAAATCGTTCTACACAATCCTCCATATTTTCATCCTCCTTCTGTGCAAATTTAAATATTTCCTCCTTAATGTCACGAGACTTACAGTAATATTGGTACTTTTCCAGGAAATATTTTTTCATTTCTTCCCATGAGGTAATCGTGCTTCCCCCTAAACCCATGAACCATCTCAGAGATGTCCCTTTTAAGGTAGCAGGAAATATTTTTTATTTCTGAGCATCATTCATATAATCATATCCTCGACAAACAATATCAAATTCGAAGAGGAATGTATCAGGGTCTTCAGAAAAGAGCCCATGAAAACTAGGCAAGGCTGTTAAAGGGATGGGTCTCATTGGTGAATCACATGTAACATTTCCAATGGTAAAATCAATAGAGGAACTTACAGGTGCCATAAATATCCTTCGATACTCACTTGGAGTTTGAACTGGTTCAGCAACCGGTATCTCGATTGATTCAACCAAAGATGGTCACACCACACTCCCCCTGTCCCTTGGTGAATCAAAGTCCTTCAAAATTCCTTTACCAGATCAGAATCACTAAACTTAGCAATGAATTTTTTTACAGTGCTGCCTTGGTCTCCTGGGGACGAAAACCTTTTTTGATGTTATTCTTCCTAGTTATAGTGTCTCAATTATTCTGATCCCTTACTTGCCACTTCTTCCACTTCTGCTATAGAAATAACACCTTTTGGTACCGTGGATGGCACTGGTTGTTCCACAGACTGCCCTTCAGACTTCATCTAAACCATAACCCTAACAACAACATGGGATTATGCCTCAGATCTAGATTTTTCAATAATTTCCTGAATATATGTCTTCCTTCGGAGATCCTTCCCTTTCTTTAGGGGTCTTCCCCTGCCCCTTTTGTTTGGATCTTTGTTCATACAAGTTTCGGAGAGCGTTCATAAAAGAAAATCAATCAATCGCTCAGGACTCAAAGTAGGACAGATAACTTCCTCCCCAGGATGAGAGAAAAGATTTCACAAAAATGAAACAACAGGAAAAGTAAAAAAAAATCGAAGTTCAGGACCTAGAGTAGAGTAATAATATACCCTCCCAAGGATGAGAAATTGGCCCCTAGGAGGAAACAATAGGAAAAAAAAAAAAACTAGACTACGCCTAGGACTTAGGGCAAGGTTTTACAAAACACCTTCCCCAAGACGAGGGTTTGATTCTATAGAAAATAAAGTAATAAAAGAAACAGGAAAGAAATAAATAAAAAAGAAAACACAAGGCACTTACACGGGGGCTTCACTAGGGGAGCAATACCATGCCACGTGGGTTCATATTGGGGGTATATATTGAGGAAAAAATGACACAATATATTGGGGGGTATATAGGGGGTAAAGGGTTTTCATATTGGAAGGTATAAAAAATGGAGCTCAAAGTTAATGAAAAAATAAAGGGTTATAAAAAATGTTAATGAAAAAATGGATACTTACAATATCTAGTGAATGTGGGGGTTTTTAAATTGGGAAGGTGTATTGGTTTTGTATTAGTAACGGGTTAAATAATGTGAATTTTATAGGTATTTTCCAATATGTAGTCAAATTAAGGGTATTCTTTAGTATGCCATGAACTCACGTGATATGTCAGAGGTACATAGAGTGAAGCCCCTATGGGCACTTACGGTCATGACTTGAAGCTGGGCAATAGATTCCCACCTCAAGACGAGAGATCGACTCTGAGATCTGTTGCAGATCCTGTTCCTACACTTGTTAGCCTTCCTCGACAATGGTACCAAAATGTTGGTGTCCAGATATGAATAGAATTCAACACTTTTTTCCACATAAATTATCAAATCGAGGGCGTTAGTTATTTCAAGACAAACGAAAAAGTATATGCAGATACAAGCACATGGTCCACTATAGATCACAGTTTTAATCTATAACACACATACCAATGTAACAACAATGAAATGAACTGCAGAAATAAAAGACATCCACAGAAATTAATGTGACTGTAACAACAATAAATAATCACACCAAACACAACACTGCAAAGAAAAGAAAGAAGAACGCAACACCTGATCACAAGAGTGGGCCCAACTCTTTGATTAGGGCTGCGGAAACTCAAGAATATCAGGAGAAACAACAAGTTTTTGTACATTTAATTAATGATAAAAATATTGATTACAAAGTTTGTATGTCCAAGGGTCTCTCGTTTCACAGCCCGTAGGCCTCTTTATACAATTGTCCTGAAACCCCTGATTCCTCTCAATGACTCCATTGTTACAAAAATACATCTTGTTACAATGGTAACCGGGTTTCCCAGTAAGAAACCATAAGAAGGCCTAAGATAGTGCTGATATACCCATGACTGTCACGCTGTAGAAACACATAAGGAAGATGCTGGAGATGATGGGTTGTGCCTTGACTTGCGACCGCAATGCTCCTGTTGTAGCCAGATCTGAAGAAATATCGGAGTTAATATGTAGAAAGGTAAAACCTCCATGAAGAATACATAATTAATCAAATATCCCATAAAATATAGGAAGAAGGGTTTTACCTCATGCTTTTAAGATAAATAATGGCACAAAGAGATAGAAAGGTATGGTAAAATGGGAGAGGAAAGTATACAAATCTAGTACCCAACAAAAACAAGATGAAATTTTAGTCAATTTTGGGTTTCTTCAGCATTCTGAAGAGTTTGGAATAGGTTTCAGAGCAAACAGAGGTGATCTACAATAGCTTTTTCTTCAGGGAAGATGAAGGAGCCATCAGGGCCATCATGGAGGAGGCATTGTATTGGGTTGTACCTCACTGTTTAAGGTGAAACAAAAGCCATTTATAGCTATTTTCTATCTTCTAAAGTCGAATTTATAGTTGGTTTTTCCTGTTTAGGCATATTTTTCACTGTGCAACCATTTTGAGTAAATTAATAGAGCAAGGACATGCCATTGGGGAGCCTTGGACCGACAAATGTATCCCAGGAGGGGTGAACTGCCTCAACAATTTGTTCTATTATGTTATGGTGAATTTTACTTGCTGTGTATTTCTACTGTGACATGTTAAACAATAAATTAAACTAACAAATCCTCACACATAAAACTAAAAAACAAACGAAAACTACTTTGTTTAACCTGCAAGTCATGGAGAACACTTTACACACTAAATTCTTTGAGAATGGATACTTTGCATAGCATTACAAATAGTTTGATTTTTAGATCACTCACACTTGCATTATCCTTCCATTTCATGCTAAATCTTATTTTGTTCTGCTACCAAATGTCTTCTGCATAGTTTAGCTCTGCAATATTCATTTATAACAAATTTTCATTAACTTGCTCTGATACCAAATGATGCAGCCAAAAGGGCACAGATACCCACATAAGCAGAAAATTTAATAAGTCTACCAGTTCCCAAGATTTAATACCCATAAAAGAGTATACACTCCAACATACATGCTGAAATAAAATTTATGGGAACCGAAACGAATCTTTCACTTATGTGCTTAACCCTTTATCTTACCCTTCTATTCATTCACGTGACTTTGCTATGCAATCCCACATCACAAACCTCCATCGCACTTTTCATATCGAAGATCACAATAACCAACTTCTTACTTTAACAGTAAAAATATCTCTCTACCGATTTGAACTTTCACTTGGTTGTGTTATAATATCCACCATAGATCTATGCCAGATCCAACGGTCCCGCTATACCTTCTTGCATATAAGAGAACTTACCATTTCGCACTTTGGAAAACTTAACACAACATTTCACAATCACTGAAAGGTCTTATCGCATAAAATGCACGATATTTATCACATCGTAGCTTATATCACTTCGCATCTCGCAGAAATTACCACATCGCATGTCGCAACTTCAATCAAATACCTTTAAACATAAACAATAAATCTGTCGATGCGAAGTAATGCGATGAAGAAATTTCATCGCATCTTCGCAACCAAAACTTTATCGCACTTCACAATTTCGCAAATTTAAGTTACACCGTTAACCTTTAAACCCTATCACCTACGATGTGCGATATGTACTTGATCGCTATACTGACACGTGGCTTTTCTTCACAACTTCCCCAATTTAACTTACGTTGCGATCTGTGTCATCTAATCTTCAACTGGTCTTTATGATTTAATATTCACCGTCCATTCCCTTCCTTTGGAATTATTTTAAAGACTTTTTTGCCTTAGTATTTTTCTCCTATTTCTCTGACCACCACCATTCTGTGTCTCCATTTCCTTCACACTATCCTTCCTGAGCTTCTTAGGTATTTTAATTACTCTAATCTCTATTGAGCTTTGTTTAATTATTCTGCCTTGGAGTTTTCATGCTCACTGCACACCTTTCACGCTCTCTCAATCCCGAATACAAAACACCCTTTTGTATTACTTCCCCAAATCCAAAATTTGGATTTGTTTCCTTCTCATCCTGCATTCAACCTATATCTGCACTTATTTTTTTCTCACACAGCATCAATAATATTGATTCCCTGACTGGAATCATACAGATTCTACCTAGTCACTAAGTCCTAATCACCCTGAAAGACTTAATCTTTAATCAAAATTCACATAAAAATGTTTTATTACACAAAAACCATAATTTCTCAGTTACGTATAACTCAGCTTGTAAGAAAAGGAATGACACAAAACCACTATGAATTGTATTTTTCATTAATTAACAAATGTATAGATACCAATAAAACTTGCTTACAATATCGATTTGGTTTGCTGCTCTCTTGGCATGGCCTTCTCTTCCTACAGAGAACCCTCTCTGTCTCTCACTCTTGCCTCTCTCTCTTGGCCTCATCTTCTTTATTTAATTTGGCCTCTTCTCTCGGCTCTCGCCTATCTCTCTAGGCCCGATATTCTTTCCTTAATCTGGCCCCCTTTTCTTCGAAGCTTGCAGTTGAATTTATAAAACAATTTAGAGCTTATCCAACCCTCAATCAACTTCTATAAACTTGTAACTAATTTCTATTTCTAAGGAAATCCTAATTTATTACTTCTCTATCTTCTTAGTATAAACAAAAAATATTTTCTCTAATATCCCATTTCTTAAGGGGATTTGTTAAATTGACTCAAAACTCATTGAAATATAATCACTAAGCATATTCTCTACCAAATCTCACTAAGAAATACAACACTTTTTACATGAGTTTTACAATGTCTCTTTACAATAGTTCCTCCTTGAACAAATTTCAAGACCCTAAGGTCTGATTTCTACTTGGACTTTTAACTTAGAGCATATGATCATGCATCATCTATGAGCTCAAGGTAGCTCATGGTTCAATATTATGAATAAACATTAGGATGTGCACCCAACAGGTTTGATACAGTTAGTGCTACGCATAGCATTGGAGGTCGAAACTATAATCTATGACAATAGATTTTGGTGGTGAAGCCATGTATTTTCAAGAAGGAGATCCATTGGATTTTTGGCGTATGCATTACATATTTAAATAATTTGTAGTATCTCCAGAATTATGATTATAAGTGGAAGTTTTTTCTAATAATTGAAATTTTTTTCTCCTACAACATAAATCTCGTATATTACATGGCACCCTTTTCCACTATGATATTGGTTTTTCCCACTTCACTCCTCAAAGGGACTAATATTTTTCCCCTTGTTTTTTGAACCATTTCTACTTGTTGAGTGGTTGAATGTAGTTGGAAAGGTATCATAAATTACACTCAAGGGTATAACATCTTTGGCTTAAGCTCTTGAGGGCGAGCCCAACTCACAGGGCACATATCTCATGAAATTTGGGGTCTCTATTGATGTAGGCCTTAGTAAGCCTTTTGTAAAGTTAAATATTTTTTATTTGTTGTTAGAGGAAATAATTTATGTTACAAAGGAAACAATTTCAAAGTATCTAACATTTAGATTGCATAACATATCACATGTCTCTTCTTCTATGTTATAGAATTTTAACTTTTTCTTCTAACAAATGTGATTTTCATGACACATACAGATGATATTCATGGATAATGTTTTTTTTTAATGAAATGGTGCACCATGGTGATGCATAGGTAGGACATATTGTTTCACTGTTTTCTATGGTCGATTGTTGGGAGCTTATTTATTTTTGTGGTTTTTGAGATAAGTGATGACATCTCTCTTGTCATCATGATAAGGAGATATTGATTTATGGATTATCTATTGATTACTCAAGTACATGTATATTTATTTCATGAAGTAATATTCAATATTTAATTTTCATTCTACTTGGCCTTAAATCGGTATTTTCATTTCCTTTGAAATATTTTTGAATCCAGATACATAAATAAGCTTCATTGGTATCTTGTGCCTCAATACCATCATTATGTATTGGGTGCCTATCAACTCAATGACAACATATGTGATTGGAGAGACTTGTTAAAGGGAGAAAAAAGTGTACCCAATTGAATAACATGCAATTGAGAAGAGTCCCTAAACACACGTTATACGAATGGAATCAGAGAAGAAGTGATTGGTAGAAATGTTATATTTAATCAAGGAACTGATAGCAATAGGAGAACTATTTCTGAGGGAGATGGTAGAGTTATTAATTTAGAAATGTTAGGTTTATTCAAAGAGTCAATACTGATATGAGAACTATTTTTAAAATCCAAGAAGCTATTAGAGAAGAGAAATCCTGAAAAATCATGCGAGGTTAATATTTTGAATTATAAAAAGAATGAAAAAACCTTTTGGAAAATTTTTCATTTGGCTCAATTTTTTTCAAGGGAGACATTAGAGTTATTCATTTCGTTGGAGTTAAAAATCCTATATCAAAATTTTCTCCCGAAGGTGTTCCCTTTTCAAATTCTATGCCCGATTTTGGTAGATATTTTTAGGAATCTAAGTTTTTTCTACCTCATGTAATCGTTACTGGGGTCTGTCTTGTTCACTGCCTCAAAAATATGCATGAAATCGTTTTTCTAGGGTTGCCTACTAGATTTTTCATGTGCCTTCAAACAAACCAATTTAAAATCTCTATGTCCTACTCCTTTATTTCTGATTATGCCTTCTTTAAGCTATTATCAAATGACGTTAGTGTCCAAATCTATTTTTTTTTCCTGAGTATGCAAATTTTGGCAGGGTGGCTTGCATGATTATCTATCTGAATGTTATGCTGGGAAACAATTCTTCGCTAAGTATGGTTTATAATATCTACGATTGGAAGGATCTTCTCATATATATCAATGTCTTGCCTTGATATATGTAGGTGTCTTACCCTGAGATCTTTGCAAGTATATGTGATATGGACGCTATCAAATTTTCTAATATGTATTCACAGAAGCTATAATACATTGATGCCCAAAATGCCTTTTCCTAAGATTTAGCCTTTGCAACTATGATTTATTTGAAAACTTAAACTTTATTAATGCCACAATTAGAAATCATGTCTGGTGAAGGAACCACATGCCTTATATACTCTCTCGTGGAACAAGAATTCCTTCTCCTTCTTTGGTGGGGACATGTGACATGTTCTCAATACTTTGACATAAGTTGCTAGAGGCTCATAGATTTTAGTATTACATTTTGCATGCAAAAATTTAAGCTGCACATAAACATGGTGGAAATAAAATAAGGAATAGACTTATATTAAAATTGTTAGAGTCAATACGTCTCTCTCACTCCTTTACAACATATCTTAGTGCAACTTATGACACCCTCAAGTGGGTATGGTGGATCAACCATCTAACCCTAGCCTCAATATTCAAATGTTACATTATGTTGGTCACATCACTAATTTATAAAGTGAACACATTATTCCTAAATTAAATATTATTAGAGTGTTAATGCTTCAACATGTAAATATTTTACGGAATAACTAAATGATATGACAAAACATATAATAACTACATTCATTTAATCTTACGATGATTAAACACAAAGTATGTTGCAGGTTGGGATATTTCATTTAAAATGTTCTCTCGCTACAGTCTACCCTTTATATTTGGGCCTTGGTATTTATTTGAAACTGATGTTAGATATGTATGAGCTCACTGCAGATCATGTGCCAATCTTATGAATAAACATCAGGGTGCTCACCCAATAGGATACAGGATACAGTTAGTGCTACACATAACGTTGGAGGCAAAACTATAATTTCAGACAATACCTTTTGGTGGTGAAACCATATATTTTCGTAAAGGAGCTCAATTAGGTTTCTAAAATTTGCGTTATATATTTAAATATTTTGTAGTATCTACATAATTATGATTATAAGTGGAATATTTTTCTAATAGTCCATATGCTTTGTCTCTGCAACATAAATATCATATATTATATGCCACATTTTTCTACTGTGATATTCGTTTTTCTAGATTTACTCCTCGAAGGGACCGGTGTTTTTCACTGGTTGTAAAGAGAAGATGGTGTTTAGCGCTCATTTTTTTATCATATTTAGCTCTGGCATGGTTTCTTTTTCCTGAAATTTTTAATCTTTTATGTTACAAAAATAAACTACAAAAATGCTATAGACTTCAAATATTTGATGCAACCTTTTCAATACACATTTTCCAAGGCTAAAATTTCCCATTTAAAATTTTTAATCCAAGTCCTAATTCCTCTTTCAAAATGTTAATTCAAATCCCACTTAATGCATGATTTCGCCTCGTCGGTTGAACCACTTATTACTTGTTGAATGGTTGAAACACTTATTACTTGTCAAATGGTTGAATGGGGTTGGAAAGGTATTAGAAATCACACTCAAGGGTGGTGTTAGGGTCCTATAACAATAGGAATCATAATTTTGATTTGACTTTGATTAGTCTTGTAATATGTACATACTTTTCTTTCTGCAAATTGTTTTCCCATATTAGGAAATTAAAAAATGTAAAGAGGGTAAAAGTCCTAAAGGAAAAATCAAAGGAAAAAAAGAAACAAAGATCGAGAAACAATATTAAATATGAACCCCACTAAAATGGATCATGAAAGTGTTGCACGTTCAAATGCTACTACTATTATTTTACTTTTGCAAATAAGATTGTGTACATCTTGTCGTAAATGCCACAATCCATGAGGGTCAAACAGCTTAAACTTGACCTCTTGATGCAGCCAAAGGCTACAAAACCCACATCTACACATACTTTGTGTTTCAAATTAAAACCCCAAATAAATATCAATCAGGGATAGCCTTCATAATTGGAAATTATTCCCATTTCATAGCCTATGGTTATTAACCATAATAAAATACCCACCTTGGAATTCTATATTCCTAACTTTAGCTTTGGTTCAAAATCCAATTAATACAACTTTATAGGTGGAAGCATTATTCTTTTTCCAAACCCATGGTTAGAACCATAGAATAATGCCCACTTATGGAAAATTCAATCAATATTCGAACTTTGGACTAAAACCAAAAATATCATCATATATATATATATATATATATATATATATATATATATATAATGACCCACGCTACCAACTCACCTTACCTTTATTCAATGCTCATATGCAATCACCCTTCACAAGTCAAAAGCATTAATATAACCTTTGGAGCCCACACTTTAATATTTCATTTGATTTAAAATTTCTTCCTTGGTTAAAACCTTGAAACATCAACATAATAAGAATATAGACTTTTGGCCCCACAACTTACCAATTCACTTCATTCGCAAGTTTCAAATTTGGTTAAAAAGCAAAATACCAACATATGTTAATGTTCTGGCCCACAACATTTCCAAATGTACGTTTTTCTCTGCCGTCAGATCTACTCTTCATTAATCGGACGGTTATCGCATTACATTTCCCAATCCGACGGTGTTCGCATTCCAACCCTCAACAACTAGTGCGAACGTTTACCACATGATAAAAGTCGTTTTGGACATCCACGTGTCGCTTCCTCCACTGTATCGCGTTCAATCCGATGATTACCGCTTACCTCTTATTTTCTACGCGAAAACCATTAGTGGTTTTCCGAATCCTCTTTCACTGTTCTTCTGTGTTAAAAATTAACTCATGGTTCAACATAAACTCCACTCTCTGTCCTGCATTAACTCACAATTTCACTGCGCCATTTGTTTGACTGATCCAAAAAACATCGATTTCTATGAAAACATTTATGCAGGTTCCACAATGCATCATTCCGGAATCAAGAAGCCCACTCAGGTTACGACGGAAATCGACCCTTTTTCAATTTCGATAGGGTTTATTACAGATTTTTCAACTCATGATTTCAAACAGGGAAAACCCTCTCTAACATTCAAACAATGAATGGTTTAACCTCTGTTATTCGATTTCTGGGGTTTATAATCGTTTATAAACACAACAAAAACTCAAATATGACTCCAAACCCCTGGATCTCCTTCACTGTTTATTACACAACAGAATGTATAATCACTCCATGAAATGATTTATATGAAACCAACATTCTTGCCTCTACGTTGTACAGATTGACATCAATATGAAGGACCATGTTGTGACATCGATCCATTCTGTGATCGATTCACACCATTTCACAATCACAATTCAATATGAAACACACAACTCATACAATCCTATAACTCAATTTCATCTGCAAACCATATAACTCAGAATTGAAATACAAACTCATAAAATCGAGTTGTTTGTATTAACACACAAAATTTACATAGGAAATTCTTCCTCTGGCCTGATATTCAAATCAGTGGCCTTTTTTTTCTACAGCTTGTAGGCTTCAAACCCTATCTATCTACCTCTGTTCTACCTTGAAATCTATCTCACTCTCATTCCTCCCCCTCTTTAATGCTTCAAAAGCTCAGTTTATAAAACAAAAGGATTCAATGAACCAAATCAGTTCGAATCCAAAAATAACTCACTGTTTCCTAAATTATCTATTCATCTCCTCTCTTTATTCAGCATAATCCTAGATTATATTTTTGTTTAAATCCCTCAAATCCTCACTATTCTTAGGATTCCTTGCTCATCCCTAATATTTACAACTCACGATATATTCTCCATAAATCAATTTACAACTTAAATTTCCTCAAACTCAACTAAACTTTAGGAAAATAAATAAAATGATTAAGGGAACCCACTCCCTTTATTAAATGAGAAATAAGACTCATGGGTCTTATAAGTTTTGAAGAATACCCCTGCATCACCTCTCACGCTTTAAATTTCATGTTTTTAGATAGAGAATAAAGATCTAGCCAAATAGTCCAATCTTGGCAGATCACTAGTTAGGTAGAGAAATAATAAGGAGCTCAACAGTTTAATTTGAGCCCTTGGAAGAAATAAGGATAGAATTAGTTTGTTTTTTTTTTTAAATAAAAATGAATAAGGGTTTGCAAGGTGAAATGCACCCATGTAAATGAAGAAAAAATGTTAAGGTAGTTGATGGGTAGGCAAAAGTAGTTTCACAAGGCATGGATAAACATCGTTTGATATATTACTAATTTCCCTCCCCACAATGTGTTCCAGTACTAAATCCTTTAGTCATAAGTACTCAGAGCATTTCTCTGAATTTTGGTGGGACCAGACCCACGTCTTAATGACTAATTGGCACCAAGGTATTGGATTCCACCTCATTGAAACCCTTCCCCTTAATAAAAAATTCTTTTCCCTTAACATCACTCATTTTACCCTACTAAAACCCCTTTTACTATGTCAAAATGCATATTCACCTTTGGAAAATTTTAAAACCCCTAAAAATTCACTTATTCTAAGTTTTCAAGTGTAAAATGTTAACATTGGGCCCCCACTATGAAAATCCCGCCTAAAATCATGTTTTAACACTATCCTAGGCGTATTTTTTTTTCTCGAATTCATTTCATTTTTTAACACTAACATAATCTATTAAATCATTTTATATACCTTTTATCCCATATTAAAATAATTCTCACATATATAATATTCCCAACCCATATTTTTATTTTAACATATGGTGTAAAACTCCCCACATGTTATATATCCTGGTCCCACTATATATAACCCCCGCGAGTTTTAATATCATATTTACTTGCATCCCCTTTGTTAATACATTAACCTACGCCTATCACAATAAACCCTGATTATGTATTAAACATTAATTTAATACATAATAATCTCTTGCACCAATGAAATCACCTGGCCCCACGCCATTTGACATTGCAACTTCATCGCGTCATCCTAGCCATTCGATTTCACCCGCTAGATCTAATGGTGGATATTTTCTATCACACGTTTCATTGTGCGATGATTAACCAACCCCAATGCTTGCAAATAGAATGGTTTTCAAGGTTTCTCTCACCTCCACACGTCATATTTCTGTCAGATCACATCAATCCTTCCAATTCCACTTACCATATTTGCTCGATTCGAACACCACCATTTCATTGTGTGATAAACCACTGGTTTACCCCATGCGCAATGCATTAAATAAATCATCCACTGTGACAAGCTACCATTCCATTATGCGCTAAAGGAAATAAGCCAACATAAAAACCCCTCATGCCATTGTGCTAAAACCTATCTGCACCCTGCACTATGCGGTAAATCCAATATAATGAATCTATTGTGTCGTCTAAAATCCACTTTTCTTTCCATAATTTATTTTGTTTAAACTATGAATTTGCAATAGAAAGACCTGAAAGGTCATTGTCACCTGAATCAAAAGCCCCCAGCTGTGGTTAGAACTCATTTCACTGAATTTCTAGTTTCCTAAAGGCACTATTTTCTTCCCTTCAAGTCTCTGTTTCATTAACTGTTGTTTTGTTTTGTAGGTTATTAGCATAAGGAGAATTTGGAAAAACATTTGATACTAGTTCAAACTCTTTATTCCAAAAACTCACAAGAAATGAATTCAAATGATTTTCCTTAAACGAAAGATTCCTAGCAACAGAATAAAAGAAATCATTTACTCAAAGAGAAACAAATTTTCACAAGTGGTCAGAATAGAGGATGAAAACATTTCCATCAACAACTCTCCAAGACACATTTTACTCATTCTTACTGTAAAAGGTAAAAGTGAAAAGGTAACAGAGCAATCAAGGTAAAATAGTAAAAGTAAACACAAAGGAAGTAATGGTTAAACTAAGATGAAAAAACTTTTCTCAGCAACAATGAAGTTTATCCAAAGTAAAATTCAAAATAGTTAAAAGAACAATAAGGTTAAAAGATGAAAATAGAGCAGGAAGGGACATTTTTCATAATTTTCCTCTTTAAATCATAGTTTTTCAAAAACTATTGTGGCCAATCCAAGATGAATTTTGAAAAACTGGAGGAGATTTATGTTCCTAAGATTCTGAACTACAAAATTTTATCTCATTTTATGCAGAGATATTACACAATGAGAGATACATGCACATCTTCACAACGTATGTTTCGAACTGTGCAAAGTTCTATTTTACACATCGTTTTTGCAGAGCTTATTGTGAACACCTGGAGTGTAATTTTAGGAAATTGAGGGAGGGTTTTCTCAATAACATATATATCTACAATAACCTCTATCACTTCTTACATATCTATCTGAGATTGAGATATTAAAATGTATCACTGGACCCTAATTTTGCAGAATTTCTGGAGCAAAACACACAAAGGAAGGAGATAGTTAGTGACTTGGAAGCCTCATCATCAACCAAGAGTTGCTATCAAATTCGAATTTCTCTTCTTTTTCACCATCAATAAATAAATATAGTGCCAAAAAGTTCATTATTCTTGTATTTTTTCAAGATATTCTAGTTTAGAATTTGTATAAATACTTCATCATTTGAAGTATTAAGTCTTGATTAATTGCTAAAAAATTCTGTAGTCATATTCTCTGAACCTGAAAGGTTTTTTGTATCATGTTCAAGTCAGCAGAATGGATCAGAGGAAATAAAGCATCATATTATAGGATTCATGTGTTGGGCCAGTTAAGTGATGTGTTTTCTCATGTTATTTGTCAATTTTCTTATTTTTCCATAAATTCATGAATGTGCTCTAAATTTTAATGTGAAATTAGGAATTGTTACCTCAGAATTTGTTAAAAGCACTCTGTTATTGACTGATTTTCATTTAAATGTTTTCTACTGATATCCAGATCAGGGAACCCTTAATTTCTCCCTGATTTTATTGACCTCTAACTTTTCACTCCTTATCCGGATTAAAGTATCCTTAATTTCTCTTTATCCCAATCAAAACCATTTCACCATCAGCCTTTGAAGATCTAAAGTGACTCTGCTTTCTTTCCCTATGAAAATTTGCCTTTAGAACTTGATCCTGATCTGTCTGCTTAACACATTGACTCCATCTGCCCAATGTGTTACAGATCTTTAGCTATCCATCTCAATAAGTTATTTTCCCACCAAACCAAATCAAGACCCCAAAACTAATTTTCCCTATATAACTAGCCTAAAATCAGATATAAAAACAAATTTAAATCTTCTAGAGAGATCCCTCTCTGAGCATTAGGAAGGCTAGATCCTAAAGCTTAAAAGTAGGTTTGTGGTTACATCGGTGAGTTCTTTCTTTAATCTTGAGAAATTACTGACTAATAACATATTAGCGACTCCACTGTGGAAAGTAACATTTTCTTCAGAAATATTTTACAGGTTCATATATGATCTATGATGGTGGATAGTGATCAGACACACAAAGGTTAAAATCATCCACCTAGCGACTCCAAATCAATTTCCCAATCAAGACTCCACTGGAGTAATGAACCAAAAGAACAACATGGAAAAATCAGGCTTTTAACTTGGATTACAATCCAAGACATCATGCTCTTTCTCATTAAGAAAATTTTTCAATGTATAGTATATTTAATAGAAGATATTATATTAGTTTTTAATTATTTTCCTTTAAAGGTTGTAAATACTAATTATCCTAATCCCTTTGAGCAACTTTCTTTTGAATCTTATGATAATCATTTTCCAACTAAGAAGCCTCACATAATCAAGACTGATCTTACAATCCCTGTACATATTCCTATACCTTGTAAAGTTCTTGATAGATATAAGCCCCTCATCTTACCTCCTGTACTCCATAATTTCCCTGATAACTATTACAAATACCCCTCCCGGTTTGATGGAGAAAATAATAACATCACTACCCAAAAAAATATTCAAGGTTTTGATAATTATCTAGAGCTATTTGAGATTGACGAAGGTGATGTTAAAATAAGAATTTTTGTTGTTTCTTTGCAAAATAGAATAAAGATTTGGTTCAAGAATCTGCCTAATGAAGGCATCTCAAATTTCCAGTAGTTTGTCAAAAACTTTCTTAATAAATGGATAATTAAAGTCAATATTTTTGTGATCATAGAAGAATATAATCAGTTGAAAAGACATCCAAATGAAACAATACAAAAACTTTCTGGCAGATTTAATCAAGTTTATTATTCAATGCTAGAAAATATTAGACCTCCTCATGATTCAGCTCTCTTGCATTATCCAAGTGCCTTTGATCTGGAAATAGAATTTCAGTTAAGAGAAAGAGATTCAGAAACACTTGTACAAATGCAGAACATTGCATTTGATGTAGAATTTAATCTGTAAATAAGAAAGGAAAATTTGAGAGCAGAAGGAGAGAAGAAAAACATTATAGAGGTAAAAATCAGTCTTTTGGTAAGAAAACTAGATGAAATCATATAGAAGATCACTATGAAAGATGATTTTTTTGTTCAAAATCACCATGAAAAAATAGAAGAGGTTGATATCCATGAAAAAATTCCTGCTAATTCCAATTATCATAGATCAGAAAATGGATTTACAGATCAATATGTGGAAGACAAATATACCCATTTAATGTGTATGTTTGATGGAATTCCTTCATTTAATAATTTTCTCGACTATGATCAATATGATGATATTTATGTTCTCCAAACTCAATCTAACTTTACAGAGAAATTAGAATCTAGTTTGTGGGACGAGGAAACTCAGTTTCAATAGCCAGAATATAGTGATCAGCCAATACAGATCAGCCATGAGAGTGAAGAAGAAAGTGCAGAAAATTGGGAATTAAATCAAGGTTCTTTACCTCTTTGTTTTGCCTCATTTTAGTTTATTAGACACAAATTTAATGCAATTAATAACCACTAGTCCTTAGAGATGGTTATGGACAATAAAGAAAACAATGAATTTCTTGATCAGGATTACTCAGTTTCACAATTACAGTTATCAAATTCCATTGAGATACCTCATCAAATGATACATGAGATTTCTATACCACTATGATTTGAATCATTTCAGCTTTTAAATGAAATGTGGTATAATATCTTTAAAGCAAGAAATGAGTAGCCTGCAAAAATCTATGAAGTCCCATGGAATCATATATGCAATAAGTTGCAGCAATTTTCCCATGTTTTTCATGATCCAATAGATGATATGTTGGATATTGAATGCATTCAAATCCTACCTCCATTAACTAACTATGAGTTTCAGAATCAAGATGATAAAGGTTTCAGCAGTCAAACATTACAATCAATATGAATATCATCATAAATCTTATATGAAAGTTTGCAGGGAGATAAAGTTGAAAATAACATTTCAGTTTCATGGCATGGAGGCCATCCAAAACAGATGTACAGTTGTTTAGATCAGTCAAACATTAGTGTATATATCTTGGAATATCCTTTTGAAAAGTTTCTAGAGTCAACAAAGGAAATCAAGTATTTCCTTATTCTCTCATTTTTTGACAACTTTCTTATACGTTGCAGAATTACAGTTTTGATAGTCAACAAGAAAATACAGCAAAATATATCAATGTACATAATGCTTGAATGGTTTCATTGGTTATTTCATTTTACCTAACCAGTAGTTGGACAGCTGACTAGAGTAAATAGGTAGGATTTCAGCTTATTTCAGTTTTCAGTTTGCACCTAATTTTGAAATAATTCATTAAGATTTGAATCCAAAGAAAAGGCATTAAGAAATAAATGATTTAGTAGTTTTGTTTGAAGGTTGTAGCACTTTTTAGTATCAGATCAAATTTCATTTTGTAGAAAAAGGTGTAAATTCAGTTCAAGAGTTTTCAATCACAACATATGCATGTTTGGGATTGGCCCAATGGATCAGGCTACTATTCGACGGTGTCCTTGACATTTCACAAGGAGATGCCATCCCCATATGAAGCCATTGTTAGGGTCCTATAACAATAGGATTCACAATTTTGAATTGACTTTGATTAGTCTTGTAATATGTACATACTTTTCTTTTTGCAAATTTTTTTCCCATATTAGAAAATTAAAAAATGTAAAGAGAGTAAAAGTCCTAAAAGAACAATCAAAGGACAGAAAGAAAAAAAGATAAATAAAGAATATTAAATATGAACCCCACTAAAATGGATCTTGAAAGTGTTGCACATTCAAATGCCACTACTATTAGTTTATTTTTGCAAATAAGATTATGTGCATCTTGTCCTAAATGCCACAATCCATAAGGGTCAAATAGCTTAAACTTAACCTCTCATACTTTAAATTTTATGTTGTTAGATAGAGAATAAAGATCTCGCCAAACAGTCTAATCTTGGCAGATCACTAGTTAGGTAGAGAAATAATAAGGAGCTCAACAGTTTAATCTGAGCCCTTGGAATAAATAAGGATAGAATTAGTTAGTTTGTTGTTTTAAAAAGAAAAATGAATAAGGGTTTGCAAGCAAAATTGCACCCATGTAAATAAAGAAAAAATGTTAAGGTAGTTGTTGGGAAAAATACTGAGAGGGGGGGGGGGGGTGAATCAGTATTTAGGGCAAACTAAAACTTTTTACTTTTTCATGCTCTAAAACCCATACGCTACTTTGCTGAAGCCAACTAGCGTATACACGCGGATATCCTTCATAAAACTCGCGTATAAACAGAGATCTAATTATGCCATTAGTTCTTCACTTATATCATTCCATCATTCATTCATTAGATGTTCTATAAACAGTAAACATGTGCAGTAAGAACAGAATAAACCATCACACAAAGCATCACACATGAACACCGGGATTTTTTAGGTGGAAACCCAAGTCGGGAGAAAACCACCGCTGCAGTTGCTCAGCCTTCAATATTTTATTATAGAGAAAACATCTTACAACATATGTGCTGGTGCAGACACCTACCAGCACGCAGGCACCCACCTGCGCTCGTTTACCAACCTCTCCTGGAAGGGAGCTCCAACCCCCTGACTCGTTTACCAGCCTCTCTTGGAAGGGAGCTACGACCCCACGGCCCCGGCTACAGCCTACGCTGCCTCTATGGACCTCGTTTCATCAATTTTCACACTGGATCCAAAGCTTCCTTTAGAATTCAACTTGCAGGCCACGTTTCATCATATTTTCAGACTGGACCCACTCCATACTTATAAGCTCAAACATACATCACTAACAGATACTTGTCAATTCAGATAACCCAGACAGATAGCAGAAACATAGCATAACAGATCAGATATTTCATACTCATACTTCAGCAAACCTTAGTTTTGCATACGCGCTTTTCTTTCACTGATACCGCGTATATATGCGCCTTCGACCATACAAACCCGCGTATACTTGTGCATATTCAAATCTAATTTCAACACGCATATGCGCTTTCTCTTGACGAAGTTGCGTATATATACTCTTCTCTGTGTCAGGCAAGCGTATGGTTCTTTAGACATTTAGGTCATTGCAATTCTTGAAACTTGAGATACATCACATAGATTTTACCCTTTACTCAGGACAGATGTGCTCATCTCGGATCTCAACGGATCTCTAGCAAATACAAGTACATTTCAGATCTAGATACCCTTCTTCATCATTGGTGCATCATGCATTTAGATCTATCATTCAACTGTAACCCTTTCCATTCAGATATCCTTCAGAGAAAAGTATTCATTCAAGCTCAGACATCTTGCACCCACACTCATAATTTGCACAATGAATTTTTTCTCCTTATATAGGTTTACCCTTTTTCAATACCATGAGCCAAAACCACATTACTTCCGATGGTATTCCTAGACGGGGTCATTTAGACGAATCATTACCCAATACAATGGGTCAATACCATGGTGGTTACCCCTGGTTTTGCACTTTTTGAGTGCTTTTGCCCATACGCGACTTGGCACATACGTTACCGCGTGCATACGCGACTTCTCCTAGACAAATCCGCGTATTCCTTGAAACATACTCTTTTCATCATAGATCTATCACATACTGAGTTCCTTTCTTCATTGCCTTCTGTACTAACTGTAGATACCTTAGTTTTACATCATTTAATAAGTTCGTCAAGACATATTCTATCAAGCACAACTTCATCAAGTAAGTTGTCATTATCTTCATCAAGTGGGTTGCCATTCACGGACAACACTCTATCATTGTCATCAAAGACAACACCCATCATCATATTGCCAACAAACATCATATCACATCAGATTTACATCATTTACCAAGTCCATCAAGTCAATAATAACTTCATCAGGTGGATTTCCATCAAGGACAACACATGCCAACAATCTCGTGTCTTCATCTTCATTAAGTGGGTTGCCATCAAGGACAACACTCTCCATCATATTGCCAACAATATCCCCCTTTGGACTTGATGGCAACCACAATGATGTTTGATCACCACAACAGATAGACACCATGTCACTATCCCCATTCTTTGACACCATTCTTTCTCTTCATTTAAACACCATGTCACTCTCCCCCTTTGACATCAAGGGCAAAGGGCGGATCACACTCTCCCCCTTTTCTCCTCATGTAGAAGAAGCGTTCTGCAGATCTGATGTATACTGAAGTGACCAAGCTCCTCCTGATTTCATGCTGAAATTTCATCCATATGTTTCAATGAAGTACAGGACTCTATGACCTTCCTATCACCAAGGACTCATACTTACATCAAAGATCCAACCAAGTGGATTTACATAAGAGACTCAAATACCCAACCAAGTGGGTTTACACATTTCAATTCAACTACCCAACCAAGTGGGTTTATAAAATTTGACTCAGCTACCCAACCAAGTGGGTTTACAAATTTGTCAAGTCCTTACATGACTGAATATTATAATTTTACATCATGGGTCTCAACAAGACCTTTTCATCAAATTACAAATATGACCATTTATGACCAACACCAAAAATTCCTCAAGAAAGAGAACATATTTCAGAACCATCATAATGCCAACAATGCATTATACTCAGCAAAGCTAATGCTCCCCCTGAATCTGTGCATCCAAGCATCCTTTCCATATGACTAAGGCTCCCCCTTAGTTTGTGCATCCTGAACACTTTCACCAACAAATCATCAAGGCATCTTTATCAAAACATTAGAAATAGAATTATGAGAACTGCAACACCACCAGAGATACTAGAGATACCAAACAGCACTGCAGCTGTGCTGAGAAAAGCTGTCCCCAACTAGAAATTTGTCAAAAATCAGACATACGCGGTTTTATGTGCATGAACTCGCGTATATACGCGACTGTGTTTAAGGAAATCCGCGTATCCAATACCATCTTCTATATTTTAACCAGATCTGAATCTCTGTGAGGCAAAGACAGTGTTCAGCTTCTTTCTGAGATATTTGAAAGCTTCCCTGGAATACAGATAGATAGAACAGTGTAGTTGTGTCTTCAAGCGTCATCCAATGGTTGTAGCATAAGCACATTAGTAACCAAGCCTTCAGATTATTTGCAGCATCAATGCAAAATTTCCAAGAGAAATTATCATACAACAACATCTTCAAATAAGTGTCAAGCAATCATCCATGTGGTCCAATATCACCATGATATTTAAGATTTAACATGAAGTAACATATGTAGGAAAAGATCTCGACCATAGTAACAAACTCTGCATGATCTATTCTTATTTCTGAATCAAACAACTTCCAACTCATCCATGTGTGAGCACAAAAGATATTTTTCAGTAACCAGGGCTCAAAATCTCATCATAATAAACCATATACCAAGTCATCATCATTTGAGCATGAGTATCACAATAACCAAAGAATAAGCAGTCATAGTGCCAACAATGCAATCATTAGTATTCAATCTGCTACTCCCCCTGAACCAGTGCTCCTCCTTAACTTGTGCAACCTGAATACTTTTATCAGCAAGTCATCAGCAACAATCTCTTCATCAACAAGCAAACAGGACTCATCCATAATCTTCAACATAAGAAACCAAGTATCATATCATCATAATTTAGAACTGAGAACCTAAGCTGATACTGAGTCAATAATACAGTTATTAACAGTCAGACTGATGCTCCCCCTGAATCTCTGCTCCAGATATTCAGCTATCATATAAATTCTCTTATCATCAATGTATACGTGACTGTGTCTGCTGTAACTCGCGTGTATACACGACTTTTGTTCACCTAACCCGAGTATGGAAAGTGAAGCATAGAAATTTTCATATTCCTTCATCTCCCCCTGAACTTGTCCTTCCTGTACCTGTCTTCTTCATATCAGATGCTCTGTCAGAAATACATATAACTAGAAAAGTCAAATCAACCATGAAAATCATCATACATTGCTCCCCCTGTGATGATACATCCCCATAATGTATCTCTCATTACTTCTGCAGTCATTGAGAGAAGTAAGCTTCAGAAGCGGATGACTGCAGTAGGGTCAATATCCCTACGTTTCTGATCGGTCCTCCTTATTTTTCCAATGAATTTTTAGCACTTCCTTGTGAGCTAGATTCTCCTTTAACAGTTTCATGGAAACCAAGACCAAGTTTGATAGCAGGAGACCTTTGATTACTCAAAATATTGTCCAAGATATTAGTACTATCTTGAAACCTCAAAAGTTTAACCTTTTATTCTAATTTACCTTTGAGAATGTTTACCTCAACCTCCAAGGCTTGACATTGCTTTGTCATGCTTTCTTCTTTCCTTTTTCCATCTTCTACTTGATCCTTCAGATTTAGAATCTCTTCTTTCAACCAATTTTCGTTTTCTTCACATGTTTGTTGCAGCTCTTCATTCTTCTTATTTGATTTTTCCAGATCTTCTTTGAGAGAGATGATTTATGCTTCAAGGCCTTCCTTTTCAAATGGTTGTAGAGGTTCCTCATTCTTCTTACTTGATGCTTCAAGATCTTCTTGCAGAGAGATGATTGTAGCTTCAAGTCCTTCATTCTTCTTGCTTGATTTTTCGAGATCTGCATTTAGATCGTTGATTTCTGCTTCTAGTCCTTTAATTCGATTGGATGCATAAGTATGAAACCTTTGATACTTGTCCACCTGTCCATTCAACATTTCTATTTGTTTTTCCATTTGAGAGATCATCTCTTTGTAGATAGTTTCTTGCTTATTAGATGAAATTTGTAGTTCTTCAACTTTAATCTTGAGAGCTTCTTCTAGATCCACAACTTTACTTTCACTATCTTCACTATTGTTTGCACAAAGAAGATTATTACAAGGACCCCAATCACTACCTGATTCATCTTCTTCAATTTCTGCTATACATGTTTTCTGAGATATCTCCTTGCTTCGAGTAGCCTTCTTCTTTTTCTTCTTTGCCATGAGCACTTTCAGATCATGGTCAGAATCTTCTTCATCTTCACTGGACACTTCATCATCATCTTCATTTTCATAATAACTCTTCCTCTTTTCAAATTGTTTCCCTTTACCACGTTTTTCTCTATAAGGACATTTAGCAGCATAGTGACCAACTTTTCCACACTCAAAACATTTGAAGGGAAGCTTACCTTTGAATCTTCCAGTACCTAGTTGGAGTTTTCTCACAAAATTCGCTTCTTCTTCTTCGGATATATAGCTGGATTCTTTGAAAACTTCCTTTTCTTTTCCTTTTGCAGATACCTTAAAAGCAACTTCTTTGATTTGAGAAGGACCTCCTTGTCTCATTTCAAAAGCAGTCAGAATACCATGTAATTGAACAATAGTAAGAGTTTGCAGATCTTGCCTTTCTTCAATAGCTGAAACTTTAGAGTCAAATTTCGAAGTCAAGGATCTTAAGACCTTTTCCACCAGAGTAGTATCAATTATGGTTTCACCCAAATTTCTCATTCGATTTACAATATCGTCCAGACGTAGGAAGAAATGGGCAATACTCTCATCACTATGCATCTTCAAATTTTCATATTCAATTCTAAGAGTTTGGAGTTTTGCACTTTTTACCTTTGTATCTCCTTCATAACTCAGAATGATTTTGTCCCATATTTCTTTTGCTGAATTTAGCTACATCACTTTAGCAAATTCTGGTTCAGACATGCTTCCTAATAAGACATTTACTGCTTTGGCATTGATTTCATACTTCTTCCTTTCTGCTGCATCAGTAGGAATACTTGCCGGGTATTGATAACCTTCTTCCATGATTGCCCATACATCTACACCAAGACTTTGCAAATATGCTTTTGTTCGTACCTTCCAGAATATCAGATTGCTTCCATTGAATAGAGGTGGCTTTAGAGACATTACTCCTTCAAGACTTCCCATTGCGACGGATCTCCTTCAAGCGATCAAGCTTCTGCAGAAGAACCTGCTCTGATACCAATTGTTGGGAAAAATACTGAGAGGGGGGGTGAATCAGTATTTAAGGCAAACTAAAACTTTTTACTTTTTCATGCTCTAAAACCCATACGCTACTTTGCTGAAGCCAACTAGCGTATACACGCGGATATCCTTCATAAAACTCGCGTATACACAGAGATCTAATTATGCCATTAGTTCTTCACTTATATCATTCCATCATTCATTCATTAGATGTTCTATAAACAATAAACATGTGCAGTAAGAATAGAATAAACCATCACACAAAGCATCACACATGAACACCAGGATTTTTAGGTGGAAACCCAAGTCGGGAGAAAACCACCGCTGCAGTTGCTCACCCTTCAATATTTTATTATAGAGAAAACATCTTACAACATATGTGCTGGCGCAGACTTGACCAGCACGCAGGCACCCACCTGCGCTCGTTTACCAGCCTCTCCTGGAAGGGAGCTCCAACCCCCTGACTCGTTTACCAGCCTCTCCTGGAAGGGAGCTACGACCCCCTGATCTCGTTTACCAGCCTCACCTGGAAGGGAGCTACAACCGCCTGACTGAAGGCTACAACCCTCAGCACCTCTATGGACCACGTTTCATCAATTTTCACACTGGATCCAAAGCTTCCTTTAGGACACAACTTGCAGGCCACGTTTCATCATATTTTCAGACTGGACCCACTCCATACTTTTAAGCTCAAACATACATCACCAACAGATACTTGTCAATTCAGATAACCCAGACAGATAGCAGTAACATAGCAGAACAGATCAGACATTTCATACTCATACTTCAGCAAACCCTAGTTTTGCATACGCGCTTTCATTTCACTGATGCCGCGTATATACGCGCCTTATGCCATACAAAACTACGTATACTTCATTATATATTATAGAGCCAATTTCACTGCGCATACGCGCTTTCTCTTCAGCGAAGCCGCGTATATACGCGCTTCCTCTGCGGCGAACTAGCGTATGGTTCTTCAGACATTTAGGTCATTGCAATTCTTCAAAACAGTTACATCACACAGATTTTACCCTTTACTTCAGACAAATGTTTGCCTCATCTGAGATCTAATCATTCCATAAATAGATCTAGCAAGTACAAATACATTTCAGATCAAGATTCCCTTCTTCATCATTTTCTTCATAGGTGCTTCATGCATTCAGATCTATCATTCAACTGTAACCCTTTCCATTCAGATATACTTCAGAGAGAAGTATTCATTCAAGCTCAGACATCTTGCACCCACACTCATGATTTGCATAATGAAATTCTTCTCCTTATATAGGTTTACCCTTTTTCAATACCATGAGCCAAAACCACATTACTTCCGATGGTATTCCTGGACGGGGTCATTTAGACGAATCATTACCCAATACAATGGGTCAATACCATGGTGGTTACCCCTGGTTTTGCACTTTTTGAGCGCTTTTTTCCCATACGCGACTTGGCACGTACTTTACCGCGTGCATACGTAGCATACGCGCTCTACTAGACACCACCTGATGCTTTTAGAAACATACTTTTCATCATGGATCTAGCACATACCGAGTTCCTTCTTCATTTCCTTCTTGCTTCACTGTGAGATACATCAGCATTACATCATTTATTGTCTGCCACAGAACTTCATCAAGTAGGTTGCCATCATCTTCATCAAGTGGGTTGCCTTTCAAGGACAACACTCTATCAATTGGTATGTTCATCAAGGGCAACACTCAGCATCATATTGCCAACAAACATCATATCACATCAGATTTACATCATTTACCAAGTCCATCAAGTCACAAATAACTTCATCAGGTGGATTGCCATCACGGACAACACATGTCAACAATCTCATGTCTTCATCTTCATTCAGTGGGTTTCCATCAAGGAAAACACTCTGCATCATATTGCCAACATGGAAATACAATTTTTCCTACAGGAAACAAAGAATTTAATGACAATTTCCTTTACGAAAACAAATGGATCTAATTCAGAAATCAAATACCTTAAATTTGATTTTTCAATGATAAAGAAAAACACTTAAAGACACATTGAACAAAATTTCTTTTCAAAGGAGGAAGAATCAGGAAAATTCACTGGTCTCTATGAGATATCAGACAATTGAAAACACAACAAACAAAAGGTTGAGTATGATTGCAATGAAAAATTCAAAGGGAATTTGGTTGGCTAAGGGGGCTGTGTAGTCTCTAAAGGGAGACAATGTGTTGCAAATCACCCCTGAGTGGGAGACAATGCTATCCAAAGCATTGTGTCTTGACCAATAGTGCGTTGGGCGGAACAAAGATTCAAAATTCAAGCTACAGAACACACTTCTAATGCAATTCTTTGATTCAAAAGCCTAATAATTTATAGTAGATGCTACTGGGTGGATAAGCAGAGGAAAAAAACACCAAGAATGATAAGGAAACTTTCCAATGGAGTCGCCAATTTGTTATGTAGAATTATGAATTACGGATAAAACACATTCCCTAAATGTGGTGCTATGCATTTAGAACAACAGATCAAAGACTTTGCAGACACTTTCTCTAAGAGTACATAGGCACACAGAAAGATAGAGGAACTTACTTGTGATCCAAGCGCTTCCTATTCTCCTTCTGTCACTCTTGTTGTAGCTTCCAATCCAACTTAGACCGCCGGACTATTTCCTACAAGTATAAACACTAAACATAAAAGAGATTGCAATATACATATAGCTATTTAACTTAATCAATTAAATCGATTAAACATGAAACATATATATCAATTAAGAATCCATCATATGAAAAGTAGAAACATAAACAGATACATATATGGGAAAATGAGCAGCAATATTTATTAATGGATAGAAAGGGGAGGTTACAACCAACGATCGATTTGATGTCACCAACTCCAGCATCATCCCAGCCTCATCACAAAAAACATCTCACTAACATCATATCACTCTTATCACACACTCAATTGAGAATCCAACATCATTTCTTTACCAAATTTCTTCCTTCCCTAGCACTAAGATCTGTGCTCAATTTATAGGGAAATTAAAGGTATTTTCTCAATCATTGACTTTCTAATAATAGGCAAGACATGTTCCCAAGCTCAGAGGTGTTAGATGGACACATGGATTCGAAGTTTCACACATATGGACTCTTCTAGAAGGCACTGGTCATGTGGAGATTCCGGAACAATGAGAATTTCTCTCCCATTTGACCAATGCACTGTTGAATGTCAGGAAGTGCTTTGCATAACACCCTTGAATGGAGGGAGTTGCATATGCAAAGCAATTAGTCCCTTGAGAGGCTGTGTTGGTGAGCTTATAGGTGATATAACATATACTTCAAACCTTGGAAACCTTGCAATGGAAGTCATGGATGATTTTTTCTTGTCTTATGGCATGTAGAAACTAAAATGATAGGGGATGATAGACCCTATTTCATTGGTCCTAGGGATGATGTCCAGTTTGATCACGTCATTGGGAACGATGCCCAAATTTACCTATAAAACAAGTGTTGATAGCCACAAAAATCATGTAGGGTATATGTGAGGACAATTATATGTGCATTCATCTAATTCAATGCCTTTAGCTACTCCTACCTTCATAATGTGTCCATCCTGTGAGCATCTTGCAAGAAACAGAACCATCAAAACAATCCCTCCTCACCCTATCTCTAAAGAAGAAGAAAAAAAAAATTGGAACTTTATTTATAATGAAACCCAGTCACATCATTCAAAGTTAAAAATGTTTTTTATTTTCATAATTTCCATGTCTTACTAGAAAATATCCAAAGTTGTCCAAAAATAAGAAAAGCAATCATATTTTAGCCGAACAAAAAAGTGTCGTAAATTTTTGCAGTGATACTACATATAAAGTAACAAAAACAGTAATCTAACAACAGTAATCTAACAATTTTTCAGTAACATATACCTATAACCAGGAACTACTTATAGAATGCCATTATAGAAGCCCATAGGCAATATGACCTTAGAAGCAAAAGAAACCAAGATAATTCCAAGAAAGGTAACTCAGACACTGCTAAAGTCCCTAATTCCATCCTCAAGAAAGCATCAAGCAATGACAAAATCAAGGTTGAGAAGACTGACCAAAGCAAAGCTAAAGTTACCCAAACTAGTCCTCTCTCAGATACTCCTGGTACTTCTACAAAGGTCACCGAAATAACTATGGCAAACAAAATCCCGAAACAAAGCCAACAAGCTCAGAACATAGAGAAGGTCGTGGCTGAAAAAGCTGAAACAAACATATCTAAACTTCAGTTTCCTTTTAGCTTTGAAAGCGAAATCGCCAAGATCAAGATCACCATGCCTCTTACTGAACTTATTGCCCAAAACTCTTATAAATCCCAAGTACTAAAAGTCTTAAATCTAGGGAATGATGCAAACACTGTTAATCTGGCTGATGACACTCCCGAAATATTGTTTGGTACAAAGGTAGAGGGAAAAATCCAAGAGGGAGCTACTCTTCCATTTTACATTAGCCTAAACATCCACGACCAAATCCTCCACAATGCGATGCTAGACTCCGGCACCTCGCATAATCTTATGCCGAAGGTAGTAATGGAAAGACTAGGCTTGGAAATCACAAGACCATACAAAGACTTGTATTCATTTGATTCAAGTAGAGTCAAATGCCTGGGTTTGATCAAAGACCTTTGTTTTAGTCTGGCCCAAATACCTGCGAAACACCTAATCATGGATATAGTAGTGGCAGACATTCCTCCCAAGTACGGGATGTTTCTATCCAGATCCTGGGGAGCCAAACTCCAAGGGAATATTCAACTAGACATGTCATACGCCACCATTCCTGTGTTCGGCCAGACCAGAATACTCTACCGAGAATCACACATGAAATACATGATTAGCAGTTGTTAGCCTCCTATATCAATAGGTTTCATCTTTCATGATTGTCTTGATGGAAGTGTGGAATATGTTCAAACCTTCTTACTTGAGCAAAGGTGTTCCATATTCTTAAAAAACCAAAAAAATCAAAAAAATTTAAAAAATGTAAAGAGGGTATACCCTAAAAGAAAGATCAAAGGGTAAAAAAGAATAAAAATGGTCAAAAAGAGAAAGAAATGAACCCCAAGCAAAAAATAGACCACGGAAAGTGTGCAAATCCAAATGCCACTACTTTTTTACTCGTTGTAATAAATCAATTGTGTGCAACTTGTGAAACTTTTGCCACAATTTATGAATAAGTCAAACCTGTTTAAACTTGGCTTAGTCATATTTCAATTTCATGTTATAGATTAGAGAATAAGTATCTAGCCAAAGCAGGTTTAATCTTGGCAGATAAGTAGCTAGGTAGAGTGAATAAGAGGTGCTCAACGGTTTAATCCGAGCCCTTGGATGTAATAAGGGGTAGAAATAGATAGATTCATCATGTAAAAAGAAAAGATTGATCGGGGTTTGCAAGTCTAAATGCACCCTAATAAAGAAGACAAAATGGTAGTGTTAAGTAGATAGGGTAGGTAGATGGTGTCAGCAAAGTGTTATACGATGAATAATCTTGCTACATGTTGGTTAATCATTTACTTTCATCACAAGTACTAAAGCAGGGAAATACTACTGGAAAATCACATGACAAGCAAAGTCAAATTCATTAACCTCCCTCATCATTTTTCCCCCTCAAGAGTTTTACTAATTTCCCCAAAAGTACTAAGGTAATTTGAGATCAAAGGGGCTCAAGGCATTTCCTTGACTTCCGGAGGGACGGGACCCTCGGCCTAATGATCAAAAGACCTAAGCACTTGGAAATAATCCATCATTGATTATCTTCCATCTTTAACTTTTTCCTAAGTAAAATCCTATTTTACTTAGGAAACTGATGCTACATTCCATAAAATTCCTCAAGACAACTTGTTATTCTAAGCTTAAGTGTTGAAGATAAAATGTGCAATTTACTTCATAAATTTTCACTTTCTTAGATGTACAAAGATGTTTTGATTTTTCCTTGTCCTTTATCATATTAACATTTAACTCTATTATATTAAATCCCTAGTGGAATCTCTTTTCCTAAGTATATAACTCCCTTTTCTAATAAATATCCCCAAAAACCCTCTTATTATAATGTTTTACCAAAGTATATATTCCCGCTCGTTTAAAATAAATACCCCGCTTTATAAAGCCCTTTGGTTTAAACTATAGCCTTATACATAATCCCCGCCCTATGGTGAATTAGTTGTGTATTAATTAATTCATCGTATAATAAAATATATACAAAAAAGCGTTAGACATGTAATATATGTGTTTAACACCAAAAACAAGAATGAAATGCGACGGAGTCCCTGTGCCATAGTGTTCCGTCCACGTAGCATTCCACCGGCCAAACTACCGCCGCAATCCATTTCATAATGTCACGGGGTTAATTAATCATTTGGACTAATTAACAACCATTGCTCGCCTATTAACCTTTCCCGGGGTGATTAGATTACACGTTAAAACCTTTTTAAACCCCGGCAGGGCCCACCTTTGAAGTCGCACAAGTTCCCATCCCTTTCAAGCCGTCGGATCATTTGTCCGTTGATCAACGGCGATCATCAATCCCGCTGCCCATCCCTTGCCGGCGTGTTAACCGACGGGGGATGGGCGGTTTTTGAAAAGTCGGCATTCCACGTGGCAAGCGTCTGTGGAATCGTCGCCATCGCGTCTTTTACCGCCCTCGTCCAAAAGCGGTGCGGGCTTCACGCTTACCGCTTACCGCATACCGCCGGTCCCACTCCCTTACGTCACCCCGTACGCCAAAATGACGTCATCACCTCGAAAACGACAAAAACCCTTTTGACTTGTAAATAAGCCATTTTTCGCGTTTTTTCGGTTATTTTTTAGTTTTCCGAAAGAGACTAAGCTCCCATCTGCAATTTTCAAATTTCACTACAAATACACCAAATTACTCGAAAATTCCGCTGCGCGATATTGAAGAACGTCCCCGCCATTGTTCATTACTGTTGAAGAACCGAGTTTCCATTAAAAAACAGTATTTATCATTCCACGCCCTTATTGCAAGTTAAGCTTAGTTTCTGTGTTTTTTTCTCTGAAAAAAGTGGTCAAAAGTCCTCTCTAAGTCCTCATTGAAGATTTAAAACACTGTGAATTTGCTTCCCAAACCTGCAATTTGTTCCAATTTCCTCTTTTGTCGGATATCCCGTCCGATCTCTAGAAAAAAAGCTGAAACCTCCATTTTGAATCCACAAGAACCAAAATGGAGGCCCCTAACTGCTCTAAATGTCACTCCTTTGAATGCTCCTCACGAGATTTGGACTATTTACCTCTGATAGATGAAGATTTCCAAATAAAAGACCCTGCATTTTGATGAAAGTCCCCGTTTGAGCTTACGTCGGCTGCAGAGACGAACACTCAAAGGGGCAAGATCTTATAGGATTGTGGGAATCCAATCTCCCGAGGTATTTTATTCCTACGATCCCACGTTTTCCCTGAAATCATTCATTCTTGTCATGCAAATTATGATCCCACACAAAAAGTCTGTATTAGCTCCCGATCAAAGTGTTTTGTTCCCTATCACACCTCAAGCTATCAATGCTATGTTACAATTTGAGCGGAACAAGAATTAGCACCTCTATCCATGGAAGGGTTGATTGAGAAAACCCAGAGCTGTTAACTCCGAGAGAAATTGAAAGCAATGTGTCGGTATTTCATGTTACCCAGAGCATCGGCCCAAAAGGTACTCCCCCCTATGGTTTTTTACTTTTTCAATAAATTGGGAAGGCTTATTGTAGAATGTAATATCCTTTGTCTTAGGATTCAATACCGGTGAGTATGTAGATGAGATAACTGCGGCTTTTGCTATCTATCTTTACCCACAGGCGGCCTCCGAGATTAAGTATGATTATGCTTCCTTCATTGCCAACAAAATCCATGATCAATTTTTAAGGCTAGATGATGAAAAGGTTTTCAAATACTCCTCGGTTATCTATCATCTCATAATTTTCTATCACTCGAATGATTCCCTTTCCCTCGTTCGAAAACTTGATGCTAAAGGTAATCCCGAGTGTCTGTTATTTTTTGGTCCCCCATCATTCATTTGTCCTCTCGATTCTCCCTACTCTTATTCGGAATTCATTGATCGTTGTACATCCTGCTACAACCTTGTTAACTGAGGAGTTTCTCCCCCCGAGCTTAGTCACTGAGATTAGAAAGACCCTGCAATTGTCAAAGAGTTATAAAGTTGGGGATTGGTACTTGTACCAAAACCATACGATCATCGGGATTTATGGATGTGAATTACATCCATTCAAGTTACCCGGATATGTACCAATGATAATTTTTTGCTTTGGAATACTTTTGAGACAGATATGAATAACTCGGATGTAATCCATTTTCGTAATGTAAAGAAGAAAGCACGATTAAGGATCAAAAAGCCGGTTAGGTCCTTTCATTTGCAATTCTAGAAGAAGTCGAGAGAGATGCGGAACTTATATTAGAGAGAAAATTCCGGGACATCTTTCAGTTGGGTCCCTTATGACCCCTTTGGTTTCATTTGTGAAAGAAGGTTAAAAAATAAGTCATCTCCTTATATACATCACAGAATTCTGACATAGAACAGTATGCAAATCAAGATGAATGGGTTAAAGGAACACTTGTTGAAGAGGGAAGTGGAGCTGCCAAATTGAATAAACTTATGAAAGATGTTGAGAAGAAATTTGACCTAGAAACATATGATCAAATGCGGTACCATACATTGGCACATCTTCAGACTACTCTACAACAAGTTATACGGAAGACTGACCCATCGATAGCGAGCGAGAGCGAGGGTAAAGGAAAAGAACCTATAGTTCGAGGTCATTGAAACCCCTGGTCATGGCAGAAAAATCACGTAGTTCCAAAGCACCGGAACAATCTCGGGCTTCTCAAACACCGACGAAAGAAAATCCAAGTTCAGAGATGCAAACTCCACCGAATGTGGAAATAGGGGAAAAAAAGGCCGACTCCGGATACCACACCTTCAAAAAGGAGCCCCACAAGTTTATCAAGCCAAAAAACACAAGTCGATCCACCTCCGGGATGTAGAGATTATAGATGAGGTATTTGATGATGGTAGGGGAGGATAGTCGGCAAGCAGTACAATGAAGTGAAACAAACATAAGCAGAAAGGGATACAAAAAGCGGTTGAGCACTGAAGTATCTTCTTTCAGACCGCCAAAGACGGACATCTTGGAGACATTAAGAAAACTTTCATTAATATCAAAACAAAGAATGAACCATTGAAAATGAAGGTCTACGATCGGTATATGAAAATGGCTCCTCACAATCAGCAAAAGGTTGATGTCAGGCATTTGATCTGTCACAAGGTAAAATGCAAATGAGTCACTTCAAAGCAAAGGTGCCAAAGCCAACTTCGTAACAGATTACATCGAGAACAAATTTTGAAGTTTTAGCAAAAGATATCCATCCCTTGGATCGAGATAGAGCTTCATAGACAAACAGGGGGAAATGGTTTATTCTACTCTCACCAACAAAGCCATGGCGACTTTAACGGCTGCAAGATTCCTTGAATAATACCACTGCAACATTGAAGATTGAAAGGGCCTCCTCACGGGCCAAGGACAATAGAATAAAGTCTCTAGAAGAGATCATCATTGGTTTGGGTCACAATCCCAAAGACACTAAAGGTATTGAGGCACCGATAAAAAAAGAAAGAGGATGATATAGTCGCACTCGGAAAAGCAGTGAAAATACCAGGCCTCAAGGCACCCCCAGAGACACGGGAAGTTATAAAAGGAAATTCACAGAAGAAATGATGGAGTTGCTCTTGAATTTGACGAGCGACTAAATGAAACAGAAAAGGAGTTGGAAAAAAGCATTGCGAGAACAGAAATCATCAAGCAAACTTCAGCAACGAGTACTACAACTACGAGACAACGAGAACAACCATCTCGGGGTAAACATTTCTAATTTGAATTCGAGGATTTAATTAAACAGAGATGGAGAGTTTGCGACTAAAGGTCACGAAACTCCAAGAAACAAAATTACAATTAACAAAATTGGAGGGAAAATATGACACATCCAAAAGGACAGTTACACGACAACCTCGGGGAAATAAAAAGATTGGAGAAATTGGTTGAGGCTTTGCAAAAAGATCTTTCAGCGGAAAAGCCTCTAAACGAAATAAATGATATTCTTTGGGACAACATCATTAACTTAATAAGAGATATTTGGCCTTCCATCCAAGCTATTTTTTGAGCGGGAATGAGTTAGTCAAGATAGCACAAGAGGAAATAAATAAAACTAGACATGAATTAAGGGGCAAGCCGGAGCATGCCCAGTCAGATCATTCAATTTTTGAATTCGAGAACAAAACAACGACTTGCATTGTTAGGAATTGATGACTGAACAGGTGTAGTTTTGGAAGCAAAGAGAATTTTCACCAAGAGGACTTTCATGCAAAATCTAGAAAAGAAAGTGTACCTGACATTTTGGTCGACATCAACGTTTTTCGGGAGAGAAGTTTCAAGCTTTGTCTGGACGGTGAATTGCCAAGTCCCATGCTCACGAGAGGATCAAATAGTAGACTTGGAAACATATGAGAAAAGAATAAAAGCTCATGCTAAAAATACTGACTATAGGTTCTACTAGCTCATCGAAACCTGTATTACCAAACCGGGAAAAGTATTTATGAAAAAAGTGAGGAATCTATTTCATCCGGAGCATGAACTAAAGTATCTATTTCCGAACGAGCCCACTTTTTATAAACTTACTGACGAGATGAAACTTTAAGGAAACTCGGAAGAACAATGATACCGGATGATCGAGTGGTGGAAGGAAATGCTTGGAAATTTTGTAAAAAAATGTTTTCGGGGATAAAAGTTTATCTTTACTATTGAGTAAATGGTAAAAAAACAGAAAAAGCAGATGAAAGAGTATCGGATGAAAGGTTAAAGAGTATCCATAAGAAGAAAGAGTATTCAACAAGTCAAAGGAATACGCAAGGGCAGACAGAGCCCTATTTTTAAGCACTTATCCTTAGCACGTCCATGAAGAAAGGAACAAGACATCAGCTAGTTACTCATTATTCTATTTACTGAGACCATGTGTCTCTTGTTTGTTTGTAAATATGCTTTAAGTAAGCTCGGATTATTGGCTAGGATAGAGTAAGATTGTTAGGATTATTTTTTGTATAAATAAACCCTCAAAGAGAGAGTTGAGGGTGGATTCTATTACTCTCTTTGTAACATTGAGGTTTTCGGAATAAAAAGCTTTTGGACAAATTTACTTGTGGCTTATTTGGATGACGTTTTTGAAACATCTGGACTTGTTGCAGGGGATTCATGTGTTGGACTTCGGTTCAATAAGTTTTCCAACCCTTGTGTTTAAATTTTATATTAGTTTATGCTATCATCATATCCGTTTCGAATAGTTTACATAAAGGATTGAAACGAGAATTTGCTTAATTGTACTGCTGTTTTCAAATGTGATTATTCTCGATGTTTTCTTCTCGGATTAGTTATAAGCATGAATTCTTAATTGCTCATGTTTTGCTGATTTAAACATTGTTGATTATCGTAACAAAGAATCCTTCATTGCTCTTTGCTTGTAGTCATTTCTCTTCTTTCTCTTGAATATGGTGAAAGATTCTTAGTCGCCTTTCATCCCTTCAAGACCATCCATCCACTTTAAATTTTAAGGATTGTTCTCTCGTCCCGACTATCTTGCCTGTAATACCATCTTGTGTTTAGAAAATAAATCCGGTAAAGCCATCCTTAGACTCCATAGCCCAATGGAGTGAAAGCCCTCAACCTTGCCCTTAGTTTGTGGATTCCACCATTTTCCCAAAACAAACTTTGAATCTATAACTAGCCTAAAATCATTCAAAAACAAAGATAAATCATAAAGAGAGAGCCCTCTCCGGATGCAGATTAGCTAGATTCGCATCTAAAGGTTGGTTTGTGGTTACCTCGGGTATACTTTCCTCTTACACAACTTCTAGGAAAACACGAGTGATAACATAGTGGCGACCATGCTGGGGACACGAATCATTTTTTATTGATACTATCGTTTAATTTGTAAGCTACGGACGAGTCCGAAAATCAACCAGGAAGCCTTTGAAATTTCTTTTTGCTCCGCAAATGCAAAAGTAAATAAATGTTGTTTCGGTCTATCTCTCGATTTAGCTTATAAGTTGAATCTTAGTTTCAAATTTTTTCAATCGAATTCTCTAGTTTAAACGGATCTTTGAGGAAATCTTAATCACATATCATTATTTCTTAAAGAATTTGTAGAAGTTGTATTTATTTTTCAATTAAAACCCAAAATCCAAAAAACACATATTCTAAGAAAAGCCGGCTTCGAAAAGGATTCGACATACTAGGTCAAACCACTGACCCAAATCCACCACCAATTTTTGAAAATCCAAACCCGATCCCTAGGATTCTTAGAAGACAAGGAAGTCAAGAAAGTTCGAAAGAGGAAGTCGGGAAAGTACGTGTAGTTCTAGACCACTTTCTAGATCTGCATCTTGTCTCGTGAAAATTATTTATATTGATGACATTCCTTTTGATGCACGATTTGAAACATCTTTGTTTGTAAATTTCCTCACGAGATCTGAATTATCTAGATTAATTCCGAGATCCTTTGTTCTTTGAAGATTTGCAAACATGATTTGTTTCACATCATCTTGACAGAATTGCATAACTCCATTCAATACGAGCAAGCCTTTGAAGAAAGTTCAAACATTTCACGTGATAACCGAAGCATCTCCAAGCTCGGTCACTTTTCAAACACCCTGTTAGACCTCCATCTCCTCCCGTTAGACCTCCATCTCCTCCTACTAGACCCTGCAACTCTTGTCAATCCACTTTATCTTCCAATGGCCAATCGATATGCCCCTTTAATATTACAGCTAACCCTCCGGCTTTACCACAGGACTACCAAAGTAAAATCACACCTTTTGACGGATCGGTACCTACACGACTCAACAACACACCAAAAGGATGACAGATTACTTTGAGTTTTATGAGATTGATATCGATGATATCCCAGTATGAGAATTTTCGTACAAAGTCTTACCGGAGAAGTTAGAACTTGGTTTAGGGCTCTCACCCGTAACGCAGTATGCTGACCTAGAAGCTTTGTATAGGGCATTTTTTGAACAGTATGGGAGAAAAGGAAGGATCCTCTCCGGATCCTATCGAATTTGAAAAAATTAAGAAGAAGACCAAATGAAAACCGTACAAGATTACATCATAAGATTCAATGAATCATATCATGCGGTTCTCTCTGAACCTAAGACCCCCACCTAATAACGTGTTGGTCAAATTTCCCGGACGGTTTTGACTACGATATAGCTTATTCTCTTAGGGGAAAGAGCTCCACAAACATTAGAGGAAATGCAAAGTATAGTGGTGAGTGTAGAAGCAAATACGATGAAAAAACGAGCCGAAGCTAGGGCGAGAGAGAAGAATGCCTATGAATGAAGAACCTTCGGCTTTTGAAAAGAAAGTCTGGATGTAATCATTAAAGGTATGGAAAGATTAGGTGATAGGGTGGAAACCATTGAAAGAAAGTACTAGCTCTGATAACCTGAATGTTGCAAGAAACCCAAACTTTAGGAGGAATCTGAACCAAAATATTGGAAAGAATGTCCACTGATCAAAACATTAGACCACCTTTCCAAGAAAACTTTGTTGAAGGTTCAACCTCGAGAAGAACCTACGGAAGATGTAGAAATAAACAATGTCAATGAGGACAAAGATGAACCGAGAAGTCTTCCTATCTCGGGATGATCAAGAGAATCATATCCTTGAAACATTCCACACTCATTCAGAGTGAGACTTTTGATTTCAAAGAAGGCTATGACACAGACAATCTACGAGGTTCATAAGCAATACAACTGAGAAGTAGACGGATAGATGTACCGGAGAAAAATAAGCAGAAAACCACAAAACAAAATGTCAAAGGAAAACAAAACATTCCCCCGTACAAAACATTCCCCCAAATACAAATTTTGCCTAGGATAACTCCTAGTTTTTCAAATCCAATAATTGAAGATGTCTCCCCGACAACCAACCAATTGACAAACAACAATCTAATACATCTCCTCATGTAGGAACCGTAGAAGAAACAATAGAAGTTAGTCCTGAAACATCTTCAAAACAAAACTTCATTCATGAAAAAGAGAAAAACATTGAAGATCCGAGTAAACGAGAGAAAATCCAAGCTGTGCAAAAACACTAAAGCTCAAAACGAGAAAAACCCTTTAATCTAGAAAGGTCGAAAATAGGCAAACTTAAGATAGCTGTTCCTTTATCGAATTGGCTAAACATGATGTCTATAGGAATCGATTTCCAAGTCTTTAAACATTAACATTATCTTGGATTAGATGATTCGATGAAATATTCTTGATGACCAACCCAAACTTCTTTTTGGCCACGAGGTTAATGGCAAACCAAAAAGTGGAGGAACTCCTCCATTTTATGTAAGCACTGAATGTTCACGACAAGATACTCCATAATGCAATGCTTGATTACGGAGCATCTCACAATTTGATGCCGAAAGCAATAATGGAAAGATTGAATCTAGATATTACCGAGACCATACAAAGATTTGTTTTCATTTGATTCAGTCGAGGTAAAATGTTTAGGTTTAATTAAAGATCCTGTGTGTCACTTTGGTTCAATACCCTGCTAAAGTCTGTTTTAATGGACATAGTAGTGGGTGATATTCCACCTAAATATGGTATGTTATTGTCTAGGTCTTGGGGTGCTAAACTTGGAGGATCTATTCAATTAGACATGTCTTATGCAACTATTTCGATATTTGGGTCGGCCCTAAAAGATTATATAGAGAAACTACGATGAAGTACTTAGTGAGTAGCCATGAGAAGCCCGAAAACTTCCCCTGTTTATTCCGTACATTACGACATGGATTCTTTTATTTTATACAATCGTCGAGTCGGATCTTCCTCACTGAAATAGAAGCTCTGAAATGGAAATCATAAACAAAACCAATTTGTCAAAATTGAAGAAATATCTCGAAAACAAAGAAACACCCGGATGACCAAGAAACCCTTGGCAACCATCAAAAAGGCCAAAAAGGCCAAAAAACCTTCATCTGCTACGAGACCAATCATGACCGACCTCCCACTCTACAAATCAAGTTGATCACGGCTCTAAGTCGCGCCACTTATACCCCTAGGTCTCAACCTTTCGCATAAACCACAATCTCAAAGGCTGATTATTAGGTGTTTCCACGGTGTTTTATGGTTTCTACAAAGGCAGGGAAATATAATTTCATCTCGGGAGAAAATTCTTGAATCTACATTCGAAGAGCGACTACTTCTCAATGTAAACATGAGCTCTGAGATATATCTGCAGAAACAGAGAGTCACTCATCAAGATCTTGGAGTTTTCCTTCCGACATGAAAATCACGATAGAAGAGAAAGACACCACCTGTCACGACAGAACTGGTAATTTGTCATGGCCAAGAACCTCCTTCATTTACAAGCGAGAGGGTTAGGGCGCCTCCTTCATCTATAAAGCGGAGGGCGGCGCTGTATTGACTTTAAGGATTGCAAAAGCCCGAGCGAGTAAGAAAAGGTGTTTGTTTTTTCAAAAGGGTGTCGACCTCCATAGTCACAGAGACTATCTTTCAAATAATTTTTCATAAGTTGACCAAAGCAAATGATGACATTTCGGTTCCCCTCGAAGCAGTGCATTGAGACGATGACACCTTGACTAGGGTTTTTACTGAAACACGTAGTGATTGCAAGCAAAGGTGCCGGTATTAAAGTTTTTCAAGTTTGTTTGCTTACCATCACATCCAAGAAAAACCCTTGTCGGGCAGAGCTTATCAAACAATCTTCGTGATACTTTGCCAAGTGAAGGGCCTCCTTCGTTCATGAGCGAGATGGCCAAGGCATTGAATGTTTTTGAAAGACTGATTGGTCAAAAGATGCGAGTGGAAAGAGACAAAGAAGGAAAGCAAAAGTCTTTACACAGTGTGACAGATGGTGTTTATGTTTCGGAAAGTATTGGTTTTCCTACCCATAGGAAAATGTCTGTCAAACTATACCTCATAGTGGACAGGAGACAATTTGAATATGCGAGCCATTGATACAAAAAAGGGGGCGATTTCCCTAGGAGAAGGGGTCAAACAACACCTCACCGTCACATGCCAAGAAGTCTAAAAGAGCTCTTTTCAAGTAAACGAGAGAAATATAGTATGAATGGATGCAACCAAAATATGGCACTTACAATCAAAGAAGGAACTTATGGATCACCCGGAAGCGCGAAGCTGTCACCATGTATAGAGAAAGCTTTTGTCAAAGCATCGCTCATCAAATAACCTTCGAGATTAAGACGAGAGGTTCGGAAATAATTTTCATTAGCTCCGGAAACGACATTCAAGACCCATGAAGCGCTTCACTATTACAATCCAAGTGAAAAAGAATTGTAAAGGGAATCCCCCTTTTTCAATGAGATAGAGGATGATTGAACTTAAAGTCAATACAATTGTATTTTTGCATCTACGATCAAAAGACACCTACAAGAGTCACATCAAACCAAGCTTAAAAGGTAAAGGGCTCTACAAGTTCCAAAGCATAGCAAATACAAGAGTACTTCGGTTTAATTCTTCGAGCTTTAAAAATCACCAAAGCCCCAGAATCCACATACCACAAAGTGACAGGAGGAGGCATTTCTTCAAAGCAAGGAACAGATCAAAGTTTCAATGGACATTTTATCACAAGTCATCATCTGGGTTTTGAAGACTTTGGAAAGCATGGAAAGAAAACCAGCTAGTAAGAGCAATTTGAGTTTTACTACCAAGAGACATCACCCGTGGAACTTGTGTTCATCATAGGCAAAAGGAGTTTGTTTTGATAGATCTGTCATTGTTTAGATGATTTGGAACAAACACAGTTTTTTCATTATTAAAAAAGACAAAGATATCATAGATGATACACCTACAGGGCAGGGAAGTATTTTGAAAAAGAGGCGCCTTTCTCAAATCGGAGGGCCATGATCAAGTCCAAATAGAGTCAAGCAAACTTGGCATCTACGAGTGGGGAAAAGGGTTGAAGGAGCAAGTAAGGGACCGAGGTCATCAAAGCATGTTGACAATACAAAACCTACCCTTTCGAAACAAAGCGATCTTCGAGTATTTTCTTGATGGTGTTAAAGTGGGGTTATTTTATATAATAAATATCACCGAGCATTTTTAAACACGGTGGCAGAGAGATGATATGAAGGTTATTGAGTTATTTTTCAAAGTTTGAAGTTTGGTGTTAAAGTTGTCACCCAAGGAACAAAAGCTGCAAGAATCACCCTTCGAACACTGTGCATAAGTAAAAGCAGAGTTCGGCCTTTCAAGCCATTTTTGTTTTTATAAAGAAGTTGGTCCATGATTAACACGGTCTAAAAGCATAGAAAATCTCCAATGCATGCATCGCTTGTGAATTCAAGTTGCAAATGCGCTAGGGGTATTGTTGCAAAAAGTCAAAAGTCGTGAACACCTTGCAAAAGCCAACCAAAAATTTCATTTTACATTTAAAACAAAGGTGACGTTGAATATTTTGAAATGACATAAGAGTGAAGTCGGAGAGTGAATTTTCGTTTTCAAACTTCAAACAAAGCCTGTGCTACCCTTAGCATCGAAACAAGGAAGTTTCGGGTCAAATTGCAGAAGTTTGCACCGTTTAAACACCGCGCGACGCGCCTGGAAGCGAATTTGCACAGGAAGTCAGTGTATGCGCGACGCGCCTGTACACGGCGCCCGAACCCGACCCGACAGGCCACCCGAGTGGTTGTTTGCGCGCCGTTCTTTCCCTGCAGAGTGTCGCGCAGGCTTAAAGACCTCCAGTGCAACTCCAGCTCTCCCCAAAGGATTTTCATCGAATTTGAAGGTATTTTTACATACCATTCCCCTTGGTTTCAAAAGTGCTGAAGTGACATGAAGGTTTAAATCAAACTGTTGTGTGAGATTAAGGGTTGGAAAAAATTGTCAAGTTTGACCTAATGAAGCTGTGTTTGAATGATAGATTCACTGCTAGAAGTGCCTAAGAGAAAACAGTGTGTTTGACTTTTACAATTTCCTCATAACATAGCATACAGAACTTTCAAAACTCTGTAACTATACCAGAAAAATAGTGTTTTTTGCTGTGTGAGGTTTCGAGGTGTAAAGCTGTAATAAAATGTTGGATGTATTTTTTAAGGCACCTACAGGAAAGAGTTGGTGTCGAAAGACTGTTTTGTTTTTCAAAGCTTACTTTGACAAGTTGATATTCAGATATGGAAGAGGTTTTTTCTACAGAGAAAAGGGGTTTCCATATTAAAACGCGAGTTTTGATTGAGGGAAAGGGATAAGACTCCTACAGTCTTGGTTGAAACTTGCATAACACTCTTCAAAATTCTGTCACCTTGTTCCATATCAGTAAGTCTGCTTGTGTTCACACTGGGGGTTAACTCTGTATATGTATGACTCTGTTTAAATGAAGTAACACCCAAACAGAAGACAGTGAAGTATAATCAGAAAAAGAAATTTGTCAAAAGAGCAGTTTATAAGTTGAAAGACCACAGGGTAAAGCTGCTCCTGCTCCTCATAAAAGGACAGTGTTCGCTGTGTTTGCCACTTGATTTCCTTTGTTTTTCCAGCTTGTTTGATAAGTGGATGTTCAGGTAGAGCAAAATATTTTTTCTACAAAGGCTAGGGTTACATTTATAAGGGGCCATTGATTGTTTTAAAAGGAGAAAACTCACATAGCCTCTGCCTAAAAAACTTTTGAAGTCTTTTAAACTCTATCATCTTTGCTCAGGACTGTGATATTGACTGTCTAATCATACTATGGTTGATTGCACCATATGCAAGTTTGTTGAATGTTGGCACATTAAGAAAGGCAGGTTTTAAAATGATTGCAAGGTCTACCATGGGCAAAGCACTTCTCACAGCAAACTCCTCCTAGCAGTCTGCCCTTCATTTCACTGTATTATTTCTTACTAAGAAGTTATTGACTGAGATATTTTCAAGGTGGAAGGCCACTTTCTAAAGAGCAGGTTTTTATTGATTGGGAATTTTACCTTGGAGACACAGATATAGATGTGTTGATTGATCTCTTAAAAATTCACAAGAAAAAGTGATTTCTTAACACTGTGCACAGGAAATTTACCCAGCAGTCTGTCTTCTTTTTACTATATGGTATCCTATTGAGAAACCTGCCTGGCTGAGGTACTTTCAAGGTAGAAGGCTACTTTTTAAGAGAGCAGAGGTTGTGTATTATAATAAAACTTGTTGCAACCATCCAAATCACATTGTTTCTCTGTCAAAGCAGTACATTGACACAGTTTGACTCCAAAAGGGCAGTTTACACACAATGAAGCAGTTTGTTTCTTCCAAAGTATATTCAGGTCAAAATGCCTCCAAGGCAAGACAGCAGGAGCGGTCCGCATAAAAGATATGAGCCAATCTCTACAGAAGAGGTTAATGCTCATCCATCTGTCCTTTTCAACTTCCATGAAGTAGGCTGCCTAGATTTCTACCAGAAGATAGAAGAGGTCAAAAATTTTTCGCCATTAACACACTTGTGCGCCCTGAGATTCAAAGAAAAACATTTCCAAGTGGCAGGTCTTGATTTCAAGATGTCTCCAAGGTATGTGTCCAAAGCCACCAAGATTCCGTATCATGGCGAAAAATGGTTCAAACAGGCTCATATTGACTTAGAAGATTACAAGCCTTTCATCAAGCCTGAGCATAGAGATGCTTTCACTGCTATTTTTCCTTTTTCATATCTCCTTGACAGCTATGCTCCCCTTATGAAAGTCATAGAAATATTTCACTTGTGAAGGGAGGTTTGATCGAATTTATGCCTACCATGTCCGATTATTGATGCATTTTACTAGAAGCAGGCAACTAAACCTCCCTTACTTTTTATTCAAGAGCATCGAGAAGATGGCATCTACTGTCCAGAAGAAGGCCCCACCTCTGCAAATACCTTCCCTTTTCCATCATTCTCTAATCAAGATTATTTTCCTACACCAGCTAGAGAAAAAAGAGGTTCCATGGGATGTATTCATCAGTCATCCAGATTTCTCTACTGTTCCTCCAGTCCATGTATCTCCCACTCAGTCTGTTCATCGCCCTATACCTTTGTCCAGCAGGCCTACTCCTAGAAGGATCAAAATTACCACTGAACAGTCAAGGTAGCATGAGAAAAGGGATGAAAAGCAGCAAGTACAAGATGAAGGACAGCAACAAATAGAAGGTGAAGGTCAGCACGTCCAAGATGAGGAACAGCAGCAAATAGAAGGTGAAGGTCAGCAGGTCCCAGATGAGGAACAGCAGCTTGATATGGAAGGACAGGAACAGCAGCTTGGGCAGGAAATTGAGCCATATCTTGAGCCACAAAAAGAGCAGGAAATCCAAGCACAGCAGCAGCTTGATTTTGGTGAAGAAGGGCAGCAGTTTGAAGCACCAAATGAACAAGGCATTGATGAAGAACAGCAAGCTAATGTTGGCAAACAGGGGCAGCAAAGTAAACAGCAAGAGGAAGACATCCAGAAGCCTCAAGAAGAGCAGCAAGTTCAAGAAGATGTCAAGGGTAAATCAGTTATGTCTCCTCCTCCCAAAAGAACCAAGCTCAGCACAGCAAGAAAGAGAGGGTCCAAGGCTGCCACTCTAACAGTGACAAAGGTTGTTCCTAGCAAAAGGAAATCGCCCAAAAGGACACCTACTAGCATGCTAAGGAGGAAAAGCCCAAGATTGGCCTTCAAAGGAAAAAGAAAAGTCGGAGAAAGTACAAAGCATGGAGGTGAATTGGCTGTCATCCCTATCCAAAGCGATGATAGTGATAATGAGGCCCGCCTTCTTGAAAACCTCCTAATTCATAAAGAGGGGAAAATTGAGACCTTAGAGGAGGATCTTAAAAGGGAAAGGAACTTCAACCACTTCTTGGAGATTCAAAACAAATAGATGAATGTTCACACAGCTGTCCATGAAGCACGGGCGATCAAATATAAGAATGAGGCAGCTAAGGCGCAAGCAAGGATAGAAGAACTCATTGGTGAGTTTGATGAGGAAGAAGAGGGAGACCAGCCTAGGCGGAAGAGGCCTAGGACCATCGGGCTTAAAAGAGCCTTGGAAAACCAGAAAGCAGAAGAACAAGCCCAGCTCCAAGCCTTTCCTCTCACTGCACTCCTTGAGCAAGAAATTGAAGAAAAAAAAGAGGCATGGCTTGAAAGAGCTAACAAGCACTTGGAAATGAAGCTTGAGAGGGAAAACAGAGATCTAGAGCTGCAAAGGAAGAGGACTCATCACTTTCAAAAGTTGAATCAGTTTGCCAGGCGCAAACTAAAGGCAGCCCAAGAGAAATTGAAGAAGGCAAAGGGGAAGCGCCCGGCACGGAAAGAGGAGAAAAGCACATCAGCTCTTGACATTTTGGCCTCAGCTTCGTAGCATGTTGCTAAGGACCCTTGAGGGTCATGCATGTCAATTTTTGGCCCATTTAGACAACTTTTTGTTTTTTGGCATTTTTTGGGTTTTTGGTCAAAAACTCATAATTTCGCCATTTCAGTTTGAGGATTTTTCAAGTGAGGAGGATGATACAATTTGATGCCATAATTCCATCAGCAGGTCCCCAGCGATTTTCAGAGCATTTGGAGATCATTCGCCCCCTCAAATTGGTGAAAAATGCTCACTTTTTGCACATTCTGCCCGTCATATCAGCAGTCTGCTATTTCCTGGCTTTTTACACACATGTACAGTTTTGGAGAATTTCCAGGCATCAGATTGAGGTGATTTCAGTTGCGCCGGAAATTAGACACAGAAATATTTCCAACGAGCTATCATGAGCCTCATTTCGACACCAGGAAGGTTTCCATTTGTCTCCAGCAAGTCAGGGGACCTTTTTCTGATATAAATTTGAAGTATTTTTGCAATTTTTGAACCTCAAAAATCTGCTTTTTCCAAATGTGCGTTTAGCTATTTTTACACTTGGAAAATAGTGCAAAGTCAATATAATTTCTGTTTTTAGCATTTTTTTAGATATTTTATGGGATATTTTGTGCCTTGGGATTTGCAAAGCCTCAAGGACAAGTTTAGATATTTTGATTAGGCCAATGGGATAGCTAGTTGCACCATGAGGTTTTCCTCACTCAAGCCTATTTATTCCAAGGGCTTCATTGTAAAACAAGGCTGAACTTGAGAGAAGAATCAATATATTGGTCATATGAGCTTTGAAGAACATACTTGTGTTATGATGTTGGACTGCCTCTTGGATGCTTTTGATGAATGATGAAGGATTGTTGATGGATTCCATGACATGGTAGAATGGTATAGTGTTTCTTGCTTTGTTGTTGTCTTATAGTTTTCATTCATGATACATGCTTCTTGCTGCTATAGATCAGTAGAGATTAAGTTTGAGATATGCCCATGGAGGCACCTCAAAATTCCTGAATCTTCATAGCTTTATGTTTTCTTCTTCCTTAGTCATACTAAAGAATTCTTAACTGCTCTTTAGTAACTTAAGGTATTGTTGCTAGTTTTATTTACAAGTTCTATGTATGTTGAGTAGGATGTATGGTGTGCCCTGCTTACCTATAAACTGTCCATAGTTCTGTCCATGAAACTATCTTTTTGACTGATTAGTTTATCATCTTGTTGAACCAAGGAGGCCTAGTCCCGATCTAACCCTTTGCCTAAAACTATGAAAGCTTGTTTGTCAAAGTGCCCAATAACTTAGAGACTGTGTTTAGGCGTTCCGGCATAGTATTTTGAGTTGTTAGTCCTTCTTATGTGTTTTCCCCAAAGTCTGATAGCCATTTCCCGAAGTTAGAAGGTCTTATACTTCTATGCATGGCTGGAATGTTTGATTTTTATGTATTAATTAGCTCATAGTTACATTTAGCATGATTAATGGCTTGCTATAACATGTTTATGTCTTCTATCAACTAGTTATACTTGAAATCCCTTGTCTTTCACAAACTTGATGTCCATTTACTCCATTTTTCCCAAAGATCCTTTCTACCTTGAATCAAATCGGCCCTACAGCAGCCTTACATCATTATCTGATTGCTTCCTTGACCTTTTTGACCCCATAGCCCAGTTTATCTAGATCTTGTTATCCAGTTTATATCTTTGATCAGTTTTATCCCTCACAAACTTAAAAACAAAAAGCCAAAAACATACTTCATAACTAGCCTAATATCAAAACACCATAAGCAAACACACCGATATCTTTTTCACATATAGAGAGAGCCCTCTCTGAGTCCAGGAAGGCTAGGTCCTTGGGCTCCAAAGCTTGGTTTGATGTTACATCGTCATTTGGCTCACCAATCGTCCAAATCACGGGACCCTAACAGGTGTGTTACCGATTCCAGTGCTAAAAGACAGAGCGAGCATTAACCCAAACCAATCATTCCCCTACTACATAGATTATCCCAAGTGAGTATACAATTCTTCCATGCAAGCCATGAAAATATAATGATATTAAGAGGCACCTGGTACTTCCAAATGTGCAAGAACCACGGAGTGGTTGAATATTCCCTACCCAAATGAGAAATGAAGTGATATTTCTCATATACTAGTACCGAGTTTCAATTTAGACTTCCGCTCCAGGAAAGAGTATCCCCAAAATTATTATGACATAGACCGGAATCCCACAAGCATTGAGAGTAAGTCTGCCATACAATGGCCAATTGGTCTAACCATCCAATTTCAATAGCATCCTTACAGACTGGGGCATTACCCTTCCAACCCTGTATCAATTGAGAAAGTATGAAAATCCCTCTTTTTTGTAGAGCAGCCACCAGCATAGTGTCAAGGAGAGCATCCTGAGCCACCCCCAATATTGTGTCTCTGACAATGATAATCCTATCACCACCTCCAAAACACCATCAGATTATGTGGAAAAAAATTTCTTGTACCTTCAAGAAACTGTGCCAAATGATGGAACCACCCACCACTCCAATAAGGCTCATATGAAAACAAACCAAAAGTGGTCGATTATTGAAATATTTATGCATGAAAATGTGATGGAAAAAACCAGTACAAGAAAGATATCACCACATAGACTTGATAATGAGGGGCTTTCTGAAAGTACTGGGATCAAGGATTCCCCGTCCATTCAAATTGCAGGGTCGTACCAAGTCTGCCCAGCGAACCAGATGGTATTTACTATCCCCCCTTGAACTAGACCATAAAAAATGTGCCATAATCGCCTGTAGAGTGAAAAGAACCCGCACAAAAAATGAAAATATATGGAACCAATATGTTGTTATTTGTTGTAGTATTGACTTCACCGGGACTAGATGACCCCCCAAGGACAAAAAGTGATGCGATCAGTTTGTCAATTTTAGGTGGAATTTCTGTATAATCCATTCCCAGTCTACATATTTATAGTTGTTTGGCCGGAGATGAAAGCCCAAATATGAGATCCCTGAACAGAGGGGACGAAGATCGACATCAAATAATTCAGCAATCCTAAGAATGTCATCTATGATCTCAGCATAATACAGGAGGATTGATTTACTGCCATTTTCCACCAACCCCAAGGCCAACCCAAATCGCCTGAAGAGATGAAACAATGTCTCCCATTGTGGAAGGGACAGTCTACCTAAAGTCAATATGTCATCCACAAAAAATAGATGAGTGATACATACCTCCGGACTCATCCTAATACCTTCGAAAGAGCCACCAACGTTTTCCTGAGAAATCCGATGACTAAACCCATCCATAATAAGTATGAACAATAGTGGATATAGGGAAAAACCTTGTCTTAACCTCCTACCAACGTGAAAGAAATTAATGGGAATTCTATTCACAAGTATAGTCAGCCAAGAGTGGGACACACATGCCATAATCCATTCAATGATTTGAATAGATAGGCCAATCTTCTATAGTACCAAACAGAGGAAAGTAAAGACCAAGCAGTCATATGCTCGTTGCAGATCAATCTTCATAACCAGTGCCCCCAGTATTTTAGTCTGAATAGATTGAAAACACACTTGTGCAATCACAATCGCATCATGGATTGATTGATTTGGTAGGAAACCAAATTGTTCTGGAGAAATAGATTTTTAGAGAACCCCTTTGCGTCATCTAGCTATCACCTTTGATATAATTTTGTATGTGACATTACACAGGGAAATAGGCCTGAATTTGAGAAAGAAGATGGATAAGAGACCTTGGGGATAAGGGCGATGAAATTCAATTTTATAGAGCCTGAAATTTTTCTACATGTGTGGGATTCATCCACCATTGCCAATAGGTTTGTCTTCATAGTTTCAAAAAAATAAATGAATAGTTCCACGGTCTACCCATCCAGACCTGGACATTGGTCCTTGGTGAAATAATGCAGCATTGAATGTAATTCATCGATGGTAACCAGTCATTATATCAACTCATTGTCAGGTCCTTTGAACATAACCAGAAAGTGCTCGATCCCCCACATCATGTCTGCCAATGGAACATCCGTTCGAGCCCCAAACATGCCAGAGAAAAAATGGACAGTCTCCTGTTAACACTAGAAAATCATACAAGCAGAAGACAACATTATTTAATGTCAAGCAGAAGGGTTCACAGGGCTGGAAGAAATTACAGAATCTGGATAGTATTTAAAAATATCTAAGGCCTGAGGAAAAATCAAATTTGAACAAGTCCTAAATGATTTTGCACAAATTATCCTTCGTGAAGAGTACCTTTGCATGCCTTATGACCCGAAATGCGCGCAATCCTAGGAGTGGCGAAATGTCACTTTCTGGGACCACACAAAGCATAGGACAAGTGATTCCTCACTTGAAGCCACCTAAGGACAACCACCAACGCCTCCTTAGACATCAAGTGAGCACACAATGGAATATTTGGGACAAAGGAATCATACCCCTCTCTTGGGTCACCATCCATAATGCACCAAGAGAGGGAAGGAGGATTTGAAATATCCTATATAAGGCCACCATGAGATGAAGAATGGGTTAAAACATTGTTATGTTGGCCAGAATTGCCCAAGCAGTACCAACAGTGTGTGATCCGGAGCTGAAGATAGAGGGGACTCAATTTTTGGCCATCCAACAAATTCAGTCCACCACAGTAGAGAGAGAGGGAGATTGCACTGAGGCAAGCTTGGGATAAAAACATCCTTGCATCGAGACTTAGAACCCATGTTTTAGGGGCTCTTTGGCAATAGGGTAAAGTTTCACTCTTATTCCTACCAGCGCTCAATAAGAGGGGCCTAGAGCCACCATTGGTATTATTTTTTTCGTTTGACTCTTTTCAGAGCTCGTGTTTATTTGTTTTAGTTTATATATGCATGCTATTTCTATATCTAGTATGCTTATGATTCTAGATTGTTCCACTAACTTGCTTGACTCCACTTATTTTTTTGTCTGTTACGAATAACTTAAGTGGGTAGACCACACCCCTTAAGTTGGTGTGATTTTGTACATACGTGCACCAAACACACTTCAACAGGATTGGTGACTCCACTAACGTTTATTACAAAGTTTATGTGGTTGTGCCTTTTTTGCAGAGACCTCTGTCTGTGCTATGGAGTGGAGCTGAATTTCCCCTGATTTCTCTTACAGTCCCTAAGTCATCCCAAGTGATAGACTAAAGCAGAAAAACTCCAAAATTTACTTGTGGGAATTTTCACGCTTTGTCTTCCCACAGACGCGCCCAGGGTGCGCATTTAGAGCTGACCCGCGCGTAGACATCATGCATGTTTCAGCCTTTTGCGCTTAAAAGACTGAAAGAGAAAATTCTCCCTTATTTCTATCTTTTCTTGCTTGTAAATTGCTTGGCAGCCCCTAATACACCTGCCAGGACTAGTTGTGGTACCCTGTAGCTTGCTAAAGCTCACTCTTAGATGCTTTTTGTAGGCTTAGTGTCAGTTTTATTTCAAGTTGATTTGCAAAGTTCACACATAGTTTAAGTAGGGGGGGAAAATAACTTGCATTCTGAAAAATAATCGATGCTTTCCAAATTTTGGTACTAACACACCTAGATAACTAGCCAAAGTAGGTGGCCCAAGACCATGCATGGATGGCTAGTTTCTTTTTTCTAGTGTAAAAGTTATTAGTTTAGTTCGATTTTTGCACTAGGACTTTCGAGACTAGGATTGAATTGTCGATAAGAGAGCAAGTAATATTTGCTACCTTTGCACCCTCTGGTGATCCTAGGCAAGCATATGAACACTCCCTATTCACAACTTTCCAACTCCCTATAGTTGATCACATATATTAACTAGGAAAAATAGAAATCGGCCCATATCCGCACAAGTTTTTCTTTTGAGCAAGGAAAAATACAACATAGTTTAAATAGGGGATTTTGAAAAGGATCATCGAATATCCACACTTTCAAACTATGTGCTTGTCCACTTTGTGCTCACACACATTCAGTCACTAATCAAAGCAAAGACACCTAAAACTAACTTAACCAAACTCACTAAATTCTCCCCATAGGGGCCACAAAAGTATTTATAGCTTAAGTTAGGATCAAAGGGGTAGGCATCCAATAAGCCGCCTTGATCATTCTTCATCTTGAAACATAGAAGTTGACTATTTAGGGAGCTTCAAATCCACTTATCAACCCACTGAAAAGAAAAACCGAGCATATCAAAGACCTGTTTCAAAGGGGGTTAGGCTTAGGCGCAGTGCGGGAAGGTATCAGTAAGGGATACCTGACTTGGCTGATACTCGGTACTGTTAGCTGACTTACCAAGAAGCCCAAGACTTGAACACTCACATGGGACGATGGTACTTAGTGACCAAAACTAGGGCATCATTTCCCTATAGGTGATGGTGTAGGCAAGCGCCAGACCCTCTACCCTTACCTTGGTGTATTTTCTTCGGCTAACTGTGGGCGTCGCCAGCTCTTACGGGACGTTGTGCCAGCACTCGCAAGATATCTTCTCAAGGCCCAGTTACATTTGACTGTGTGAGGATGAATAGGTCTTCCAGGATTTTGAGTATCATGTGCAAACAAACAAAAATCACTTTTTTTTATTGCTTGATCACATAGAATTAAAATAAAGGGAAAATTTATTTTATTTTCACTTTGTTTTATGTATGTGACCAAAAATTTTCTTCGATCATAGACTCTATCCTCTTAATTTTTTTCAAAACCAAACCTAGTCGACACCAGAATAGACCCAATGGGACCTCGTCGATCTAGGCGTCTTTTGGACCTCCCCCCATTACCGGGAGGGGTTTCAGGTCTTTCACCATTTAGGCGTCAAAGACTAAACGCTGCCACCATTGTTGGTTCGTCCTTTATTGGGGCATCCTTAGTTGGGAACCCTAGTCGGTCTCCCAACACCACACCACTCCTCCCACGACCCCTAGCGGGCAGAGGAGCGCGTCTTATTCGGGAAGCCAGCCAAATACACAGCAGGGTACGTCGCAGACCAAACCTCTTCCTAGCCAGAGCTTTGTGTTTTCGCACATTGCCATGGCATCAACCTCCTAGTCACATTTCTTAGCTTCGTTGAATCTACCTGATTTAACTAAGCTGACTAATGACCCCATCACACACAACCCTACATGACCTCCCATGCCCATGAAGCTCCCTTCGGATATTCCAAATTTTGAAGGAAAGAAAGCGGAAGACCCAGGTAATCATGTCATGACATTCCACATGTGGTGCTCATCGAACAGTATCATTGGCGGCACTATTCGATTGAGACTATTTCAACGCTCTTTGACAGGAGTAGCTACGAAGTGGTACGTGGAGCAATGCTCTACTTCACATGGAACCTTTTGTGCCCTCGCCACCACGTTCCTAACATATTTTCAGTTACCCATTCACCATGATTCCGGAATAGAATTACTGACACATTTTAGACAAACCCTCGTCGTCCACATCTCGGACCATCTCCACGAATGGAGGCGGCATCGTAGTTTATGTAAAGCTAAGCTCGACGACCGGGTTCTTTTAGATTTGTTCCTAAAAACTCTCACGGCAGAGATTTCAAAGGATGTGGTGCAACAAAGGCCCACATCCGAAGAGGACGCCATCAACAAAGCCTAGCAGCTTGAGTTGATTTATACGCAGTCAAGATACATTTACAACATCTTGCCTAACGCCCCGCGCCTGCAAACTTATCAAGTATTTCCAGGTGCGTTGAACTCTATAAACGAACTAATTGGGTCATTGACCCAAGGGTACCTAGGCAGCAACAGTCAAAACCCTGGTTACATGTACAGTTCTACCCAGAACATACCTCAACCTGGTTTTCAAATTCATCATATGCCTCAGAAAAATTTGACTAATAGGGCGCTAGTGTATCACCAGGGAGGACCTTATCCTCTTGCTCAGGGGACCCTATACGCAGAAAGAAGCACTAACAGAAGAGCTCCCCTCCAACATCCACGTGCAAACCAAGGACCACGTTATGCTAAGTCCCTAGTACAAGACCCGCCTATGCAGACCAATGCATAAGTGAACTTTGTGCAGCTATCCCAAAACCAACCACACAAATACAACTAGGAGAACTACCCTCCTAACGTGGTGAAGAAAAAATCAAAAAACAAGCCAAAAGGGAACCCTAGACAAGGGGGCAACAAACAGCAATGCCCACCCGATCCTAGGCTAGAGGTAACTACAACTGGAATCAGAGCCAGGAGCCAAGCAATGCCCAACGGCAAAGCAAAAGGCTACCTCTCTGAACAAACCATTAATGTTCGATATATGGTGAGTATGGCCACTATACTCACCACTATCCCGATCTCCCTGAGCTGAAGAAGCTACAGAGTAACCGAGGACAAGGAGGATCTTCCCAGCAACCAGTTGTGATGCAAGAACCTTTCCCCCATCAAGGGATGGTCAGCACTCAGCAGCAAAATACAGACGACTCTGGGAAAATCAGCCATGAAATCTACATGACTGGCGAAGAGATGTTTTTCCAAACATGGAATCACATTTACGACACCCCACCAGACACCAATACGTTAGGGGCAAGTACCAGTGCACCAATTGCACCTTGGACCATTCCAAATATGTCTATCGAACCATTGCCAAAAATGGGGAAGGGACCCAATAGGCAAGTAGGAAACTACTCCAAAGAAATCCATAATTATAGAATTATGGAAGATTTAGCACAATCTCCCACTGCTATGTCAACTTTGGAAGTATTGCAGTCATGCCTAAAAACAACGGAAAGCCCTACTTTCTGCATTAGGCACTATCGACCCTGTCGATACATGCCTAATGGATTTTGACTTAGAAAAAGCCACCCCTAGGCTTCCTTCCATGGTCGCCTTCCAGGTACCAGTATCGGTCCATAATATCACAATTTACCGATGTTTCATAGACAAGGGTGCATCCACGTGCATTATGTCCAAAAATGTTTGGCATAAATTAGGGTCTCCCAAACTAAAACCCTCAGTCATTACGCTTAGAGCATACGACGATCGTCCATCAACCCTCGTCAGCCTCTACCAAAACGCCCTGGTCTTCTTAGCCAGAAAGATGGTCCACATAGACATAGAAGTCTTGGATGCTCACCTGGACTACAATATACTCCTTGGGCGGAGTTATATGTATGCCATGTTTTCCATAGCCTCCTCCGTCTTCCGCATCATGATGTTCCCCCACGAGGACTGCATCATTACTATAGACCAATTGACACACAGCGAGAAGCGACCCCTAACAAACACTATTGTAATTATACCCTATGTAGATACATCATCGGATGCTCTCTCACGGTACCAAGAATATGGCCCCAGCCAGTTCAAACCATCGTCCGTTCTAAGGTCATTCCTAGGAGATCCTCCCATAATCCTTGAGTCATCGCCCGATGTCACAGGGGCTCTGGTGTGCATGATGTCCACATGAAGTGCCAAAGCTAGTTAGGACATGGACACAAGCAGCAATGGCACTGATTCATCGGCCACAGCAGCCTCTCTAGCTTACGCTACCTCCCAAACCCCTTTCCTCTACTCCTCAGCTGGTTTCGTCTCCCAGTAGGTTTTGGCAACACTGGTATTACCAAAAATATCATTAGTAATACCAGTTTGGTACCTCATTCCCCCTACAGGAACAGGATCCACCCACGTCACTTCCACAGGATTGAAGCAGTCTCGAGGAGGCCCCACTCATCCAAGAAACAATCGAAACCACCCCTACAAGAGAAATTCCCATTGCAAAACCGGTGATCACGAGTAAGAAAACTGAGAAAAGAGGAAAGAATATGGTGACCCTCACCATAAAATGGGATTCACCAGTCTACGCCATAGGCCACCCTACCCATATCTATCCGAAGATGGATGAATTAAAACCACTCCTTGGCTTTGAGACAGACATCGCAACACCGCGTTCCCGTAAAAGGAACCTACAACCAAAGGTAAAGGCAAAGCACTTCGTACCAATCATGCATGCGCTCTCTGCAGAAACTACAGGCACTATACCCATCATTGCCCAGAGATCATGTGATATAGAGATGCCTTACACGCCATTGAGCGATCCTATCAAGAGGATCCCTCCACCCAGGCATCCAGAAATGAACCTCATACCATCCTATACCTACAGGAAGAACGAAGGGCACAAGAAAGACCCCCAGTCATGCCCCCTCCTATTATACATTTCACACTATGCGATGAATGTGGTCACTTCCTTGAAGAATGTGCAGCCCTAGAAATCATCCACAGATGGTATCCTATAGAAAGGGTTTACTACGTTGGATTTTGGGCAGCGCAATTCACATGTATGTTATGCGCCGACAATCACCTTTTGGAGAATTGTCACTATATCCCCCGATTATGGCTAACCCACGCTAGTTTACGTTCAGCCATAGTCCGCCTCTCCCAAGAAGATGACATGGATGTAGAGACCACGGACAGCTCCACAACCCAAGAAGATGTGACGGGCAGATCCATCCTATTATTAGCTGAAAAGCGGCCAATCAGGGAACCCTTAGTTACCCTCAACTGCTCTCTACAGAGAAGACCAACATGCACGTTATGCAAAATGCCCAATCATGCGGTCGCCACTTGTCTTGATTTAGCATCGTTACGACGTTGTTTCCATGACATACTTCAAACTATGCACGATGGAACCCCCATATGAAGGATATTCTGCCTAATATGTTAAGGAAATCATTACGAGAGACACTACACTTATGCCTCGCAACTTCGTCCTACCATCGATATGATTCATACCATAGATAAGAGGGATGACGACCTCCGTAAGTGGTATAACAGGTACACCGTTGGGTCAACAACCCCACCCCCACATGGGCTTGGTGGGAAAACCAGGACGACACACCATCCAAACATCACCCAGGCTAAGCCGAGAATAACATGCGGACTATGCGACCTGAATGACCACCGATTCAACCAGTGCAGAGAACTGAAGCCCCTTGCAAACAGTCTTCGCATAGTCTCTTCTCTCCCTCAAAAACTTCTCTCTAATCAAGAGAAGATCACGCACACCTATTGCCAGATTTGTTCACACTTTCACCATATGATTAAATGTGTACACCTCCCCAAGCTAAGAGCGGAAAGAGCAACATTGATTCTACACTCCCCCAAAGGTTTAGACGCACCCAAGCCAACAATAACGAAATGGAAGCAGAAGACCACTTCTTCAACAACGTATCAATTCCAACCGTCCACATCAAGGAAGTTGAGTAGCATTGATTCCCATACAATCTACTCCGTTGGCACAGTGATACCATGCACTATCTGCACTTGCAAAAATCACACACCAGAGGTATGCCCGCTAATGGAAACATTCAGGCACCTCTGTGGTAGGCACAATTTCCACCTATAGGAAATTGACCATCCTAGAAGGGAACTCAACCTTGCGCTCATGCAGAATCCCATTACGAAGATTCTTCCCTCACCAAACATTGATGAAACGATCCACCATATACGATTGGTATCATCACATATCGTAAATAGGATCGCAGTCGCCCCCACATACCAGTATTTCCACTTTATTCCTGTCGCAAAAGATCAAGGTACCTTGTGCTTTTGCATTGATTTCTGCAAGATCCAAAAAATGCATGTCGCCTTCGAACTCCTTGATGATACCCAGCCTCTAGAACAGCGCCTAGTACAACTAGAGCTCGTCGACGAAAGTCGATGATAGTCACTGCAACACAACAAGGCCCACAAGAAAAGGGTAAAAGCATCATTCGACCGCCACATCAACCCACGCTCATTGACCGAGGGAGAGCTAGTCCTCCGCTATGATGTTGGAAAAGAAGCCCTAGGGCCAAGAAAGTTTGAAACCTTGTGGAAAGGACCCTACATCATCAAACATTGCCTCCGACAAGGGGCATACATCTTGACAGAACCAAACGAGACATGCCTCAGCAACCCTGTCAACAGCCTTTACCTTAATAAATTCTACCCATAAGGGCCAAAACAGCCCTCCCCTAGAGTGAACATACACAACCCCAACCATTGAAACTTTTTAACCAAAAGATTTATTTAAAAGTGCTCAAAGTGCCACCATGGATCACCAACCTGAACCCTATTTCAGATTTGTTGATGGAGCATCAAGATGGTCTCAAAATTTAGCCGCAACTGCCTGGGTCATCTACCACCCTGACCGATAGCCACTCTACTCAAACAGTGTGTGCATCGACCCAGCAACAAACAATCAGGAAGAATATGACATCGTCATCGGACTTATGTGTGATGCCCTCCATAAATGCATACGCCATATGCATTTCTACCTCGATTCCCAGTTAGTAGTGTCACAGTTAAACCATCAGCATAACATCATCCATAAACCGAAACAGGTGACACAACATGTAGAGCCGCAAAAAAAAAATATATATATATATATATATATCATAATGTATATGTCTGAGTACAAAAATAATGTCACTGACCCAACGGCCAGCCCAAAGATACAAAAGTCGTCAAAAATAATGGAAGCATCCACATGGTGCTTTCCCCATGTACAAGTATATTCTAGGGAAGTGCCCCCTCAGGAGGGGCACCTGGACCCACAATAGCTCCTGGTGCCACCACTGGAGCTGCCATCACCACCGAGACTACCACCCGACGTAAAATAGGCCAATAGTCCCTCTCACGGGCCATCGCAGTCTCCAACCAAACCTCCTCGAGATCATCCATGAATCCCCGAGCAGGCATACCCTGGGTCAAGTGGTCCACTCGACCCTAGGCATCCTCTAGAACTGACACCCTAACAGTCAATTCCGTGATACAAGCATTTGCCTTATTTGCACACGCCACCTCTGCGTCGGCACAAGCCCACTCAGCAGCGGCCGAGCTGCTACCCTCTCCTAATGGGCCAACACCACCACCAGGTCCTCTAGCAGCACCTCCTCCCTGCCCACCTCTAGGTCACCGTAGAGGATCGTGGCCAGCCAACTGAGCCATGAGGTGACCCACCTCACCAATATCTCCAAGAGTAACTAAAACTATGTCAGTGTCACTAGAAAAACACATAAGCACATACATACTCAAATAAATGCAGAAAACATAGAAAATGTACATGTTGGCCCCCAAGCATAACCACGGGGGAGACCCATATCTGGATCCCCCCGGAAATCCGTCCCCACATATGGTAATGGCAAGAACATCTGTGGGTTCACCTCGAACCAGGCATCTGTTGTGGCATTCCAATAACGCCCCACCATGCCACCACCGCCTCGCAGCATCACCGGAGCCCACCTCCTCATACTAGGCTCTCGTGGCCCCCCAGGAGGCACCGCCATCACTGGTCTCAGCAACACTACCCTCTCATACATAATGCTGCACAAAATGCTAGCATACGCAAACAACTTTGATCCACTGTGGACCTTGTTGAGTTGCGCTGCCATCCTGTCAAAGCAAAAATGGGAAAAATCAAAGAAATGCCTGGACCTCAACCGGCGCAATACTCCGACCTGTTGGCCCGATGCCCGATGTGGAGCTGACGACCCTGCAAGTCACACAATCACTGCCAAAGCACATCGCTCTGCTAAATTTGTCACGGATGAAATGCTGATGCATCCCTATGTAAGAGGCACCCCACCACAGTGACGTCTCCAAAACCTCTCCAGATCTAGTCTCCCGAAAGGGAGTGGATACCTCAGTGCCTCACCATGAGGCAATAACCCGGTCACAAAATACACATTCGTCTCAAGACGGATGACCAGGTTCGTCCCACGCAACACGAACATGTTGTGCCTCCTGCGCTATTTTCGGATCAAATAGCGTAGCAATCGGTCCTATGACCGAAGAAGCTCGTTCTCCGTGAACTTTAGGAGCCCCCATTGTGCCAGTTGATGGTGTGCCCTAGCATTAGCAGCCAGTGCAGTATGGAGCTCGGGCCAGTCCCGCTCCCTCCACAACAACCTGTCATCAAAACGGGTACCCATCAGTAATAGAAAAAACATAAAAATAGGCAAAATCAAAAATATTTTTTCGCCTCGGCTTTGCGTACTTGTCCCTCAGACAGGCGCGCTTAGCATGCGCCTGTATTTTGCACAGGCATGCTTAAGGCATACCAAATAAGGGGAAAATAGCACTTAGCCTCAGAAAAAGGGCACAGAAGGCATGCCTTTCCCTAATCACTCGTGAAATCTAGGGCAAAAAACACTCAGAATCCATACAAACCAAGTCTGTACAGACCCCCACACCATCAAACTGACAAAATTAAAGTGCAGGACATCATGGAGGTTACCTGGGCATGATATGGCTAATCCTTGGTGCTAAGGCTGACCGCAATAGAAATAACTGCTACGCAGAAGCCTTTAACCTCTCAAAAACTCAGCACGTACAAATGAATTGAATTAGGGCCATATTCACCTATATATTGCCTTTTTCAAAAACTTGGGAGGACCATAACGAGAGATCAGAAGGTTCGTTCTCTGAACCGTAAGCTGCATCGTGATCAACACTGCATAACAAATAGACGCGATGCCACATAATCACACTCCCAAAAAATTAATTTTTAGCGCCGGCAGGTATGCCCTCTCTCATCTTCTTTTTTAATGCTCATGACTTTCAATAATATTTGATAAAGAAGATGCTTTCACTTGAGGTAGTTTTTTTTGTAGGAAAAGCTCGCAAACCATCCACAATGCCATCTACTGAAATTTCCAGAGTAGGTATCATTCTACCCCCAGCATGATAGAGTCCCAGTAAACTTTTCATATCCTGACATCATTTCTCCATCAGAAATCAACCATAGGGTCCTCATATCCGACCGTGTTTATCATCACCTCACCCTGCACATGATAAACATCCTCATTGGTCGGTAGAGCCTCCCCTCCATGGCGCTTGTCACCACAGTAGACCATATATCACAACAAAAGTGACACCATAGCCATACCACTTTAGTTCAGGAAGCACATCATGACCATCCATCCACCATGCATAAGGTCAAGTTTTACCATACAAACTAAAATGCCCCTTCCCGGAAAATCAAGTTGTACAAGCAGATCAAAAGCACACTATCGCATTTGACCCACCATACCTCCCCCAGCATAACCCCATCTGCAATACTTTTTCATCTGCTTCATCAACCCCACACATGATACCAACCAATGGGACCCCCACCCTCAGCAAAAAACCTTCCTCACAACATTAGTGATCAAACACTTTCATGTTTTGGGGTACCCATCTCTGTGTTTTGTACAAACCAAACCCCATTCTTTTATTCTTTTGGTAAGTGTACAAAGACCGCGAATAATGCACTACGTCCCCCCACCCTCTCATCCATCTTTTGCTCCCCTGGCAATAGTCCGTGAACACCCTTGGTCGGAGTATTACACCCCCACACACAAGCCATCATGACATTCATAGCCAATTTATACCCACCCTAGAAGTCCTACTGACTCCAAGGATTTCCCCATCATAAATGACTATGACTGCCGCCAAGCTGCTTAGTATACTCCGACCTTGGGCCACTAAATCCCCATCGTCAGTTTTCATTCACCCCTCGCCAACATTCCTATGTTAAACCCATGATATCCAAGTCCCCGACCCCCCACATCGGCAACCCCACATTCGATTGAGGCTTCCTTTTTTTCGACTTCGACACCTATTTTCCAAAAAGGAAGTGGCACCTTGGATTACCCCTCTCCATAAAAGGGGCATCCTAGGGTGGCACTATGGGAGACATCATTGCCCATAGATGTCATCGACCCTCCTGACATTTGACTACAACAAAAGCTTTCATGTCAAGATGGTGTCGTACCTTACAACCATTGCACTTTGATCAAATTCAGCGAAGACTCGTGCCTCCATAAGCGTCTCTTTCAGCAATGATTACACGGGAAGGTCCCAACCATTTCCTATGTGTACAACGCGCAGCTACATGCCATACCAATTTTATGCATATGGGTACCACATTCCACCTATTATCAAAGAAAGAAAAACGCCCCAAAGGGCGTCAACAATCATCATCAGCAACCACCAAATCACTACCATATCAGTGATACAGACAGAACATATATCTGTCAAATAGATTTGTTTAACTAGCCACAACATCATGAGCATGGGACATTCCTGCCTCATAGAGAATTTGTATATGTATTTTATTATATTTGCTTACAAGGGTCCCTTAGGACACAGTCATTCTTGGAACCGGTGTAGGGTGTTTTCAAATCGAAGCTTCACGCAAGTCTGTCTCTCTCTCTACACGCGATATACAGAAAAGAAACTATAATGTATTTCAGCTATATGTTCTTCCTAGACCTCACACATAAGGGGGAAACTGTTAACACTGGAAAATCATACAAGTAGAAGACGACATTATTTAATGTCAAGCAGAAGGATTCACAGGGCTGGAAGACATTAAAGATTCTGGAAAGTATTTAAAAATCTCTAAGGTCTGAGGAAAAATAAAATTTGAACAAGTCCTAAATGATTTTTCCCGCATTATTCTTCATAAACAGAGTCTTTGCACGCCTTATGACCTAAAATGCGCGCAATCCTGGGAGTGGTGAAATGTCACTTTTCGGGACCACACAAAGCATAGGACAAGTGATTCCTCACTTGAAGTCGGCTAAAGACAGCGACCAACGCCTCCTTAGACATCAAGTGAGCACACAATGGAATATTTGGAGCACACAAAGGAATCATACCCCTCTCTTGGGTCACCATCCACAATGTACCAAGAGAGGGAAGGAGGATTTGAAATCTCCTATATAAGGCCACCATGAGATGAAGAATGTGTAATATTCCCAATTAGCAAGAGCTAATTGGAAATATTAATTTTTACTATTTTGCCTATATAAATTTAAGTTATAAATAAAGTGGGTGAAGAGGGACACTTAACTCACAGTTAGGATAAAAATTATTTCCTAACGTCACTTAAGAGACATGACTAGTTGGCAACGTGGGGCCTAGTGTTTAAGTGGCAGCGTGGGAAAAGGGGCAGCATAGGCAGCGTGGGACCAAGCCAGCGCAGAGAGAGATGGACAACGTGACTCAAGGAGACAACGCAGTTGATGGTGGGGCCTAGGTGAGGGCAAGGCTCACCAAGCATAAAAGGAGGGAGGGTCTCCTCATTTTGATTCATTTTGATTATGCATCTTTGAGATTTGTCTTTTGACATTGAGCACGCTTGCTGTTTAGCAAATTCTGCACGTACTATTCAGTACATCCAGTGTCTCTGTTCGGAGATCCCAACCTCAACCCTGGGGGACTTCAAGTGCCTACTTGGGTGAGGATTTTCATCCTTGTTTTTCCGGAGGGACTTGCAGCAACCACAAGTGGAACATTCACTCAGAGAGACAGCACAGTCAGTGAGAGGGAGGACGTAGTCTTCAGAGGAGGTGGTTCCGGATTGAGGATTTGTTGGTGGATTCAGCCCGGTATAGTGGGAAAGGGGCCAGCCCTTCCCTATTCTAGTATTTTGGAGGAGTCAGGGGCCATTATTTGGAGCAGATCATTCAGAGCCAGCATCCCTCCTTAAGGAATAACGTAGTGCCTCAAGGGATCCATTTTCGAGGGTCAGCCATTTCCAGAAATCTTTTTGGGCTTTTCTAGATACTGGGAGTAGAGGTTATTCCCGAAGTTTCATAATTCTCCGAGGTGGGGAGCAGCCCCAAAGATTCAGTTCATTCTAGTTGTAGCAGCAACACAGTAGCAAAACCAGCAGCTCTGGAGATAACGCAATCCTGAGCGAGCAGCCATTCCAAGTCATTTCCTGAGAATATTTCTACGCTTGCCTAGTGCAAGCTGAGGTGCCATCATTCTGATCACCTCTGTACTTATTTCCATTTCTCAGTATAATAAAATGGCTCATTGTTCTCCATATTGTTTGTTTTTCTTATGATTTCTCTCTAGTTGTTGTATGTCTTTGTTTCTGTGCTTTATATTGCTGTTTATTTCCATTCGGGATATTACAGTGGTATCAGAGCTCATAGACTTGGCTCAGCCTGTGGAGCATATTGTCTATGACACTAGCAGGAAAACCATACATCACTTATTGGGGAAGAAAATATAAAGACCAAGAACGGAGGTTAGAGCTCACCTTCAGGAAAGGTGACAGAGTTCCAGTGGTGGACGCAGAGGAAGAGGAACCAATGGCGGAGGAAAGAGATGTCGAGAAGGAGTTCAGGGAACTCCTCCTCAAATCAATGCAGAATTTTTTGAGGTGAATAGAAGAGATGGGGCAAAGGTTCATGGAATAGTCTAGACAGTGTTGAGATTGCAACAAGATGATGAGCTTAGTGAAAAGAGTCACCTTCACTAAGTGGGCCCGCAGGCTATTTTTGGTGCAAGTCTATTTTTAGACATGTCGATCATATTCTATGAGTTGCGGGATGCTATTTGTGGATGGTTGGTCAAGTTGGAAAAATATATGGACTTCTATTTTTAGAAATATTGGGCGAAATCTATTTTTAGATTGCCAGTCTAAAAATAGATATGTCGAATATTATTAGCTCTTAATAATATTTGGACTCTAAACATTATCTTATTCTCTTGGAGCACTTCAGTTAAGTGCACAGATGTGGCACAGGAGCTGACAGAAAGAATTACGCTATTCCTGAGGGTTAAGTGGAGCTATTGCATGGAGACTTCAGTTAGAACTCATGTGACAGAGTTTGGTGGAGTTGTAGAAGTAGTTGGTGGAGTTGTGTTCAGTTTAACTCAGTTAGACACAGTTGAGCTAGTTGTATCTAGTCTAACTGATTGATACACTAGTAAGAGTGGTGTGAATTAATTATTAATTAATTCACTAAATATTAACTCATTAATCAACTAAAGAATACATCAGTTAACTACAGTGCATGGACAGTTTCAGTGGAGACAAGTGGAGAGGTAGGTGAAAGAGCAGGTTGACTATCAGTTGTGACTATAGTGTTGCATGATTTGCAACACCCAGTGATTGGAGATGCCAATGAGGATTGCGTGAGCAATATTGGACCAATTCGAGTTCATTCAGAGCCAATATTTAGCAGGGATTGCGCAGTAGAGGCAGGCTAGCAGGTGGCAAAGATCGGTGCATGGATTTGCTAGATCGAGCCTGATTAGTGTGTAGCGATTGTATTGTACTGAGAGCTTGATATGATCAAATTTGTATGAGGATTGTTACATGATCTCTATGAAATATATTATATACAGATAGTTGGGGTTTTTAGCTTCAGGCTTTCTCGTTAAAACAATGTGTTCATATGTGTGAATTTTTATGGTTTCAATGTGTGTATGCAATTGATTTAATTTCTGCATATGATGATCAATAGTAGAAGAGATTATGTATTGTGCATGAAGTTGAAATAGTGTGTTATCAAGAGAATCTTGGATGTATAACGCATTAGTTATATAATTTCTATAGACAGTGTGAGACCCCAAGGGGTTTCCATTTTGGAGAGGGCTCGGGCACATCTCATCACTTACAGGAGCACCTCATAGCGCAGTAGGTGGCATCACACACACCTCCTCATTCCACAATGCCTACTTTTCTTGCTGTAGACACTAGGGCAGGAGCACAGCAGGAACCAATACACATGGGATATTACTTTGTGGAGTACTAGTGCTACGGTCAAGAGTTCATAGATGCCCTCACATTCCATGATTTTTTTTAGCTCAAGCGGGACAGCAGACGCCACAACCATCACAAGGGGAACATGCACTCACATGATGGAGATATGCAGCACACTATAGGTAGATTCTATCTACTGACATTTGACGATTCATCCAATTTTTCGGCAAAGGCTTGGGTGGAGAAGTTGGACATACACTTCCAGCTTAACCAGATGGCGGAGATAGAGGCCATCAGGGTAGCGCACTGCACTTGAAGGGCGAGGCCCATGACTGTTGGATTCACGAGATGGCTATGTTGGGACACTGAGGAGTGATAGCATATGCTGAGTTCACACGGAGGCTAATAGAGTGATTTGATTGGAGGGATCCAGAGGAGAACTTTGTTGAGCTGACTAAGCTCAAGCAGACCGAGAGTCTGGACACATACATTTCATAGTTCTTGAGACTTTCCATGATGGTACCTGATTTATCCACATCCCAGATGATCTATATGTTTATAGATGGATTGGCAGAGCCTCTACGGGGGTTAGTCAGATCGACAAGGCCAACCACACTTCATGATGCATTTGGGAGGACTTGGGATTTTCTAGATGCACTACCTCAGACTAGAGCCCCTTTTCCCCAAAGATCGACGTTCCAACCAAACGGGAAAGACGTGAGGGTTCCACCTCCAAAGGGGAACCAGGGTAGAGGGCCAGGAGATGATGAGACCTGGAGGGATCTGAAGCATAGGAGGCTATTTTTCACATGCCAAGAGCCATGGGCACCAAGACACCGTTGTGTCGCAGGGAAGGCACATTACATTGAGGTCTTCTCCAATAGTAGCGGGGAAGAGGAGGAGTATGAGGAGTTAGAGGCAGGAGGCAATAATGTAGCACATAGAGGGGATCATTTGCCACCTCCACCACCAGGAGCGGGAGGTGCAGCTTTTGCACCTACCAGGGGAGCCCTTGCATCCTTGCAGGGAGTTACCAAGTACTTGACACTGCGTGTCTGAGGCACAGTGTGGGGATAGCGTGTTTCAATGTGAGTGGACAGTGGGGCCACCCACAATTTTATTGATGCCCAGTTGGTAGAGCGGAGGGGCATCCCAATAGAGATATTTGATGGATTTTTGGTACTGGTTCCAGGTGACTGGACCATGCAGTATGCCAGGTGTTGTGGAAAATTTTGTCACCCCCTAGAGACAGCCTAGAGTTGCCATAGACTAGTGCCTAGGACATCTTAATATAGCAAGGAGCTCTTCATATAGTTTGGATTGTCAGTCCAAGAACTCACTTACTATCTCTTGTTTGAACAAGGAAATTAGTTTTGAATGGGACCAATCTCTCTCAGAAGCTGATACAAAGCTAAGAATAGTGCAGGGACACCATGTAGAACTCCAATACAAAGGCATCAGACAGTTAAGAGACAGCTTACTGTAAAGAGGGCCAGTTCAAATAATATATCACAGAAATCAAATATCAGGAAGTGAGTGCAGTGAGGAAACATAAAGAAGATATTAGTTGACATGAGACTGATACCCATATACACAACAGAACCACATAAGGGAATACCAATTTATGAATCCTTATATGAAAATGGCGTTTTAAAAGCACCCTCCTCAGGCAACTAATATAGCAGAAAATATGGAAGAGATGAACCTGGAACAGTATATCATGACTAGGCCTATTTAAAGCGCTTGACTAATTCCAGAAAGGGCACCAACAAGGATGAATCCTTACTGCAAACTAGTGAGCCACTCGCATTCTAGAACATGATACAAGAAGATAAATAGCATGAAATGAGATATTGTATTAACACATAAGAGAAATTACATACTGTGAGATACCAAAGACCAGAATCCTCATTACAATTATAACTCCTCCTCACTGAGATCCTACGGGCTTTGAACCTTCATATAGAAATATTACAAAATGTATACAAGAGCCTTTTGCACTGCATAGTTTGCTGATAGAAATCTGGAACCCTTACTATGTCTTCTTTTTCGGCATTTATAGAAAAGATATAGAATTCTAGAGAAGGAGGTAGATGGTGCACATTTAATGACTCGATTTGAATAGAATGGCAGAAAACATTCGCGCCCGCTCTATGAATGACTAACTATAAATGACTGTACTTTACAATCTGTCTCTAGAAATAAATGCTGGGAGATGAAAATCCCCTTATAAATATGACACAAATAATCAAATATATACAATGTTCTGCCTCTTACTGAGAGAGGGAAAATCTGCTGCCATAAAACCCTGAGATAGCCTGCGATTCTGTACTGCACTCTCGGCCTTTAACTCTGAATTTGAACCTTGGATCATTAATGCAGGGCGAAACGTCCCTTGATTTTCTCTAGAGGGTTCTGTAGATCCATATCTTCGTTCTCTTTAATAATGGTCATTTCACACACCTACCCTCGGCTTCTTCTTTAAATTTCACCACCAAAATACATCCTTTGACATGCTCTTAACCTCTGCAACAGAGGCCACAAATTAAAGCGCCTTCTCGTTATTTTAAAACCTGCAAAACCCACAGATACATTAGAAAAACTAGACAAGGATGGGGATGAGGACAATGTAGACATGGTCGATTGGGAGAAACATGTGGGGTGGCGGAGAAGAAACAACGGAGGCTTTGGTCGCGCAGACGAATTGTGACTTTTCCACGCGAAACAGTTTGAGCGTGAGGAATAAATAAGAACGAAGGGTATAAATGAAAACACATGCACATATGTATATATATATATATATACGACGGGATGACACCATGGATACACGGGGGCATGACACATGGGTGTACGAGGTAACGGGTGGAAAGACAACGTGGCAGCGGAGTCAACGGACGGGGAGACTGATTGCAGGCCGTTGGATTTCAAACACGGACCAATGGCTGGATGATGGCGAGAACAGCACGATGGTGGGCCATAGAGCACGGCGGACGCATGTTAACGGGTGAGCAGCTCTAGCAAATACCCGCCGTTGGATGGAGATCGGCTGATCCTACGACGCGGATGGATTCTGCTGCCCGACTTTTGTACAGGCTTTAACGCGCGGGAGAAAAGTGGTTTCATGCCCGTACTAAGGACACGCGGCATATAATCTATGGAATCGTCGGTTCGAAGAGTAATACCGCCAGCCTGGGGTAAGCGGTGCGGGATTTACCACCGGTTTTGACAAGTCGCACAGGCGCGAGGACCACCATATAAGACAAACGCCGCTCCGTTGATTTAATTCGATCGGACAGTCACAATTGCGCCCGAAAACTTTATGGTTAAGCTCCTTCTCCTTCTAGTCTGTGATTTTTGGGCTCGGTCATGTGATGACGACAAGAAAAGGGGGCTAGGGCCCTGGGGCTTCGGCTCAATATAAATTTAATAGCGGGTTTTAAAACTTTGCATAGTGCATTTTGGGCAAAAAAGGTAAAGTTAAGCGGGAGCATGAGGATTTTTAGGCCACGATGGAGGTTTGAAATGGATTTGAATGGGGCAGCAAACCAAAATTCGTAGGCAGGGGTAAATATGTACAACATCGGCTCCATCTGGGGACGGCATGTTTGTCCTCGGGCATGTCGAGAACACGCAGACCACTGAGTATTTCATTCTGTTCTTCAATTCCCCTGCGCTTCTTCTTCCGGTAATTGTCAGTATCCTTTTCTTCATGAAGATAAAAACTAAAATAATTTATATACAATATAATATAATTAGGTACCCCAACCTGGATCAGAATTAGAAGTATGGCTTGAGAAATTGGCCATTCATAGGGGCGTCCAACAAATCACCCTGTAGGTTTTCCAACATGAAGGTATTATTTCGCCCTTGTTTCACTATCTTGAATGGACCAAACCACAGCGGATCAAACTTAGCATGTTTTCCCTTCTCTGCTCTGCGAACATCCCATCTGAGAACCAGGTCTCCAACTTGAAACTTTCTATCCTTTGCATGTTGATCAAAGACGTTCTTCATTTTCTCTTGATATTCCATCAATCTTTGATCTACCTGGTTCCGTGTTTCCTCTAATTCAACTAATTGATTAATTCTTCAGACCATGTCATCGGGTTCTTCCTGGTTTTCCTGCATGAAGCGTGCCACTGGCAAAGCTAATTGCACAGGATACACAGCTGCTCTTCCATATACCAGCTCATAAGGAGATTTCCCTGTTGCTCTTTTGTTGGTTATCCTATTCGCCCATAGAGCAAACTTTAATTAAGAGTCCCAGTTCTTTTGATTTTCACTGATTGTTTTCTTCAGGGCCCTCACCAGGGTTTTATTAGAAGATTTTGCTAGACCATTTCCCTGTGGATAGTATGTTGTAGAGTGAGTCAGGATGATGTTCTACCTTTGGAAAAATTTCACAAACCTAGCAGACCTGAAAGCCTGTGCGTTATCAGTTACAATTCTGGCAGGACAGCCAAACCTAGATATGATATTGTCCTCCATAAACTTCATTATCACAGCATCTGTAGCATTTCTTGTAGGTATGGCTTCCACCCATTTCGTAAAGTAATCTGTGGCTATTAATATCCATTTATATTGGCCACTTGATGGGGGATGTATTTCTCCTATAAAATCTAATCCCCATTTCTGAAATGGTTCATTTACATGAATAGGAATCAAGGGTAAAGCTGCTAATTTCTGTCTTTCTGCAAATCTTTGGCATTTGTCACATGCTCTGACCCAAGCAAAAGTATCTGTATACAATTTTTGCCAGTAAAAACCAGCCTTCAGGATTTTATGAGCTGTAGCCCTCCAGCTGTAATGCCCTCCACATATTCCCTCATGGAATTCTGTCAATATATTCTCCACTTCATTTTCTGTGAGGCATAACAGTAATATACCTGAAGGGTCTCTCCAATATAGCTGTCCATTGGCAATTATGTATTTCTAAGATTTCATTCTTACGGCTCTATATTTCACCTTATCACAACTCGGAGGACAGCTAAGTGTTAAAATATATTCAACTATTTCTTTGTACCATGGACTAATTAGGTATTTCATGTGTACCTTCTGAGTGGCCATCTCTAGGCCTTGTTGCTCTTCTCCTTTTTCAGATTCTTCATTTGCTATCACGGATAAATTAATGCCCAAAGCTTGATGATTTGATTCAGATAACATCTTGGCAAGTCCCTGTCCTTTAATCAACTTAGTAGGCTTTATGTCCAAATCATACTCCTGAATTTTTGCAATCCATCTTCCTCTTCTACCTTCGCTATCTCCCTGAACAAGGATGTCTTTGACAGCTGCTGTGGGAACATATGCAGTAATGTGAGATTGCAAAACATACACTCTAAAAGCTTTAAGGGACTTTACCAGGGCATATTCTTGCTTCTCCAATATATTATATTTCAATTCAGCATCATAAAGCACTTGACTGAAGAAAGCTATAGGCTGTTCATATCCCTCTTCGTTTTTCTGCAATAATACTCCAGCAATTGTATGGGGTGAAGCAAATGAAAAGATCATAAAAGGCTTGCTGTAATCTGGTCCAACTAGCACAGGAGCTTCAGCAAATGCATATTTTATCCTTGTGAATGCATCTCTAGACTCCTGGGACCATTTTACTTCATTCTCATTTTTCAACATATCAGTTATATGCCTAACTATCTCAGCATAGTTAGGAATAAACCTTCTCAAAAAATTGATTCTGTCTAAAAACACCTGTACTTCCTTCTTATTCCTTGGTAAATGAATATTGTTTATTACTTCAACTCTCTTGGGGTCTATTCTCACACCATCTTTAGTTACGATGTTCCCTAAGAGTTTTCCCTCATCTAATGCAAACAAAGATTTTTGAGGATTGAGAGAAAGGCCATACCTTCTGCATTTTTCAAAAGTTCTTCTTAAATTTTCGATATGCTCATCATCGTTCTTTGAAAACACTGTGATATCATCAAGATATAACACCAAAAACTTGTCATGCTCTCCAACAAAGGCTACGTCCATTGCCCTCTGAAAAGTAGTTCCTGCATTAATTAATCCAAATGGCATCCTAGCATACATAAAGGTTCCCCATGGTGTAGTAAATGCAGTTTTCTTCTGGTCTTCTGGACATATAGCTACTTGATTATAACCAGAAAAACCATCCATCATGGACATTCTGGATGCTCCCACTACTTTCTGCAGGATGTGGTCCATTTTAGGCAGTGGATAATTATCTTTCAATGATGCTCTATTTAAATTCCTGAAATCTACACACAGCCTTATTTCTCCGTTTTTCTTTCGAACAGGAACAAGGTTTGCTACCCATTCTGAGTACCTCAATGGCACAATTATTTTGGCCTTCAATAGCTTCTTGAATTCTTTTTCAATAGAGGGAAGGGGCAGAGGATTTATCTGTCTGAGCTTCTGCTTATAAGGCTTTGCATCTTCCCTCAATGGAATCTTATGTTGTATTATTCTAACATCAAAAGTTTTTAGGTCCTGATAGGACCAAGCAAATACATCTTTATAAGATTGAAACAACTTCAAATATTTTTCTTTATATTCTTCTGGGACTCTTTTAGATAATTTTACAATTTTGGGATTAGCATGAGTACCCAGATTCAAATCTCCCACTTGATCTTCTTCTGTCACTTTGTTTGGCTGCAATGGAATATCATCCTTGTTGAATAATCTTTCTAGAGGCACCAGCCCTCTAGGTATAACATTTCCTTTTAGCTGCAGCACTCTGTTACCTGCTATTCTTTCTTCCCATTTGTTTTCTGCAGTATTTTCAACTTCTTCCTCCTCATAATCATCAATCTCTATATTAGTGAATTCTCCCACTGTCTCCATGAATCCCTTCATCTGTTCATCATCTTCAAATACCTGCCAATGCTTTATATTATCTGGAATGGATGGCCTGTACCGTACCTCCACTTCATATCTTAAGAGTGGATTATGAGGAGGACGGAATGTGCTGGCAGCTATAGCAAGAGAATCGGCTATTCTGTTTTTCTCCCGGGGCATGAACTGTATGTTAAATGCCAAGAAGAAATTTTCTATCATGTCCCATACTTCGTTTCTATAAGCTCTCAGCCGTGGATGCTTAGTTTGGCATTGATTTTTGATCTGTCTTACCACCAGCTCAGAGTCTCCCAAGGCTTTCAAACATTGGATGCACATGCTTCTGGCTGTCTGTAACCCCAATAATAGTGCCTCATATTAAGCTACATTGTTTGTAGCCTCATACTCCAATTTAAAAGACAGTGGCACCCATTTTCCTGTAGGAGAAATTAGTAACACCCCAGCTCCATTACCTTCTCTTGAATTTGCTCCATCAAAATGCAAAGTCCAAACTTCTGATTCCTGATCTCCTTTAGGCCGCTCAGCTTGAAAATGACCAAAAAGGGGCTCATGAACACAATTTTGATTTTCTTCTAACATCAAACATGAGAAGTCTCCCTCTTTTTTATATACTAGGGAATTCTCTGAGCAGTCAGCCTTAGTTACCATTTTAACAAATCTAGTCTCCCTGTACAACCTCCTTTCCTGACCTCCAAAGACTGGGACAGTGGCATATGTTAAATCCAATTTGATTGACCCCCCAATCTTGGTACCCCAGGACCTTGACAGCAACATGCCAAAGCGAGCTGGGATATCAGCGACCACAATGTCCATGACCACACTCTTAGCTGGAATTTGAGCCAAATTGACCACTAAATCTTTAATCATTCCCAAGCACTTAACTCTTTTTGAATCAAATGAATATAGGTCTTTGTATGGTCTTGTAATTTGCAGTCCTAGTTGTTCCATGACAGACAGAGGCATAAGATTGTGGGAAGCCCCAGAATCTAACATACAATTGTGCAACAGCAGGTCATGAATAACTAGGGACACGTAAAAGGGAGGAGTAGAGGGGTCTATCTCCTTGACATGTGGGCCAAAGACTACCATGGGTCTTTCTTCTTGAAGATTTAAACTATCAGGTGCAATTGGTATTTCAGGAGGAAGCATAAAGGAAGTGACTTGAGACTAGTATACAGGCTATTTTAATAATTCTGTTAAGGGGACTGGAATCTTAATCTTCTCAAGCTCTTTCTGCAAATTGAAAGCAGATGGGGGTTTTTCTATTACTACTTCTTTTGACTCCTTATTTTCAACTGAAGATTTGACTTCTTTTGACACTGGCTCAGCATTGGGAGGACTGACTATTTTTGAAGAAGAAGGAATCTGATCATTGGACTGCAAGGGAGTATTTAGAAGGTTCTTACCTTTTTCTATGTTTCTCTTTGTTGCTGATTCTTTCTGAGCAGATGCTTCTTTCTGAGGTGGCTCCTCTTCTTGATCTTGAGTTCTAGTCCTCTTCCTTGAAGATCTGAGATCATATTTTACATTGAATTGTGCTTGCATGAAATCAACAAATTGCTTACAATAATGATCAATCTCTGCTTCTTCTTCTTCGTCTTGTAATGGGAAATCCATATCATCAGTATTTGAAAAAGCCAGATTTGAATCTTCTAATCCATAAGCTGCATCTCCAGTGGAGTCATCTGTTGGTCCTTCCAGGTACAAGGGATGAGGTACCTGGTCTTGTTGTTCTTTTGCTTCTCTCGGCAATATCTGCAATGGGGGTCTTCTATACTGAGGATTGTATCCTCTGTTTGGAGCATTGTAATAGTTCTTGGGAGCTGCATTTTTAGCTTCCAATTCAAGCTTGACCATCTTCTTTATCATTTTGCTTATTTCATCCATTTTATCTGAATCTTTTTCCTGATTAGAGGTGGAAACTTCTTCTTTGCCTCTCCTCCTAGTATCTTGTTCAATTTTTCCCTTCAGTTTCCCAGTGGAGGCAAAGTTTGCTTCTAATTCCAGAGCATCTGACTGTGCATCATCTAAAGTGGCAGGTTTTCTTTCTCTCAACGAGAATCCAAAGTCAAAATCAAAGGCTGCTATAAAAATTATCTTTGCAGCGGCTTCATGGGGCTTCATTTCAGGAGGCAGGCTCAGATATAACTTGTTGAATCTTTTGATAAATTCTGATACCCCTTCATTCGATTTCTTCTTCATAGTATTGAACTCAATAAGACACTGACCATGATCTTTCTTTTCTCCCCACTTTCTGAGAAAAGTATTCTCCATGATATCCCAGGTGGTTATTGAACGGTTCCCCAATGTCTTGAACCATTTTCTGGCTTCCCCTTCCAAAGACTGCACAAACAATCTCAAGACCACATCGAGGTGTTCAACATTTAAGTTTTCTGCAAAAGAGCAGAAAGTCTCAAGATGTTTCTGAGCATCAACTTCATTTTCACCATTAAATCTTGGCAGAATCTTCAAATAATCCTGTGGCATATCATTTAGTACTTGGGGCAAGGCCAGTGGAGCATATTTTTTCAATAGAAAAGCAGGAACATTAGCCATTGGGTGAGGCGGGGGTTGTACAACAGTCTGAGATACAAATGAAGGGAGAGGAGTAGGAGGAAGCGGAGTATGAATAACAATGGGAATATATTGCACAGAGGCCTGAGGTGTGGATGGGAATAGTTCACGGTTAACAGCAGCTACTTCTGTGACTTCTTTAATTTCCTCAGCCTCAGGAGTAGGATGAGAATCTTCTTCGATCCAGGCACTTCCCCTACGTGGAGCTTTTGAGTAAAACTCGGGATTTTTTGTTCTAACTTCTTGAGAAGAAAAGGGCGGATAATCTTCAATGGAATATTCAGGGTTTTCAACATGAACCGACTTCCTCTCCTTCCAAACTCTTTTATGAATGATCTTCTCTGGGTCAGACACGTAAGGTGATTTCGACTGAGATGTATCTGACCTCAAATGTGGCTTTCGAGAAGCCAGGACTACCAATAAAATTTATCAAATAAAGAACAGTGGAGTCGCCAAGGTGAGGGATATGCAACTCTTCAACTCTCTGTGCTCACCTGATTAGAGAGTGAAAACAATTTGTCGAGGCCCAGGGAAACTGATATTCTTAAATTCGTTCCCCGGCAACGGCGCCAGAAAGATGTTGTGGAAAATTTTGTCACCTCCTAGAGACAGTCTAGAGTTTCCATAGACCAGTGCCTAGGACATCTTAATATAGCAAGGGGCTCTTCATATAGTTTGGATTGTCAGTCCAAGAGCTCACTTACTATTTCTTGTTTGAACAAGGAAATTAGTTTTGAATGGGACCAAACTCTCTCAGAAGCTGACACAAAGATAAGAATAGTGTAGGGACATCATGTAAAACTCCAATACAAAGGCATCAGACAGTTAAGAGACAACTTACTATAAAGAGGGCCAGTTCAAATAATATATCACAGAAATCAAATATCAGGAAGTGAGTGCAGTGAGGAAACATAGAGAAGATATTAGTTAACATGAGACTGATACCCAGATACACAACAGAACCACATAAGGGCATATCAATCTATGAATCCTTATATGACAATGGCATTTTAAAAGCACCCTCCTCAGGTAACTAATATAGCAGAAAACATGGAAGAGATGAGCATGGAACAGTATATCATGACTAGGCCTATTTAAAGCGCTTGACTAATTCCAGAAAGGGCATCAACAAGGATGAATCCTTATTGCAAACTAGTGAGCCACTCGCATTCTAGAACATGATACAAGAAGATAAATAGCATGAAATGAGATATTGTATTAACACATAAGAGAAATTACATACTGTGAGATACCAAAGACCAGAATCCTCATTACAATTATAACTCCTCCTCACTGAGATCCTACGGGCTTTGAACCTTCATATAGAAATATTACAAAATGTATACAAGAGCCTTTTGCACTGCATAGTTTGCTGATAGAAATCTGGAACCCTTACTATGTCTTCTTTTTCGGCATTTATAGAAAAGATATAGAATTCTAGAGAAGGAGGTAGATGGTGCACATTTAATGACTCGATTTGAATAGAATGGCAGAAAACATTCGCGCCCGCTCTATGAATGACTAACTATAAATGACTGTACTTTACAATCTGTCTCTAGAAATAAATGCTGGGAGATGAAAATCCCCTTATAAATATGACACAAATAATCAAATATATACAATGTTCTGCCTCTTACTGAGAGAGGGAAAATCTGCTGCCATAAAACCCTGAGATAGCCTGCGATTCTGTACTGCACTCTCGGCCTTTAACTCTGAATTTGAACCTTGGATCATTAATGCAGGGCGAAACGTCCCTTGATTTTCTCTAGAGGGTTCTGTAGATCCATATCTTCGTTCTCTTTAATAATGGTCATTTCACACACCTACCCTCGGCTTCTTCTTTAAATTTCACCACCAAAATACATCCTTTGACATGCTCTTAACCTCTGCAACAGAGGCCACAAATTAAAGCGCCTTCTCGTTATTTTAAAACCTGCAAAACCCACAGATACATTAGAAAAACTAGACAAGGATGGGGATGAGGACAATGTAGACATGGTCGATTGGGAGAAACATGTGGGGTGGCGGAGAAGAAACAACGGAGGCTTTGGTCGCGCAGACGAATTGTGACTTTTCCACGCGAAACAGTTTGAGCGTGAGGAATAAATAAGAACGAAGGGTATAAATGAAAACACATGCACATATGTATATATATATATATATACGACGGGATGACACCATGGATACACGGGGGCATGACACATGGGTGTACGGGGTAACGGGTGGAAAGACAACGTGGCAGCGGAGTCAACGGACGGGGAGACTGATTACAGGCCGTCGGATTTCAAACACGGACCAACGGCTGGATGATGGCGAGAACAGCACGATGGTGGGCCATAGAGCACGGCGGACGCATGTTAACGGGTGATCAGCTCTGGCAAATACCCACCGTTGGATGGAGATCGGCTGATCCTACGGCGCGGATGGATTCCGCTGCCCGACTTTTGTGCAGGCTTTAACGCGCGGGATAAAAGTGGTTTCATGCCCGTACTAAGGACACGCGGCATATAATCTATGGAATCACCGGTTCGAAGAGTAATACCGCCAGCCTGGGGTAAGCGGTGCGGGATTTACCACCGGTTTTGACAAGTCGCACAGGCGCGGGGACCACCATATAAGACAAACACCGCTCCATTGATTTAATTCGATCGGACGATCACAATTGCGCCCGAAAACTTTATGGTTAAGCTCCTTCTCCTTCTGGTCTGTGATTTTTGGGGTCGGTCATGTGATGACGACAAGAAAAGCGGGCTAGGGCCCTGGGGCTTCGGCTCAATATAAATTTAATAGCAGGTTTTAAAACTTTGCATAGTGCATTTTGGGCAAAAAAGGTAAAGTTAAGCGGGAGCATGAGGATTTTTAGGCCACGATGGAGGTTTGAAATGGATTTGAATGGGGCAGCAAACCAAAATTCGTAGGCAGGGGTAAATATGTACAACACCAGGTATGTGCCAGCCTTGGCAGTGACTATGGGGACGTACACCCTGACTGACCATTTCTTCGTGGTGGACATCCCGGATACCAACGTGATACTGGGGTACAATGGTTGAAAACGCTGGGGAAGGTCACCACTGATTGGGACACCTTGGAGATGGAGTGGACAGATAAGAAGACTAGGAGGCATGAGAATATTCGGGGGTATGCACACCTACCCACCATAGACAGTTTAAGTACACCGGATGGAGGCGGATTTCTGGAAAGGGGACATAGAGTGGGTAGAGGTAGGAGCTACGGGGCAGGTTGTACACCCAGATGTACAATCCATTCTAGACAGGTATGCCACAGATTTTGGGGAGATACCACTGAGACAGCCTCCAGATCAAGGATTTGAGCACACGACTAAGCTAGAGCAGGGCATCCAGGTTGTCATCACTACACCTTATAGGCATCCTAACACCTATCAGGATTAGATTGAGAGGGCCATCCATGAGCTCTTATCTCTTGGACGTATCCGACCCAGCACTAGCCCTTTTTCTTCTTCGGTAGTATTGGTGAAGAAGAAGGACGGCACATTGAGGATGTGCATTAACTACCACACCCTAAACAATAAGACCATGAAGAACCGGTACCCCATCCCATGGATCGATGAGTTGGTGGATGAGCTGAGGGTGGTGAAGTTCTTCTCACACATTAATTTGAGATCCGGGTACCATTAGATTCGCGTGAGGGAGTCGGATATTCCCAAGACTGCTTTCAGGTGTCATTATGACCATTTTGAGTTCTTGGTGATGCCCTTTGGGCTGACCAATGATCCGGCCACATTCCAGTCATGCATGAATCACATCTTCTGCAGTCACTTGAGGAAGTGTGTATTAGTGTTTTTTGATGACATCTTGATTTATATCAGGACATGGGAGGAGTGTTGGAAATGTTGTCATTGATGGCAAAAGAGATGGCAAAGGAGGAACACCTGAGGCAGCAAAAAGGCAAAGAAAGCAGCAAAGCAGTAAGATGTAGAGAGGGTCGAGCAGTAGAGACAGGTTCATTTAAAGAAGTAGAGGCAGCAAAAGGAGAATTAAGGAGTAGCATCAGTCGAGGAGCAGATGAAATAAAAGAGAGAGCGTAAGACAAATAGCTACAGAGACAGAGCTGTTATCATAGCAATAAAGACAGCAAAGAAGCAAATGAAGGAAATAAAGGGGACATGCAGAGGCAGAGGAAGCGAATATAATAAGAGACAGAACCGTTATCAGAGGCAGAGGCAGAGGCAGAACGACAGAAGCAGCAGAGGCAGTGCCAGGGCAGAGCCGTTATAAAATTCCAAGCCGGGCGTTATTTATATATATATAAACAAAGTCTGTGAACTGTGTTGATGTTTGGCGATAATACAGTGAAGTTATCCATAACACTAACGGAGCAAAAACACGACGATGTTAAACTAAATAGAGGTGGAACCAGAATTAGATGTGCAGTGGTAATGGAGCTGTGTGTTATACATATCGTAGGGCCACTTATAAAAGATCAGAACCCGGAGTAAAAGTGTTGGACCGGAACCTGGAGTGGAGAACAGAACCTTGCGAGAGGAACAGTGACGTGGTTTAGAATGAACAGTAAAGGTCGTAAGTAGAATTCATCGCACCGCCTATCGACCATAAGTGGTATTTCCCGGAGGAGGAGCGATTCCATACAGGAATCGACATGTGGCCTGTGGACCCATTCCAAAACCGCTTGTTAAACTATGCCATCGCGCATTAACGTTCTGCATTGGAAGCCGCGTGAAATGGACAGGAGCCTTTGATTTGGAAACGGGCCATCAGACGGCGATCACGCATTGAACATGCCCGGAGTTTAACGAAGGTGTGCGGAGGTTAGCGAAGGTACGATTCGACCGTGTTGACCCCACGTTGGCAATGTGTTGTGGGTGTGTGGGCCCAAATCAAATATATATTAAGGTTTATGAATTAATAAGGACGAAGGTGTGACCATATATTGATATATATTAAGGTTGCGAGTTAATAAAAGAATGCCGAGTATTGTTGGACTCTGGTATAACGTTTCCGGATTAATTCAAGCTTGCCCATATTTAAAATCAACTATTATATAACTACAATGAACAGGGAACTACATACAGGAGAAAACGAAAAAGAGAGTAAGGTTGGATGAATGTGTAAGGAAAAGAAAAGAAGAGGAGAGCGTGCAGAGATGAAAGTTCATGAACAAGAAAATTCCAGGGATTCAAAAGTGAATTGGACAAGTGAAAAGCTCAGAAAAATGGAGAATGTGCAGGAGACAGTGACTAGAAGAAGGCAGAACAGTCACTCAACAGCAGCAGAAAAGACAAATCCAATAAAGCCAAAATCCAGAAAAGGAGTTGATTGAAATTGATGTATAACTGAAAAATGTAAATGTTGTAATTATTTTTATTGTTTGTGATGCAAAGGCAAGTATCCTAAGGAAAAGACAAAATCCCATTGTAGCATGGAAATTTGTACATATTGTGTTAATTCTAAAAATGAGTTGGAAAAAGGAATAAGAAGACAAAAGCCAAAGAGTCATGACTGTTCACTTCAAATTCCTTGTGAAATACAAACAGTCATGTGAGAATTTCTATATATAATACCAATTTTGATAAGCTCGAGAAAGATAGAGAGAGCAAATATAGAGAATGCAGAATATAGAAGAATAAAGCATAGAAGATTAAGAGAAGAAGAGCAAAAAGAGAAGCTACAGAAAAGAGCTGATATCTGAAGTAAATCAGCAAACGTTCAGTTTGATAAATTCAGGAAGTTAGAGCTTCCCTATCAAGTTGCAGCTTGATAGCTGTCAGTAGTAGCTGACTGAGGTTGAAGCCTCCTGTAGGTTGGTGCCTGCAAAAACCTGAGGGGAGTTGGTGCTTCCTTGCAAGTTGTAGCTTTCAGAATATAGGTAGGAGCCTCCTGTAGGTTGGAGCTTGCAGAAAAACAGTGGTGAGAGGGAGTTGGAGCTTGCCTTTGCATCACAACAATAATAAGATGTGGTTTTCTCCCTTTATGGGTTTCCACTTATATCTGATGTCTCTATGCATGATATTTATGTGTTGATCTGATTTATATCATCTGATTAATACCTGTTGCTCTCATATTAAGTCTACTGTTATATTATACTTCCTGCTTACATTTGAAGATTACTCACATATTAAATTAGATATGAAATGAAAGTGTAAATAAGTTTAATGAAAAGATTTAAAAGTTAAGGAATGTGTTAAACTGATTCACCCCCCCCCCTCTCAGTTTAACTAAAGGTTCAACAAGGAGCACCTCCAACATATAGAGGTTGTACTGCGCATCTTGGAAGAGCAGCAATTTTATGCTAAGCTCTACAAATGCAAGTTTGGGTTGACAAAGATGCTCTATTTAGGGCACATCATCAGGGTGGACGGAGTGAGGGTCCACGAGGAGAAGATCAGGGCCATCAAGGATTGGCCAGAGCTGAAGAATGTGACCGAGCTTCGGGGATTTGTGGGTATTTGCACCTACTACCGAAATTTCGTCAAGGGATTCTCCCAGCTTGCACCACCCCTTACGAATCTCACCAAAAAGGGGGCATTCAGCTGGATTGATACAGCGTAGAGGGCTTTCGACAGGCTCAAGGGGGTGATGAGCAGTTATCTGGTTTTGGTATTTCTAGATTTTACATAGCGTTTTGTCCTGGAGTGTGATGCATCAAGGGAGGGGATAGGCGCAGTTTTGATGCAGGGAGGCCACTCCATAGCTTTCGAGAGTCGGAAGCTATTTCCACATGAGAGGTTGTATGCTATATACGACAAGGAGATGTTGGCCATCATGCATGCATTGGCCAAGTTTCGGCAGTACTTGGTGGGGAACAGGTTCAGAGTGAGGATAGACCACAACAGCCTCTGATTCTTCCTAGAGCAGAAACAGTTGTAGGAGAGGCAACAGAAGTAGGTCAGCAAAATTCAAGCATATGATTTTGACATCAAGTATGTAAAGGGGAAGAACAACGTGGTGGCCAATGCACTTTCATGCAGACCGGCAGCGCTGTCCTTGATGAGTTTGGACATGGACTGGAGGGCTCAACTTCTGGTGGAGTACTCCAAGGACCATTTTTCCTGTGAGATTTTGGACGGACAGGCGACAGATGACAGGTACAGGGTGATGGACGAGGTGATCTACTACAGGGACAGGATCTTCTTAACTGAGATTTCCCAGCTCAAGAAGAAGATATTTCACGCCTCACATGACTCGCCATTATCAGGCCACCATGGGTTCACCAAGACCTATAGGCGCATCAGGGAGAGGTTCTCTTAGAAGGGCCTCAAGGAGGACGTACTCCAACATGTCAGGGAGTGTGAATTTTGCCAGCGTAATAAGGGGGAGATGAACCATCTGGCAGAATTATTGCAGCCTCTTCCCATACCCGAGGGGAAATGGGAGAGTATTTCGATGGATTTCATTACGGGGTTGCCCACTATGCAGGGCAAGGATTGCATATTTGTAGTCGTTGATCGGTTGACTAAATATGCTCACTTCTTCGCAATATCGGCCCATTACATAGCAGCATAGGTAGCAGAGTTATTCTTCAGGGACCTTTTCAGATTGCATGGTCTCCCAAAGACCATTGTCAGTGACAGGGATAGCCGCTTCATGGGCGGGTTTTGGTAGGAGCTTTTCCGTTTGGTGGGAACTAAGTTGACACCGAGTATTAGTACCACCCCCATACGGATGGGAAGACAGATATAGTGAACAAGTGGTTGGAGGGATACTTACGTAACTATGTCAACGAGTAGCAAAAGGCATGGTTGAGATGGTTGCACTTGGGGGAGTACTGCTACAACAACACTCACCATATGTCCATCGGTATGTCTCCATTTTATGCATTGTATGGGTATCATGATTTATCTTTTGGTGACATGATGTTTGGTACTAGAAAGGCTCTTAGAGCCAAGAATCGGATCCAAGAGAGTCAGGATATACTCCGAACTCTCAAGAATAACATGGTTACAACGCAGAATCAGCAGAAGTTGTACGTCGACAGGGGACGTGTTGAGAGGCAGTTCAAGGTAGGGGATTTGGTATAGCTACACTTGCAGCCATATCGGTAGTCCACACTGAAGAAAAAGGGCGCTGAAAATCTCAAGCCTCGTTTTTATGGACCATACAGGGTGACACGCAGAGTTAGAGAGGTTGCATATGAGTTGGAGCTGCCCATTGGTAGCAAGATTCATAACGTTTTTGACGTGTCATGCCTGAAGAAGGCACTAGGACAGCAGGTGACTGCATCAGAGGAGCTTCCACCCATTGATGATGAGGGGCATCTGGTGCTACAGCTAGAGGCCAGTATTGACACTAGGGAGAGGCAGCTGCAGAGCAGGACAGTCAGAGAGTACCTGGTGAGATGGAGGAATTTACCGGATGAGGATGCCACCTTGGAGAGTGAGAAGATTCTACAGCATCCATCATCACAGTTGCTTGAGGACAAGCAACGTTTTTCCAAGGAGGACTATAATATTCCAAATTAGCAAGAGCTAATTGGAAATATTAATTTTGACTATTTTTCCTATATAAAGTTAAGTTATAAATAAAGTGGGTGAAGAGGGACACTTAACTCACACTTAGGATAAAAAATATTTCCTAAAGTCACTTAAGAGACATGACTAGTTGACAACGTGGGGCCTAGTGGTCAAGTGGCACCATGGGAAAAGGGGCAGCGTAGGCAGCGTGGGACCAAGCCAGCACAGAGAGAGATGGACAGCGTGACTCAAGGAGACAACGTAGTTGATGGTGGGGCCTAGGTGAGGGCAAGGCTCACCAAGCATAAAAGGAGGGAGGGTTTCCTCATTTTGATTCATTCTGATTATGCATCTTTGAGATTTGTCTTTTGACATTGAGCACGCTTGCTGTTTAGCAAAGTCTGCACGTACTGTTCAGTACATCGGGTGTCTCCATTCGGAGATCCCAACCTCAACCCTAGGGGACTTCGAGTGCCTACTCGGGTGAGGATTTTCATCCTTGTTTTTCCGGTGGGAGTTGCAACAACCATAGGCGGAGCATTCACTCAGGGAGATAGCGCAGTTAGTGAGAGGGAGGACGCAGTCTTGAGAGGAGGTGGTTCCAGATTGAGGGTTTGTGGGTGGATTCAGCCCTGGATAGTGGGAAAGGGGCCAGCCCTTCCCTATTCCAATATTTTGGAGGATTCAGGGGTCATTATTTGGAGCAGATCATTCAGAGCCAATGTGCCTCCTTGAGGAATAGTGTAGTGCCTCAAGGGAGCCATTTTCAGGGGTCAGCCATTTCCGAAAAGCTTTCTGGGCTTTTCTGGGTATTGGGAATAGAGGCTATTCCCGAAGTTTCAGAATTTTCCGAGGTGGGGAGCAGCCCCAAAGATTAAATTCATTCCAGCAATAGGTAGTAGCATAGTAGCAGTACCAACAGCTCTGGAGATAACGCAGTCCTGAGGGAGCAGCCATTCCGAGTCATTCCCTGAGAGTCTTTCTATGCTTGCCTAGTGCAAGCCGAGGTTCCATCATTCTGATCACCTCTGTACTTATTTCCATTTCTCAGTATTAATAAAATGACTCAACGTTCTCCATATTGTTTGTTTTTCTTATGATTTGTCTCTAGTTGATGTATGTCTTTATTTATGTGCTTTAAATTGTTGTTTATTTCCATTTGGGATATTACAGAATGGGTGAACACATTTTTATGTTAGCCAGAATTTCCCAAGCAATACCAGCAGTGTGTGATCCGGAGCTGAAGATAGATGGGACTCAATTGTTGGCCATCCAACAAGTTCAGTCCACCACAGTAGAGAGAGAGGGATACTGCACCGAGGCAAGCTTGGGATAAAAACATCCTTGCATCGAGACTTAGAACCCATGTTCTAGGGGCCCTTTGGCAAGAGGGTAAAGTTTCACTCTTATTCCTACCAGCGCTCAATAAGAGGGGCCTAGAGCCACCGTTCATATTATTGTTGTTGTTTGACTCTTTTCAAAGCTCGTGTTTATTTGTTTTAGTTTTCAGTTTAGTTTTAGTTTATATATGCATGATATTTCTCTATCTAGTATGCTTATGATTCTAGCTTGTTCCACTAACTTGCTTGACTCCACTTATTTTTTTGCCTGTTACCAATAACTTAAGTGGGTAGACCACACCCCTTAAGTTGGTGTGATTTCTTACATACGTGCACCAAACACACTTCAACACCTCCCGTCGGATGTCATGTTCAGAGGTGGCCGTGGAACCATCGAAACGTTTAATATTCCAAATATCATTCCTATTGTGTCGATGATTTGCAAAATTATGGAAGAATTTTTTATTATGATCCGGGCCTCCCTAATCAACTGGCCTGACTCTTTAAATGCCAAGTAGACTCTTGAAGTAGCAGAATGTGCTTACAGTGATACTCCAATAACTTGAGTCGATCAATGATACACGGGGGAGGAGGATATGATAGATGTATCCCCAATGTTTTAATCTCCTCTTGAATGAGAGAAAATTCGAAAATATATTTCCCTTTTTTACCCGTTCCCAGGTTTAGGCCCAACTTTTGAGCAGTGAGAGCTTCTGAAAGAGGTGCTCCATGGGGGAAATATTCACTTGGATGTCAATTGAATGCCACGTCTCAGTGACAAGCCGATGAAAATATGTGTCCTGGAGCCAAGTCTGGTTGAATTTGAAAGGGATGCCCTTTTTAACTGATTCCATCCTCCACAATAGAAATATCGAGCAATGATCCGATATGAGATACATTTCCACCCAAGAATGAAAGTTTCAAAAAACTTCACACAGACTTTCATGGACCAAAAACCTTTCCAATCATTTCTTGATGTATTGATCAGCACTTCTGCCATTTTGCCAGTTTGGGACCAGCAACAATGGCACAATATCAATAAGGTTATTTTCATTAAATAGTTGTTATAGTCTGGCAGAGATTGGATCCTCCCGATAGTCTATTCCCCACATTTCAGAACAGTGCATAATCATATTAAAGTCACCACCAATGATAAGGGAACCAATCCCCAATATGCTTGAATCCCGAATGTGATCCCAAAAAGACAATTTGTTAACATATGGGGCGTAAAAATTCCAAATATGTACACGAGTAGCCATACCCAAAAAATGACCAGAGAGGAGCATATGCACAAAAATGAGCCCATGAGGGGTCCCATAGTGCCGCCAAGCCCCCCAAAATACCCACCGAGTCCACAACAGCAATAGACCAAGTAGGTAGTATAGAGTGGAAGTAAGCAATAGATCGAGATGTAGAAGTCGTGGTTTCCTGAATGGGAATAAAAAATGGACAGAAGGAAGACATTAACAGACGAAGGGAGAATTTTTTGGGTAGGTGCCCCAACCCACGCAGATTCAGAGACAAAATGGTCATTTGGACAAGAAACCAAGGGGGGAACAAGCTCTAAGGCTCCCAGAAGAGAAAGAGTCCATAATAGGAATATCTTGAAGTCCCGAAAAATCATCACAAAGGTTTTTTCCCGAGTGTTTCCCCCGACGACGCGGAGGACCCCCCCTCCTGATTAATATTAACATTTTGGGTCGAATTCAAGCTAATGATGGGCACAATAGGCTGACCCAAACCTTTATGGACAGTAAGGGATGACAAGCGCATTGTGGGGTTTTGGAGAGGAAATTGGACATCACTGTCAACTGAATTTTGAGGGGAAGAATGGTAAGTTTGAGGCCTAAGCGAAATATGGGGGGAAGGGTGAGAGTCCAATAATGGGGGAGAGGGAAGGTGGTCGGATGGGGGGAGAACATTCAGTACAGAGGGGGGGTAGTAACAAGAGATGGAGCAATAGGCATCGAGGGGAGTGCCAAGGTATAGGGGAGAGCGGGAGGGTCCTGAGAGGGAGATGGGGGGGAACAGGGGAGCGGAGAAGTCGATGGGGGATTAAGTGGTTGTGGCAGTCCAACATGGGATAGAGGGATATGAGTAATGGGTGGAGAGGAAAGACAACCAAGGGGGAGCATGAAATTGTAAGAATGAATCCTTAAAGGAATTTGAAGTACCTGAGCCAAGTGTCGAGGGAGGGCCAACGACCGTAACATGATCCATACTGAAAGACCACAGACACTGATGATGACATAGAGGACACTGCTCCATAAGGTGCTATGTTTGGTGACAAAGGAGGCAGCAAAATGGAATGCCCCAGTAATCAATCCTTTGGAAAATGCATCATGAATCCCATTCATGTATAAGATCTTCAGGGAGCGCCTCTCCCCCCCTTCCCCCACCCTCTCGCCCCCGTGAAAAATTCACCTCAACCAATAGCCAAGCCACCCTCTTGTCATGAGCGCCAAGTATATGAGGATCCATATACACAAATCTACCCACATAATTCCCAATCATCATCAAGTCTTCCTGAGTCTAGTATTCCAGCAGAATTTTGGGAAGCTTCATCCACACCAGACAGTTCCATGGCATGTCAAGTAGGTGGTTAAAGTCGATATACCAGTTGCAGAGTTGTATAAATCCATGACCACGCACCCACGGTCACACCTTGATCTTCTCAACATCCTCATGGTGAAGGAAATGGAAGGAATACCAATGATTAAGGAGATGGCTAACTTTTGGTGTATAGCCCAATAGGGGCGTCCACTGGGAGTCGACCCACTCCACCATGTCGAATTCGCGAAAATCCGCACAGTGCCAACGCCCAACCAATGCGCGATTCTGCAAACTAGCAACGCGGTCCCAAAGAATGTTGTGACCAAAACTACATAACCTCGGCTCGCCCATACCCCGAATTGGTTTGTAGCAATGTCCCACATGTCACCAGTGTGGTCATGTTAGTCGAGTCCGCATGACCAACATGTGTCACCGTAGTGTCACCATGTGGAAAGACAGTTGTAGGATCGCCAGACGATAGGGATGAAGTGTTGAGTGAATAGGAGCGTTCAGATTCTAAGGTGGCACTAATGAACACCTCATGGAGTGATATGTTGGTGTCCAGACTATCTCTAGAGGTCGTGTCAGTGCCTACCAATATCCCACCAGTTGACGTCACAATCCGTAAAAAGAATTAATAATACCACCAATGGACTGACCAAATATGGGCATAAATTCCCTCCTCTCGAGAAGCCAAATGAGACCAGCCCCGAGAGAAAACACCTTGATATATACGGAGACATACGACGCTAGGAAGGATCATAAATGAAAATTCAATGAGGACATGACGTAAAAGGCAAAAAGAATGATAATATATCTGGATGATCACGCCCATGTACATCACATAAGGAATCAACCCATTCGGGAAATGTGAAGAACAATGGATGATTTTGAGTCTTGCAGAAAACATTAAAGAAGTGTGACCACGCCAAATGACGGCCCAACAGTCAAGAGATCAACAGCTGAGAGAATCGCACCAACCCCCTAATTCTGATAAATGCACCTACCGATATCTAGTAATCGAAAAACATGAAAGGCGGCCAGAAAATTGAAGATACCAATAGGAAGTTGCTATGAAGAATTGTAGTAGTGAGTCGGTCGAGAGACAACGGGTCCTGCACCTTAGAGCCAAAAAGTCAACGGTAACATACCAACATGTTATATAGGAAGAAAACCAATTGATACCCCATCATTGGCAACAAAAACAACACCACCATCCCTTAAACACCCACCAAAAGTGACACAAATGAACATTAATACTTTTAAACGGCCTAAAGATGATGAATGATTCAATCCATTTACGCCATAGAAATGGTAGGTTGGAAGAATCCGACTGTATGCCTTCCTCAATGTCTTCACGCACTGTGTTATTTATGAAAAACTTACGCCACCCTTGCATTTGGCCTCCACGTCTGGTCTTTAAAATGTAGGTTTTTAAAATGCAGTTGATAGATAAGGTGATCAGGAGCTCGGTATTTAGCTAAAAAATGAAAGTGCTCTAAAATGCTTCAGACCTGAACGACCGGATAGAGCTCGTCACCAGGACTCTACATTTCATCAAAATCTGAGTTCGTATGTGTGAGTTATGGTCTGCTGTTTGTTTTCCCAAACGTGTAAAAATTGTGCAAAACACTAACAGACTAATGACTTGGCAGTCCAGTCAACACCTCAAGAATCTTTAGGGAATATTTTCTAGTTTTTCAGCGAGTGACACTATGACAAGTGTCATCTCTAGATTCGCTAATGTTGCTTGGGGAAGTTGAATTGTCTCCTATTTCCTAAGTTTGGAATTATTTTTAATGGTGAATTATTTTATTAAGGGGTGAATTTGGACCAATGGGGAAGGCCCACATGACCCAGCCAGAGGTTGCCATGTGCCCCCCATGGCAAGGGTGGATGACATAACATTTTTATTATAAGGTCAAGTTGGGCGCATATTATATGAAATATCAAAGTCGAACTATGGCCATGACACAATCAAATATCACATTATATATATATATATATATATATATATATATATATATATATATATATATATATATATATATATCAAAGTTTGTTTTATACCATAGTTTGAAACATTGTTGTGTTTAACAAAAATGTGGTCGGGGTCGGGGTCAGGGTTGAACCCATGACTGCCCACACCATAGTCCACCGCCTTACCACCTCCTTCGTCATGAATTTCTTAACCATAAGGACTTCCGCATTAACTTAAAGTTTACCGTCACCATATATGGTGGTTCGGTGGGGACCAACCCCCTCCCACACGACCGCGAACTGAAGACCAAGAGCCAAAGCAATTGACGAGAAAAGATTTGGGTGGAATTTAAATATGTGAATCCGCATTTATGATAAGTTAATATGAGTTTATGATATGTAATTCATGGTTAGTATGTATTAATACAAGATTTGTGGATAAGTGCGGGTTAGCGCTAAATGTGCTTAAACCCACTTAAACACCACTTATCTCAACATTAATCATGCGATTAACTTGGCGGCGCCTTTGGCGGACCCGCCAGATTCGACGGACTTCCACATTTAGTAGAGTTAACTGGCGGACATCTAGATTTAGTGGAGAAAAACTAGAAAATTTTGGTTTTTGCCTTAACCGAGGCAATTTTCGACCAATTTTGTCTCAAGAAGAGTCATTCTTGGTAGATTTTGATGTTTTGGAGCCATTGGAGCAGGTTGCAGAGGCAACAAGAGACTGCAAACAACACTTTTACACAATTGAATCTAATACAAAGGCCCACACTATGAAGTTGCACCAAGGAGATGTAGCCCAGGAGGGGTGAACTCCTTCATAAAAAATTTGTGTATTTGTCTATGTTATTTGTGCTTGCTGTGTTTTATTATGCTGTTGTTCAGCATTGAGTTTACATGCTTTTTAAGTTTATGAAAAACACTTAATCTCATCAATTTTAATGAATTGTCACTCATAAACACTTGTATAAACCCTTGTATGATAAGCAAATCAAAGCACTTTCATGTTAATTCTGAAACTGATATTAACACAACATTAATTAATAATCAATTTCAGATCATAAGAAAAAAGATATAAACTGCAACCACAAAGAGAATAAAAATACAGAAAGCCTCAGAATGAGGAAAGGACCAAAAACCAGGTACCATTTAAACCGCCAGCAGCACCCCACACCCAGCCAAAGTGATCTCTAACAGACAAATAAGTATATAAAAGGAAGCAACACTATACTAGAGAGGTCATGAGAATCTCCGTGTGGTTTGAGGTACCCAGTGATCGTAATGAACCACTGAGTCATGTCAATTCAAACTCAGAGCCCCGCTATGATAACTGATGTAGACTACGGACTATAATCGCCATATCCCACTGCAATAAGCATAAAACAACTATGTTTTACAACTCTACACCCAGCTCCATGGATCTCTCTTGTTGAGTATACTATGCCATCAATTACCAAATTTGAAATTCCTACCTGGCCGCCGATGCTTCAATTGAAATCCAAACGCTGGTCAGTTTGTCAGAAGGATATCTATACCTCATTTCATTGCTTTAATTTTATTGTCATAACCTTGTTGGATTATGGTTTTCAATACCCTGCAATTTTATAATTTGTGGGGTGTTTTGTTGCATGGTATTGAAAACAAAATCCAGCATGGTTCCATGTTGTGGCTCACTATTTTGCTCCATGCTATGTATCCACCGGGACCATGGATATCGATCACTGGGTATGGGCTATGGCTGGCCCCTTGCTGTATTTGTTTTCTGTTTTATCAATGAAGGCTCTTCCCTTCAGTTGCAGATGTATTGAACGATGGACTGTTTTTATTCTGATATAATATCAAAAACAGCGTTTTTTCTCGCGTTGAAAAAAAATTGACAATAAAATTATAAAAATGAAACGAGGTGCATATATCCTCCTAACAAACTATAGAATGATCATACGGAAATTCAGATATCGGTCGAGGAAGGATTGTTTTGATGGTGCTCTTACGCAAGATGCTCCTAGGATGGACACATTATGAAGGTGGAAACGACTAAAGGTATTGAATTAGGTCAATGTGTGTATAAATCAACCTCACCTAAACCCTGCACGATTTTCATGGCTATCAGCACTTGCACTTCCTTTTTCCAGTTCGTTGTTCTCTTCTAGATTCTGGCAACATCGTTTTATATTCTTGCACTGTATTCTCTTTCATTTCAACTTTGTTCTTCACATAATAGATGGATCAATTATCTCCAATGAAGCCAATCTCAATAACAATTACCTCTACAACACTATCAATGAAATAATAAAGTGCTCGAGCTTTTAATTATTCCCTCACTCTCTAGTTCTAGAACCACCTATATATATTTGACGCGGTTGTAGATTTAACTTTTTCGCCAATGCAGACTTTTTATGCCTTTGCAACTTTCTTCAATAAATTAGTTACGCCATTATTGTATTAGTTAAAAATATGGCAAATTAAATGAATAAAGTAGAAAAGCGTGAGGAATATAGCACTGGACTGAGCCTAGAGTGCTCGTTGAAGCACCCTTCCAAGATGTTTGATTGATACTTTGTCAGCTAAAGCTTTTTTTCTGGAGTTCCAAGGTCGATTTATGTCATCTGATTCCTTTCTTCCATGGACTGTCCCGTCTTGAATATGGATTGATAATTGAAACAATTTCTTCCCCGGCTTGTAGTTTGAGACCCGACTCAGTGAATTCCTCATCCACCACTGTGTTTTGCTGCAATTGTTGCAATTTACATATTTCGAGTTTCGATGACGTTGTTGAGGATTTATTTCCAAACCAAGCAAAAGATGAAGCTTCACCATGCCTATGAAATGCGATACAAATAAATAATATAGATAAATCTTAATTAGTTCTTACCTAGTTACTATGGTAGGTGATAGATTATATATCGAGCAAATCTAATGACATGAGAAATCGAGCGAAAGTGAATGCAATGAACTGAGCGGAGAAGATTACATACAAGTGATTTATATGATTTGTATATTTGTGTGATTTGTTTGTATATTTGTACCTATTGTGTTTTCTTACAAGCAAGGTTATATTGTATTTTTTATTATTTTTATTTATGTTAATTGAGCGAACATGTAAATGTTTATAAACAAACATTTACACTACTACAATATCACTCTCATACTAGGTTGTGGACTTCTTCTTGATACAATTAAATAAAAGAACATATTATTTCAACAATCTAAAAAAAGTACTCAAAATTAACAAATATTCCATGGTAGGCTAGTCCCTACCGGAGAAGCTAGAAAATACTTAATGAATAGTTAAACTTAATCTGGCTATGTACATGAGTAACAAGTTTGTTATAAGGTAACTAAAATAAGAAAAAAAATTATTACTCATGGAATCTCTAAAGGAGGATTGAATTGTTTATCCTAAAGGTAAGAGATTTAAATCTTATGAAGAGATAATTAATTATAAAAGTAATAGATTTAAATCTTATGAAGAGCAAGTTAATTATAAATTAGGTATTGATACTATCCTAACAAAATATATTTATACCATCTCATATATGTTAATTATTAATATTGTGCAAGTCTTCCCAAAGTAGTGAAGCTCAAGGGTGATAACTGATCGCACATTCAACAACTAGACTACAAGTAATTACCCTTTAAATGAAAGGTATGTCACATATACAACCATTTTGCTAATAGATGTCCAAAACAACCAGTAGTAAAATCTCAAGATCCTCACTAGGAACAATAGGAAACGACTAAACACAAAAACGAAAACCCTAACCAAAATGGGCCATCACTCCCTGGTACAACCCCTTCAGCTCTAGTGCACTCAACGCCTACTCATTCAACCCCCGTCAAATCCACCCCCTCGGCGCGCTCAAGTGCCTCCATCACTAGCTCCTCTAATGCCTTTGCAGTCCTGGATGACTTATCTTTGGATCTAGATGATCATCAAACCACAACCACCAAGCAAGAATATGTGGAAGCACCAAAAGAACAACTCCCTTCTATCAAACCAAGTAAAGATTTCCAAATAGTTGTTCTCAAACAAATAATCCATATCACTCTTCCCTCATTGAATCCTGAAGAGCCCTTAACGGCTCAAGGGGTGGTGCATGACGACTCTATTTCTCTTGTACCTACTCCACCCATTATCTATCTGACCCAATATTCTCCCTCTTCTGTTGGAATTCAGACTAGAACCAAAGTTAAAGAAACCACAACACCATTAGAAGCACCACAAAGAAGATATGGAAGAAAATCCAATAAAGAGGTTCGCGATGAAGCAACACAAAAAGATATGGTAATGGTCGTCCAACAACCTATGGATTCATTCTTATGGAAAGGGCAAGTACTAAAAGAACCTTAGACCCAAGCAAGGAGAGTCAAGGGCTCTGCCTCCCTCTCTCAGAGAAAATAATGATTTTGGTCTCCTAGAATTGTAGAGGCCCTGGAAACGCTACAAAATTAAGTGCACTAAAAGATATAGTAAGATAAAAAAAACCCATAGCTCTATTAATCCAGGAGACCAAATCAAGTGAGGAAGAAATGACATATCTACTCAATAAAATTGGAAAATATTTTAAATGGATAGCAATCAACACGAAAGACGCTTCACGAGGTATATGCACAGTATGGAACCACACAATTTTGGACATCCAAATTACTCATTTGTAGCAACATTGGATAAAGACAGATTTTAAGAATAAATAAAATGGCAAGGCTTTTCTTAGTTTATAACATTTATGCCTCGGTATACTATAGAGACAAAGAGAAATGTTGGAACTCTTTAGCACTCAAGCTAAACTCAAAAGGTGGGCATTCTGCTATAATCGAGGCGGCCTCAATCTAGTAATGATTGTTGAATAAAAAAAACGACTCTACCTTCCTGACCCAAGTAGAGACAAATTAGAAAATATAATGGTTTATCATAGTCTTATGGACATCAAACCAAGGAATGGCAAGTTCACCTAGAGTAATATACGAATTGGGAATGTTAATATCAATTCACAGTTGGATCGGTTCATAGTTCACATAGATCTCATAACTGGATCTGTTACAATGACTTCAAATATTTTATCATCAACAATATCATACCACAAACTTGTAAGTATAAATTTTGAGGAAAGAGAAAATCTCGTCCTTCTCCCTTTCTTCTATAACCCCCTGTAGTCCAAAAACAAGGAAGTTGTGTTGTTGGTTGAAAAAGCTTGTCACATAAGAATAGACAACTCACCAAGCTTTGTATAGGAATAAAAAATCAAGCTTGTCAAGTCTTCTCTCAACACCTGGGAAAAAAATAGTTATAGAGAGCTTCATCAGGAAAAGTGTGGTCTCCAAAGGTAGCTCGAAGAAGTGCAATCAAGACTGAAGAATGAAATAGTGATAGAATAAATCCAAGCACAAGAAAAGGGGCTCTATTGGAAAATATACCATACAAATAGAAGAGAGGAAGAGGATTGGAGAATAAAACCAAGAAGTCTATGGATTCAAGTAGGAAATAAAAATGCGACCTTTTTTCATAACTAATAAAGGTTCGAAGAAACAACAACGCTGTCAATTCTATCTATAAATAAGGGAACATATTAATTGAAGGGGTAGAGGAGGTTAAACATGGAGCCTGTCATCATTTCAACAAGCTCCTAATAGCTGACCCTGAGCCATATGATTATGAGGAAGCATTGAGCCCAATCCCAAAAATAGTTAATGAAGAGAAAAACACTATTTTAACCAAGTCGGTAATTGAAGAAGATATGCAAAGAGAAATTTGGGGCTTACACCCTGACAAAGCGCCAGGAACTGTCGATTTCTCTATTTCCTTCTACAGGTCCTATTAGGGGCTCATCAAAAAATATCTCCTAAAATGATCCATTGGGCACAAAATAAATTCAAAATTGGCGACAATAGAAATTCAACATTTCTAGCCTTATCCCAAATGAAACCAAACCATCCTCCTTCAATCACTTTCAACCAATCTATTTATGCAACTCCTCTTACAAAATATTGACCAAAATATTAGAAAATTGTCTAAAGACCCTTATCCCTTCCCTGATATCCAAAAGCCAAGGTGGCTTTATTTATGATGCACGAGCATTAGGCTCAAGAAAATACTTTGTATGTAAATAGACATAAGGGGGTCTCATGTTTTTTCTTTCTTATGTAATTATTAATATTTGAGTGATTTTTAAATAAATTTAGTGAGAAATTGTAAATGTTCCCAAATCATTGGAGAACATGAGGGGAAGTCGATTAGCTAAGAATGTGAAGAGTCAGCTCAGTAAATTTAGGGACTTAGTCTAAATTTAGGAAATTTGGAATTTTAGGATTTTTTTTGAACTGTTAGAGGAGCTGAATCGATTCATTATTTTCTTGTATAAATTAAAGCCTCAAAGGCATTAACAAGTCAAACCTGGAGAGATATGGAGAGACAGAGTAGGAGATAGAGGGGCCATCGAATTGAAGATCTGGCCAACCAAGGAGTCTGTAAGTGATTTCATTGTATAAATGAAAGAATTGTTTCAGTATTACATGTGCATTGGTTGATTTAATTCTGCATGAGGAATGGTTGAGTTTCAGGGAATAAAACTCTACAATAGGAATAATGCGGTATTTTATTACTATTGGAAGATTTGATTGTGGGAATTGAGAATGCACATTCATTTAATTAAGCTCTCGGTGATTTGTACTTATTGGACAAATTAGTGTAATCACGGTGAATCGATGTTGATAAAGTAGATTAACCACCTGAAATCAAGTTTGGAAATCGAAAGGCTCGTTTCATGAGTTAGGCCTTTGGATGGAGAATACAAGTACTAATTCGTCCCTGAATTTTGAACATGGTTAAGTCTGCATCGAAACCTCTGTTTACCTGAATCAATACCAGGTGAATTCAATCCATAGCGAGAAGAAGAGATTTGAAAGGAGTTGATTTGTGTTAAGCCAGCATACAGTAAAGCCATGGAGAATTTAACCTCTGCATAAGAGATTCTGGAAGAATTCGATTCACTTGGTTCTTAATTGAGATCAGAGTGCGTTAATGGAACCGTGGTGAAGAGTGAATAAGAAGGACGAGGGCGGAGTTATATATATATATATATATATATATATATATATATATATATATATATATATAGCAAAGGCGCTAAATAATTGGAACGGAACCTTGAATCAACGGGCAGGCAGAACCGTGAGCTGCAAGGCGGTTTCGGAGATTAAATCCGGTGGTACCGCGCAGCCACAAGAGTGGTAAGTGAATTTGAAAGAAAAAAAAAAGCGATAGCGCTAAGCATTTGACACGTCACAGGGTGGTGGTATTTTAATACCACGAGTTTCGCGTTTTTTTTAGCGTTAAAACTCAGTGCGGAAAAAAAACGTGATTTGCATTCGATATGAAGGGCGAAGGATCCAAGGGACTTCGCACAGGAGAGTTGCATGGGAGTTAGCTCAAAGGTATGGCCGGCATTATTTGAGTTGATAATTGTTTATTAATTATTTAATATGTGGGCCCGAGTATTATATGGAGTTCAGGGTTTATGAAGTTTGAATGGTATCATTGAAATGTGACGTTAGCGTGGGCTGGACATTATTATATGTTGGTGTGTGGAATGTTAAGTATGGCGGAGATTTCAATTTAATTGAATTCGAATTATGGTATATGAGAATGGTAAGGTTAAACCTTAAATGAAGGTTATGAAAATGCGGTAAAAGGAAAGCATTGCCATATATAGATATAAGTGTGTGGGGACTATATTATATAATGGGCTTTAGGACAAAGTCCATTCGAACGCCATAAGGTAAGGGTGAAGACCAAGGTTTAATTTTAAGTGAAATTCGAATAGTTGATTCGATAATTCCATAAGGTGGGTTTATAATAAGGTTTTCATTTGAAGATGAAAAGAGAGTAGAGCTCCCGCATTTTGTTAATTTGCCAAGAGGGGCATGTTAATGGATTGAAAATTGGAAAATACAGTCTACAGGCATAAAGAGTGGAGATTATAATTATGGGTTGAGAGTTGTGGATTTATAACCATAAGAGAGTGTTAATTTAATATCTCAAATCTCAGATTTGAGATATTAAAGCTTCCAGAGATATATTGATTTAAATTGCTAGTTGAGATTATTTGGGGCCTTAAAATTGGGATGCATTTTTATATGCATGAGAGTTGAGAATGTGGATAAGAAGGGAGCCTCGACCATCATGTGGTATCGGAGCCAGGTTTAGCTCGTTTGAAAAATTAATTTTTGAAATGCATATGTACTAAAGCAGTGAGGAAAAATTGAAGTTTAAATCTGTTTAACAGAAATTGTAGATTTGATTAGGTGTGCAATGAAGGTATTCAAATTTGCAGAATCTAGAGTTGAAGACAAAGTGTTTTGAAGATTGCAGCATATAGAGATGCAGTGCAGGTGAAAGAAGAAGAAAGATTACACAGAATCTTGAACATGAGTTGATGAGCAGTGTTTAACTCTGGTTTGAAGAATTGTTTGCAGAATTCAGGTTGCAGACAATTGAAGAAATCTCAGCAAAAGCAGATCACAACTTTGAGAGTAGTGATGAAAGAGTCCTGCAAGGGATTCTAAAAATGAAGAAGAAAGTGTGGCAAAACCTGGAGAATTCCCAACAGAGGTTGGATGAAAGAAGAACATATGTGTTCATGAAAAGCTGCAGAGTGAAGCCTAGAGAGAGCAGAAGAGAGTGCTCAGAAGGTTCCAGCAGATAGGGGACCAGTACTTGCCAAAAGCCTAGATACGAAGGAAAGGATTGGTGAGGTAAGTGGCAGCATGAGAGCTTGTTGTTGCATAGGCTTAGTGCAGCTGATGAGTGAGGAACTCATGGAGGAGGAGATGACTTCCAAAGGTCATAAAAGAGATAGCAGAGGTTCTGAGAGAAGCCACAACAGAAAAGAGGAAGAAGATGCCATGACAAATGGCATGAGGAATAAATTGACTGATGCAGAATACTGGAAAGACGTAGCTGAGATCAGAGAACAGTTTAATAAACTGGTAATGATGATAGAGGAAAGCCAGAGAGTTGGTTGGCTCATGAAGAAGAAAGTAAAGTGGCATAGGCTACAGATGAAGAAAGAGCAGATGATACATGCTCAGCAGAAAGAGAGATTACTCAGGATGATTGAGTATTTGGAGAAGGACTTGAAGACTGAAACTTCAAGTGAGATCAAGAGGTCAAATGACTTTACATCTGATGATTTTTGTATGTTTGCATAGAAGCTAAGAAATCTTGAACAGAGGATGGATGTATAGTTGGAATGTGCAGAACTCAGAGCAGCTGAGTTGAGAAGAGAAGTTTCTGTTTGTGAAGCAGAACAGAGTACAAATGAATAATGGAGGTCTGCAAAAGATCTTATGAACCATGGTGGAGGTTTAAGATAGCAAGAAGATTGCCTTGCTGCAGAGGAAATTATTAATGATTTCCTGAGTTATTAGACAAGTCCAGATCAGCTGGATGATGTAGAACCTTATATTTTTGTGACTGACAATTGTGGAGTGATTACAGGTTTTATAGAGGAGGATGAGCAATCTTGTGAAGTTGTCACAAGTATGAAGAAGTATCTCTCAGAAGATGAATACTCTGAAGAAAAATGCAATGTTGGAGAATGTCTCTTGACTGAAGGAAGTAGTGATGCATTTATGATGGAAGCTGTTGCAGCACAGGAATAAATTCTTGTGGATGAAGAAGGAGAGGATCAGTTTGAAGAACTGATATGTGAAGGACCAGTTGAGGCTGCTGAAGCTCCTGGTCTACAAACTGAAAGTTTGTGTATGAGTGCAGGGACTGTAAGTGATGATGAGTTTCTTAAAGAATGCAAAAGAGAGATTGCATTTCTGGAATATTTATTGGAGAATTCAGAGTATGAAAGAGAAATTGCAGAAGGCAGGGTTCACTTTAGTGGACAAGAACAGGAAAACATCATGAGAACAGGTGATGTAGGAGAAAGACTTGTTGATAGTCTTGAGAATTCTTCAGAGAATTCTTTTGGAAAAGTGAATCAGCATACTGATGTGCTAATAGAGAAGGAAGGGATTTCAGGACAACATACTGAAATGCTGGCAGAAGAAAGAAAGGCACTGAGGCCTTATGATTTTTGTTTTAACAATTGTATTATGAATGCAGATTTTGTTAGGTCCCTATATCACTAGTATAGTCCCTTATTATTGTTAGTGTAACCCCCTTATTGTTATTATTGAACCCTTGTAACCCCCATTTTGTTATTATTGTGCCCTTAAATTATTATTGTTAGGTCGGACAGGATTACATTGTGGCCCCACTAGGTTTACATTATGGCCCCATGGTCTCCTATATATAGAAAGGAGGTTTTGTAATTTGTATCATCCAAGAATTGTCCATTCATGTAATGTATTGGAGTTTTCCCCCTCGAAGTGGCTTATTTCTAAGGCGTTCATGTCTCTTTTCTTCTCTTTTTGGAGCTGGTTACACAACATTTGGTATCAGAGCTTTGGGATTCTAGGGTTTCGCTGCTCCAAACAGGTCATCGTGGTATTTTCGCTATAAATTTTTTCTGCAAAGCTTCAAAAGTTGAAATTTTTTAGGGTCACAATGAAATCTTGAGGAAGTTTTCTAAAAATTTCAGAGCTTGGTTCACAATATTTTCGGAGATATGATCCATGGAAGTGGGTCTTTTTTCGGGCACCTAAACGGTCATCGTGGAATTTGCGCTATAAAGAATTTTTACGAAGGTTCGAGTCTGGAAATTCATATGGTGCGAGCATTGCAATCTGAGGAAATTCGTCAAAAAATTTCAGAGCTTGGTTCGCAATATTTTTGGAGATATGATCTGTGGAAGGTAGTGCTTTTTCAGGCTCCTGAATTTCATCTCAAATAGGTGATCGTGGGAAAATTTCAATAACTCTCTCTCTGGGCATCGGATTGGAGTGCCGTAAAAATTGGTTACAAGTACACAGACCACAGTTTCTTGGCTATCAATTTCAGAGACGAAGGACAAAACAGTGACACGTGGTAAGCCGTACAAGTTCGCTCTACTAAACCAGTCCAAAGTTGGGTCATTGTGGGAGATTGGAAATAACTTTGTCTTGAAGAATCCAAATCAGATCATATCTGTGGCATTTGAAAGATAGTTCAGAAGGATAATACAGTAGTGAATTTCAGATATTGAAGATTCTCAATTACAGATATAATTCAATTTCAATACAAAGCTCCTAAAAAGCAAGTAAAAGGTGTGTATTTTTTTCCAATTACATAAGTCTTGTTTGAAGAATCAAGTTGAATTGATTCCAAGGGAATATTGTAGAATAGATATTAGTATTGGATTCTAAAATGGCCCCTAAAAATAATTCAACTCTCATTAAGCCTTTAGAAGGCTCTACTATGAATCATGAAGACGAAGAATGGCAACATGACATATCAAAATTACAAGAGCAAGTGCAACAAATTTCGCTCTATGAAGAACAACAAAAAAAATGAAATGAAGTTTTGGAAAGGCATGGAAACTAAGATGGATGGTTTGAAGAAAGGCGTGGAAGCTAAGATGAATGGTTTGGAAGCTAAGATGGATGGCATGGAAGTGGGCATGGAAAGCTAAGATTGATGACATGGAAGCTAAGATCGATGAAAACATGAAAGAGAACATGGAAAACATGAAGAATGATATAAAAACAGACATGGAAGGTTTGACAAAGTTGATACAAGAAATGTTTCCTAATGGTGAAAAGATAGTAGAGGAAACTCATGATGAGAACAAAATAAATGTTAATCGTGATTTCATAAAATCTAATGTTGGCGGGAAGAAACACCATATTCCAAAAATGGATATGAGGAAGTTTGATGGAAAGGATCCTGTAACATGGATACTACAGATGGAGCAATATTTTGATCTCCATAACGTGCAAAACACACAAAAGGTACGCATTGCAACTTTACATTTAGAAAAAAATACATTTGTATGGTATCGATAGCTTTGCTCCCGTAAAAAAATTGTCACTTGGTCAATTTTTACGGAGGAAATGATAGCACATTATGAGGATACAAAGAGCAACACCTTCTTTAGCCAATTGATAAATCTCAAACAAAGGGTTTAGTGGGGCAGCACATTGAGGACTTCCAAAAATTGAATATAAGGGTAACTGATATTCCAGAGGAACACAGGATTGATCTCTTCATAGGTACTCTAAAGGATAACATCCAACATGAAGTTCTTGTTTTGGAACCTGATTCATTGGAGAAGGCATTCAGGTTGGCAAGAAAAGTTGAATGTAAAATTATGGCGACAAGGAAGCCTACCACTCAATTCTATAAAGAAGGAAGTGTTTCTACTCCTAGATTTCCACAACCTACAAGGTTGACACCACAACAATTGGAAGAAAAAGAGCAAAAGGGCTTTGCTACAGTTGTGATAGCAAATACACTAAAGGTCATAAGTGTGCTGAAAAGAAATTATTTTACATAGATTGTGAAGAAGAAGAAGAAAATGAAAAAGAAGAGGATATACACCAGGAACCAGCCATAGAAGAGGAAGAAATGAATCCAACCATATCATGTAATGCACTGGCCAGAATTACCACTCCTCAAACTCTCAAGATAGTAGGACAGATCAAGAAGAAAAGGGTAATAGTGTTGATTGATTCAAGTAGCACCCATAATTTTATTCATTGTAAGGTAGCCAAGGAATTAAATTGTTTCCTATACCCAGCACCAGAATGTCAAGTGATGGTTGCAAATGGAGGAACTATAAATTGCTCTGGAAAATGCCATAATTTAAGCTAACCATGGGGGAATATGTATTGACTAGTCCAATGCTTTCCATTCCTATGGGAGGTGTTGATGTTGTACTAGGAGTACAATGGTTATAATCTTTGGGGACGGTAGCTTTTAATTTTCAAGAACTTTTCTTGAAATTTTTTTCAGAAGGAAAGGAAGTCGAATTACGGGGTATTGCGGGGAAGCCAGGAAGGATAATAAGCTCTAATGTCATGACAAAGCTTCTAAAGAAAGAACAATGAGGCGTAATTGCACAATTATGCTCACTACAAGTTCCAACATCAAAATCATCTATTTCTGCAGATCTCCAACAAGTCTTGGACAATCATTCCAAGGTGTTTGAAACTCCCAAAGAACTCCCACCTATTCGTGATCATGATCATGCTATTCATTTGATTCCAGGAAGTGTTCCTCCAAACATCAGGCCTTATAGATATCCTTACTTCCAAAAGAGCGAAATTGAACATATGATTGCAGAAATGTTAGAGGCGGGTACAATTCAACCCAGTCAAAGTTCTTTCTCTGCTCCTGTAGTGTTGGTACACAAGAAGGATGGATCATGGCGAATGTGTACGGATTATAGGGAGCTCAATAAGCTCACCATTAAAGACAAATTTCCCATTCCTGTGATTGATGAATTATTGGATGAATTACATGGAGCAATTTATTTTACCAAGTTGGATCTTCGTTCAGGATATCATCAAATTAGAATGAAGACTAAAGATATTCCAAAAACGGCATTTCGAACTCATGAGGGTCATTATGAATTTTTGGTCATGCCTTTTGGCCTTACCAATGCACCTTCTACATTTCAAGGGTTGATGAATTCCATTTTCAAACCCTTCCTTAGAAAATTTGTGCTAGTATTTTTTGATGATATACTAATCTACAGTAGGTCTTGGAAGGATCATGTTGAACATGTTGATAAGGTGCTCAAACTATTGCAGGAGAAACAATTATATGCAAAAAAATCCAAATGTTTCTTTGGAGTACAAGAGGTGGAATATTTGGGTCATATTGTATCTCATGAGGGTGTTAAAGTAGACCCTAACAAAATTATAGCCATTAAGGAATGGAAAGTCCCCACAACCATAAAGAAGTTGCGAGGATTTCTCGGGATAACAAGGTATTATCGCAAGTTTGTTAAGAATTATGAGAGAATAGCAGCACCTCTAACAACATTATTGAAGAAAGATGCATTTTCATGTACTCCTGAAGCAACTAAGGCCTTTGAACGTCTGAAGGAGGCAATGTGCCATGCACCAGTCTTAGCTACGCCAGACTTCACAAAAACATTTATTGTGGAATGTGATGCCTCAGGAAATGGAATTGGTGCAGTTTTAATGCAGGAAGGAAGACCCATTGCTTTTGAAAGTCGTCCAATCAAAGGAAAGTATTTACAGAAACCTATTTATGAGAAGGAAATGTTAGCAATACCGCATGCACTAAAGAAATGGCGAACTTACCTAATGGGAAGACACTTCAAGGTAAAAACTGATCATGATAGTCTTAAACACTTTTTGGAACAAAGACTATCATCAGAAGAGCGGCAAAAATGGGTCACAAAGATGTTGGGTTATGACTTTGAAATAATCTACAAAAAAGGAAAGCTTAATGTTGTTGCAGATGCACTCTCAAGAAAGAATGAAGAAGTGGAAGCATTGCTTTGTGCCATTTCTATTATCCAACCAGATTGGATAACTGAAGCAAGAGATGAATGGAAGAAGGAAAAAGATGTATGGACACTCATTCAACAGTTGCAGCAAGATCCTAGTACATCTGATACATTTAGTTGGAAAAATGATTCCTTATGGTACAAAGATCGCTTATATCTTTGTAAGAATTCCCAACTAAAACAAAAGATTCTTCTGGAATTGCACACTTCTCCTTTAGGAGGACACTCAGGATTTTTAAAAACTTACCACAGGGTGAAGAAAGAATTTTTTTGGGATGGCCTTAAATCTGATATTCAAAAGTTTGTGGCGGAATGTTTGGTTTTCCAGCAGAATAAAGTGGAAACAATTAAGACCCGGGGACTTCTACAACCTTTATCCATTCCAAGTCAACGTTGGGAGGAGATTTCAATGGATTTTATCACAGGTTTACCTAAGTCCGAAGGAAAGAGTGTCATCATGGTGGTAGTTGATAGACTTACCAAGTATGCACACTTTTGTGCATTGTCTCATCCATTTAAAGCAAGTACAGTTGCTACTACATTTATGGACACAATTCAAAAGCTACATGGAAACCCAAGGGTTATTGTGAGCAACAGAGATCCCATTTTTACTGGAAATTTTGGACGGAGTTATTTTCTTGTTTGGGTACTCAATTAGCTCATAGCTCATCTTATCATCCTCAATCTGATGGTCAAACTGAGATAGTAAATAAATGTTTGGAAGGATATCTTCGTTTTTTTGTGTCTGATAAACAAACACAATGGGTCAAGTGGTTACCTCTCGCTGAATGGTGGTATAACACTTCCTTCCATACTGCAGCAAAAATGACCCCATTTATGGCACTTTATGGATATCATCCACCATCGATTACATCATATTTAAGGGAAAATTCGAAGGTTCAAGCAGTCGAAGATCACATCGAGCATCGGCAAGAAGTTCTCCAACTCTTAAAGGATAACCTGAATTTGGCACAAAATCGAATGAAACAACAGGCAGATCAACATCGCAGCGAGAGAAGTTTTGATGTAGGAGATTGGGTATTTTTACGGCTACAACCATGCAAACAAATGTCCCTCAAGCAAGCTAAGAATGATAATAAATTATCGCCAAAGTACTATGGTCCTTACAAGGTGTTACAAAAGATTGGTACTATGGCATACAAATTGAAGCTTCCTGCTTCTTCGCGAGTGCATCCAGTTTTCCATGTTTCATGCTTAAAGAAGGTTATAGGTGAAAATCTTCCAGTTCAAACAATATTGCCAGAACTTGATGAGGAAGGAAAAATAATATTGGAACCTAAAGTGGTCATGGAAACAAGAACTCGACAGCTACGGAATCGATCAATTTTAGAGTATCTCATCAACTGGAAGAACTTACCCACTGAAGATTCTACATGGGAGGATGAGAATTTTATACAGAAGCACCCGGAGCTACTCAAGCGTTGAGGACAACACTTTTTTGAAGGAGAGGGGCATGTTAGGTCCCTATGTCACTAGTATAGTCCCTTATTATTGTTAGTGTAACCCCCTTATTGTTATTATTGTACCCTTGTAACCCCCATTTTGTTATTATTGTGCCCTTAAATTATTATTGGTAGGTCGGCTAGGATTACATTGTGGCCCACTAGGATTACATTATGGCCCCATGGACTCTTATATATAGAAAGGAGGTTTTGTAAATTGTATCATCCAAGAATTGTTCATTTATGTAATGTATTGGAGGTTGCCCCCTTGAAGTGGCTCATTTCTAAGGCGTTGATATCTCTTTTCTTCTCTTTTTGGAGTTGGTTACACAACAGATTTTGTTTATGCTGAAGAAAAATTGACACCATTGGACAGTCAATTAAAAGAGGAGGAGAATTTTGTGGAAGACTTTAATCCATGGAATGAAGAAATTAGATTGTTGGAGATTATGCTGAACAACCAAGATTCAATACAGGAAGGAGAACTTCAATTTCAAAATTGGGGATTGCAGAATGTGAGGATGCAAGAGAATGATGACAGGGAAGATTTTATGAGTCTTGGAAAAGACTTAGGACTGCAGAAGGAAGAATTGGTGACTGGATCATCAATTGAGACCATTGGGTCTTGTAGTGTTGAATTTGACAATTTGACTATAATTTCAGGTGTTATAGAAGACAATTCATGCAATGAAATTGTAATGAATGAAGCTGAATGCTGCCAAGCAAGATATGATGATGATTATCTTTCAGAGGAAGATCAAACTGAATTACTGCAGCATAAGGAATTCATAAATTCCTTGTTTTATGAAAGAAATTGGTTCAATGAAGTTCTGTTTGATGATGATAAATTTGATGATAATGACAGATTGAGTTTATTGAATGACCAAATAAAGAATGATGGACAGATAACTGAAGTTATTGCATGGATGGAAGGTCAGAATTCTATTCTGATAGAAGACACAGCACTTGAGGAACTTGAATTAATTGCCAGAATCAATCAAGAAGATGGAAGACAATTACTGAAGATTGTCAAGGAAGAAGAAGAAGAATATGCTGAAACAAGTTTGCAGCATATTGATGAAATGCTTGAAAATAGATGGCTAAATTGTTTGCTGAAAACATTTAGAGAAGAGAATGAAATGGCAGAGTAGCAGATTGAAGTGTTGCCAGAGGAAATGTTAGAGCAACAATTTGAAGTGTTGCTAGAGGAGGAAGATACACAAGGATTTTGTAATTTTGATGTTTGTTTATTGTTTGCAGGTACTGATGGAAGGACTAAAGAATGTTTGGTCCAGGAAGAGAGGAAAAGAGATGATGACAGTGACTTGCAATTTAAATACCAGTCCAGAGAATTGTTGAAGTCAGAGAATGAAGAAATTGTCATGGATGACAATTAGGAAGAGTTTTACTGTTGCAGAGAACAAGAGGGTATGGATGATTGGGTGGCAGCTAGGGAAGCAATAAGGACAGTAAAAGTGGAAGTTAAAGCTGGGGCTAAATCTACAGCAAAGGTGGCAGTGAGAGTTCAGCAAATAAGAACTCAGCAAGCATGAGCATAAATAGAAGTTCATCAAACAAGATGGAGCAGTATCCAGCAGTCAGAACATAAATTAGATTAGGAAATTGAATTGATGAGAAAACTAATGGTGAAGGTGTCTCAGAGGAAGGCAGCAGCAAGAAAATAAAGAAGCAGAAGCAGTAGCAGAAGAAAGACAGAAAGAGAGTGTAGAAGTGCAGCTAGTGGAGCAAAACAGCATAAGATATGAAAGCCTGGAGAAATACAGCAGAAGAATGTTGCAGCAGATGATCAGCTACAGAATAAAGTGTGGGACCCAGGAAGACAAGGATGAAAGCACATGATCAGGAGATCATGAATAATTTTAACCTTGGGAGTCTGATGTAGGAGCATTAGGCTCAAGAAAATACTTTGTATGAAAATAGACATAGGGGGGTCTCATGTTTTTGCTTTCTTATGTAATTATTAATATTTGAGTGATTTTTAAATAAATTTAGTGAGAAATTGTAAATGTTCCCAAATCATTGGAGAACATAAGGAGAAGTCGATTAGCTAAGAATGTGAAGAGTCAGCTTAGTAAATTTAGGGACTTAGTCTAAATTTAGGAAATCTGGAATTTTAGGAGTTTTGTTGAGCTGTTAGAGGAGTTGAATCGATTTGTTATTTTCTTGTATAAATGAAAGCCTCAAAGGCATTAATGAGTCAGACCTGGAGAGATCTGGAGAGACAAAGTAGGAGATAGAAGGGCCATCGAATTGAAGATCTGGCCAACCAAGGAATCTGTAAGTGATTTCATTATATAAATGAAAGAATTGTTTCAGTATTACATGTGCATTGGTTGATTTAATTATGCATGAGGAATGGTTGAGTTTCAGGGAATAAAACTCTACAATAGGAATAATGTGGTATTTTATTACTATTGGAAGATTTGATTATGGGGATTGAGAATGCACATTTATTTAATTAAGCTCTGGGTGATTTGTACTTATTAGACAAATTAGTGTAATCACAGTGAATCGATGTTGATAAGTGAACTGTTGAATTATTAAATGGAAGTGAAACCACAGTGTTAATAGTGGAACGAAATCCGTGCTATAGTCACTCCAGTAGATTAACCACCTGAAATCAAGGTTGGAAATCGAAAGGCTCGTTTCATGAATTAGGCTTTTTGATGGAGAATACAAGTACTAATTGGTCCCTGAATTTTGAACATGGTTAAGTCTGCATCGAAACCTCTGTTTACCTCAATCAATCCCAGGTGAAGTCAATCCATAGCGAGAAGACAAGATCTGAAAGGAGTCGATTTGTGTTAAGCCAGCATACAATAAAGCCATGGAGAATTTAACCTCTGCATAAGAGATTCTGGAAGAATTCAATTTAATTGGTTCTTAATTGAGATCAGAGTGCGTTAATGGAACCGTGGTGAAGAGTGAATATGAAGGATGAGGGCAGAGTTATATATATATATATATATATATATAGCAAAGGTGCTAAAGAATTGGAACGGAACCTTGAATCAATGGGCAGGCAGAACCGTGAGTTGCAAGGCGGTTTCGGAGATTAAATCTGGTGGTATCGCGTGACCACAAGAGTGGTAAGTGGATTTGAAAAAAAAAACGCGATAGCGCTGAGCATTTGACACGTCACAGGGTGGTGGTATTTCAATACCATGAGTTTCACGTTTTTTTTTAGCGTTAAAACTCAGTGCGGAAAAGAACGCGATTCACGTTCAATCTGAAGGGCGAAGGATCCAAGGGACTTCGCACAGGAGAGTTGCATGGGAGTTAGCTCAAAGGTATGGCCGACATTATTTGAGTTGATAATTGTTTATTAATTATTTAATATGTGGGCCCAAGTATTATATGAAGTTCGGGGTTTATGAAGTTTGAATGGTATCATTGAAATGTGATGTTAGCGTGGGCTGGACATTATTATATGTTGGTGTGTGGAATGTTAAGTATGGCGGAGATTTCAATTTAATTGAATTCGAATTATGGTATATGAGAATGGTAAGGTTAAACCTTAAATGAAGGTTATGAAAATGTGGTAAAAGGAAAGCATTGCCATATATAGATATAAGTGTGTGGGGGCTATATTATATAATGGGCTTTAGGACAAAGTCCATTCGAATGCCATAAGGTAAGGATGAAGACCAAGGTTTAATTTGAAGTGAAATTCGAATAGTTGATTCGATAATTCTATAAGGTGGGTTTATAATAAGGTTTTCATTTGAAGATGAAAAGAGAGTAGAGCTCCCGCATTTTGTTAATTTTCCAAGAGGGGCATGTTAATGGATTGAAAATTGGAAAATACAATCTACAGGCATAAAGAGTGGAGATTATAATTCTGAGTTGAGAGCTGTGGGTTTATAACCATAAGAGAGTGTTAATTTAATATCTCAAATCTCATATTTGAGATATTAAAGCTTCCAGATATATATTGATTTAAATTGCCAGTTGAGATTATTTGGGGTCTTAAAATTGGGATGCATTTGTTGAAAATGCAACAAGATGATGGAGCTTAGTGAAAAGAAGTCGCCTTCACTAAGTGGGCCCGCATGCTATTTTTGGCGCAAAGTCTATTTTTAGACTATGTCTATTTTTAGACATATGGATCATGGTCTATGCATTGCAGGATGCTATTTATGGATGATTGGTCGAGTTGGTAAAATTAGATGGACCTCTATTTTTAGACATTGGGCGGATTCTATTTTTAGACTGCCGGGCTAAAAATAGAACAGTCAAATGTTATTAACCCTTAATAATATTTAGACTATAAACATTATCTTTTCCTCTTGGAGCACTTCAGTTTGATGCTTGGATGTGGCACATGCAGCTGACAGAAGGAAATACGCTTTTCCTAAGGGTTAGTTGAGCTATTGCATGTTTGACTTCAGTTAGAACTCATGTGGCAGAGTTTGGTGGAGTTGATGAGACAGTTGGTGGAGTTGTGTTCGGTTTAACTTAGTTGAACTAGTTGTATTTAGTCTAGCTGATAAATACACTAGTGATGAGTGGTGTGAATTAATTATTAATTAATTCACTAATTATTAACTCATAAATCAACTAAAGAACACATCAATTAACTGCAATGCATGGACAGTTCAGTGGAGACCAATGTTAGAGGTGGGTGAAAGGGTGAGTGTGACTATCAGTTGTGACTATAGCTGTGCATGAGATTTGCACACACATTGATTGAGATTGCCAATGAGGATTGCGCAGTACAAGCCAGTGGGATTCGAACTTGGATCTCATTCATTCTCATCTTGGATTGAGCAGTAGAGGTAGGCAGACTTGTGGAGGAGATTTGAACCTGTGACTTGTTCATCTTTCGTGCTAGTTTGTGTGTAGCATGTGAGATAGTGCTGAGAGCTGTGAGGAGCTTTGTGCTATGTATTGTTACATGTTCTCTATCATTATAATATACAGATAGTTGGGGGTTTTCATCTGTAAGCTTTCCCCATTACATATTGTGTTATATGTGTGCTTGATTATGTTTTAATGTGCGCATGCGACTGCTTCTATTTCTGCAAATTGATGATCAATTGTAGAAGAGGTTATGTATTATGCATGAAGCTTAAATAGTGTGTAATCAGGATAATCTTGGTGAATAATTCAGCTATTATTCAAATTTCTACATGGTATCAGAGCGAGAATTGATCATCGGATCTATTACGGTGATTACAATTTATTTCGGTAGACAGAGTCTGTAATCGGGCCAGGTAGCCTCTGGATCCATCCTTTCCTTGAAAGGTGATATATCCAATAAATGCCCCTATAGTCGATATATGTGCTAGAAATAATTTGTTCTCACGGGTTTTAGATCGAGAAGCAGTTGGAGTTTTGAGCTTGGAATTTGAATTTTGCAGCAGTTTGTTTTCTTGGCACCGGAGTGGAAATGTCTTTCAACGGATTGCTACTGGAATATGCCCTTGAGGGCAGTTCGAATTATGTTGCATGGAAAGACTGAATGGAGGCGGTATTAGATGATAACGGGCTGAAGGAGTTCATAGAAGCTGAGATTCCAAAGCCTACTGATGCTGCTCAAGTTGAGGCTTGGCAAAAGAAGATGGAAAAATGTCGAAGGATTCTGTTGGAGGGCGTGAAGGATCACATTGTATCCAGCATGCATGGAAAAGCTTCTCCATACTTGATGTGGAAAGCGTTGACAAATTTATTCCAAACCAAGAGCGACCAGAGGAAGTTGGCGCTCAAGGATAAACTCAGACACATAAATATGGAGAAAGGCGACAGTATGCCCAAGTACCTCACGAAGTACATCTAATGCAGGGATGAGATGGGAAGTGTGGGGGTGACTGTAGATGATGAGGAATTGGTGAGATTGGCTCTCCTTGGTCTTCTGAAGAGTTGGCATGCCTATCAGGATTCTGTCAATGGTCGGGAGAAATTGCCAGGATGGGAGCGACTTTGGTCGGATCTTGTGCAAGAGGAGATAAGGCGGAATACCAGAGACGAATCTTCATCCAAAACATCCCCGATAAGAAAATTACGCTTTGAGTACATGGAAATCAAAGAAGGAAGAACGAAAAGCTTCTCAGTCTGGTGCGAAAGGCAAGAAGCAGGACATGTCCAAGGTGAAGTGCTTTCACTGTCACCAACACGGACATTATGCCACAAATTGTCCGCGGAAGAAGAAAAATAAGAAGGCTGCTGGATCTGCAGCGGGCGAGGCCTTAGCCTCCCAGTTTGAGCTGGATTTTTCACTGATCGCATGCTTGGTCTCAAGTGTGATGGGATCAGTATGGTTCTTGGACAGTGGTGCGTCTTTTCACATGACAGGAGATCAAGATTTGTTTTCTGATCTAGATGAGAAAGATCTTGGAGTGCACATCGAGATGGGCGATGATGGTAGATACAGTGCGACCGGTATCGGTACCATTTCCTTTGAGAGGGAGTCTGGTAAACCCTTCGTATTGAAGGAAGTGATGCATTTTCCAGGATTGAAGAAGAATCTTATCTCTGTGGCGATGTTAGAAGACAAGGGATATGATGTTGTCTTCAGCAAGGGAAAGGCTTTCCTGCGCAGTAAGACAACTGGAGAAATCCGGAAGATAGGGGTTCGAGTCAAGAACCTTTATCAATTGCAAGTAGATGGCTGCGCAGCAATGGCATGCAAGGCAGAAGGAGTGGTGAGCCGGGATGATGGCGAGCTGTGGCACCGGAGATTGGGCCACCTTCACCATGGAGCCTTGAAGATACTGCAGCAGATTTCTACTGGGCTTCCTAAGGGCACTCTTGCGCAGTCAGATCAGTGCAAGGGGTGTACCTTGGGAAAATTTGTGAAAACCACCTTTCACGAGAAGGATAGTCGCGCCACGACGATCCTTGAGAGAATTCACACAGACGTGTGTGGACCTTTCTCAGTAGCTTCGACAGCAAAGCACAGGTACTATGTGATCTTTGTTGATGATTATTCTTGGAAGTGTTGGATCTTCTTCATGCAGAAGAAGAGCGAGACATACTCAAAGTTCTGTGAGTTCAAGGCGCTGGTTGAGAAGGAATCGGGGAAGCAGGTGAAGGCTCTTAGGAGCGACAATGGTGGTGAATTCGTCTCTGGCGAATTCAAGGACTTTTGCAGCGCAGAAGGAATTCGAAGAGAGCTCATAGCACCTCATAACCCACAGCAGAACGGGGTTGCTGAGCGGAAGAACAGAACGATCGTGGGTGCTGCACGGGCGATGTTGCATGATCGGGGCCTACCCATTCACTTGTGGGCGGAGGCATGCAATACTACAGTATATGTGCAGAACCGTTGTCCTCACAGAATACTTGGCATGAGTACACCCGAGGAGGCGTTTTCTGGTAAGAAGCCTGATATTTCCCATTTGAGGATTTTTGGTTCACCTGTTTACATTCATGTGACGAAGGATGCCAGGAAGAAGCTGGAGCCGACCACAAAGGTTGGGATATTTGTGGGGTACACTGATACGCCCCACAACTATCGTGTGTATTTTCCAGACAGTCGCAAGACTGTTGTGCGACGGGATATCAAATTTCAGGAGGAGAAAGCCATGAAGTGTTCGCTTGAGAGGGAGCCACACTTGCATGTAGATGAGGAGCTATTAGTTCCTAAGGATGAGTCTCGGGATGTGGATCAGCCACAAGATGAGGTTCATGGAGTGGAAGAAACCACTCATGCAGCGCCAACCATCAGAGGGCGGAAGCGCACTACAGAAGCTGAGCGACTGGCTCAAGATGCAGAGAAGGTTGTAGGACCACCTACAGCACTGCGCAGACAGAGACAGTCACCGGACCAGTACACTGGATACATGTCTCTTGTGAGAAAATGTGTCGTGACAGAGCCATCCTCTTTCGAGGAAGCTGTGGAGGACCCCGCATGGGTAGATGCCATGGTGGAAGAGTATGATTCGATTTTCAGAAATAGTGCATGGGAGATTGTCCCAAGATCGGAGGGGAAATCAGTGGTGGGTTCGAGATGGATCTACAAAGTGAAGCAGGTGGCTGACGGGAGTGTGGAGAAGTATAAGGCAAGATTTTTTGCCCGAGACTTCTCACAGATAGAAGGGATCGATTATGAGGAGAACTTTGCACCTGTCGCAAGGTATTCTTCCATACGGACGATCCTAGCTCTCTCAGCGCAGATGGGGTGGCACATTCATCAGATGGATGTGAAGACTGCGTTCCTCAACGGAGTCATTGAAGAGGAGGTGTACATAGAGCAGCCCGAAGGTTTCAAGATATTCAGGAGTGAGTAGCATGTGTGCAGGCTCAAGAGAGCACTGTATGGGTTGAAACAAGCACCTCGTGCTTGGTACACACGGATTGACAGTTATTTCACCGGACTTGGATTCTCCAAGAGTGAGGCAGATCCTAACCTGTACCAGATTGTGGTGGAGGGGAAGTTGTTGATCATTGTACTATATGTAGATGATCTGATTTTGACGGGTGATGAGCTGTTGATACTTTCATGCAAGGAGGATCTTTCTAGAGAGTTTGAGATGAAGGACTTGGGCCTCCTTCATTATTTCTAGGGATTGAAGTTGGCGGCGCGATGAATTTGTTTGTTTCTCGGTGCGTGTATAGGAAATACTGAAGTTCAACATGCATGGTATGGCTTTCATTGATATCCTCTTCTAGAGGTTGGAGGAAGGAGGATGCTATCGCCGATTGGAGGTAGTGGATGCTGTTGTTTATCGACAGTGTGGGGTCGCTTATGTGTCTGGTCGTACACGACCCGATACTGTGCTATCTTGTTAACCGACTTTACATGGTATGTTTAAGCCTGCAAGATCTTGCGGAAGCGAGGGCAAGCATGCTTGCGTTATGCGAGAGGCACATCGGGATATGGCTTGTGGTACGGACGGAGGATGAGGTGAAGCTATGTGGCTTCACGGATGCAGTTGGGCAAGGAGCAACGGACGGAAGAAGGACCATGCGGAGGGATCTTTGGTAGCCTTGCGACAACGGTTTCTTGGTACAGCTGGAAGCAAAGATCCATGGCACTCGTTTCAGCAGAGGCTGAGTATATGGCAGTAAGCTTGGCTGCATGCGAGGCCATATGGAAGAGGAATATCCTGGTCGGGTTGTTAGGGTCACACTTGGCGCCTACTGTGATTTATTGTGATAACCAAAGTTGCATTAAACTCTCGGCTAATCCAGTATTTCATGATAGATCCAAACACATCGACATCAGGTACCATCATATCAGAGATTGTGTGCAGCGGAGGATCATGTTACTTTCATACATTCCAACGGAGGATCAGGATGCTGATATCTTGACGAAGGCGCTCACCAGGAGAAAATTCGAATACCACAGAGGCAGGATAGGGGTTGCAGATAATCCATATATTGTTGAGAGGGAGTGTTGAAAATGCAACAAGATGATGGAGCTTAGTGAAAATAAGTCGCCTTCACTAAGTGGGCCCGCAGGCTATTTTTGGCGCAAAGTCTATTTTTAGACATATGGATCATGGTCTATGAGTTGCAGGATGCTATTTATGGATGATTGGTAAAGTTGGTAAAAATAGATGGACCTCTATTTTTAGACATTGGGCGGTTTCTATTTTTAGACTGTCGAGCTAAAAATAGAACATTCAAATATTATTAACCCTTAATAATATTTAGACTATAAACATTATCTTATCCTCTTGGAGCACTTCAGTTTGATGCTTGGATGTGGCACATGCAGCTGACAGAAGGAAATACGCTTTTCCTAAGGGTTGGTTGAGCTATTGCATGGTTGACTTCAGTTAGAACTCATGTGGCAGAGTTTGGTGGAGTTGATGAGACAGTTGGTGGAGTTGTGTTCGGTTTAACTTAGTTGAACTAGTTGTATTTAGTCTAACTGATAAATACACTAGTGATGAGTGGTGTGAATTAATTGTTAATTAATTCACTAATTATTAACTCATAAATCAACTAAAGAATACATCAGTTAACTGCAATGCATGGACAGTTCAGTGGAGACCAGTGTTAGAGGTGGGTGAAAGGGTGAGTCTACTATCAGTTGTGACTATGGTTGTGCATGATATTTGCACACACATTGATTGAGATTGCTAATGAGGATTGCGAAGTTCAAGCTAGTGGGATTCGAACTTGGATCTCATCATTATTCATCTTGGATTGCGCAGTAGAGGCAGGCAGACTTGTGGAGGAGATTTGAACTTGTGACTTGTTCATCTTCCGTGCTAGTTTGTGTGTAGCATGTGAGATAGTGCTGAGAGCTGTGAGGAGCTTTGTGCTATGTATTGTTACATGTTCTCTATCATTATAATATACAGATAGTTGGGGGTTTTCAGCTGTAAGCTTTCCCCATTACATACTGTGTTATATGTGTGTGCTTGATTATGTTTTAATGTGCGCATGCGACTGCTTCTATTTCCGTAAATTGATGATCAATTGTAGAAGAGGTTATGTATTATGCATGAAGCTTAAATAGTGTGTAATCAGGATAATCTCGGTGAATAATTAAGCTATTATTCAAATTTCTACAGCATTTTTATATGCATGAGAGTTGAGAATGTGGGTAAGCAGGGAGCCCTGGCCATCAATTTAGTAAAGGTAGATAGTGTACAACATCCTTCTAGTATAGGAAGCAATCCAATCAAGTCTCTATAGAGAAGAAAAAGGTTTTGTTCTTAAGCTAGACATGACAAATAAATTCGACGAGATAAGACATTCTTTTATTTTTATTGTTTTAAAATGATTTGGCTTTATTAACGAGTTTATATAATTAATCAAAGCTTGAATCAGTAAATCGTGGGTTGTAACATTAGTAAACAAAAAAACATTTCTTCCAAAGTACAAGGGGATTAAGTAAAGAGTGCCCTCTCTCTCCCTTCCTATATGTTATAATGACAAACACCCTTAGTATAAAGATAGATCAAGAAATACAATAAGGGGTTATCAATGGTATTCATTTCAACGAAAGAATAAAAGGATTAAACCACTCATAATTCACATGACACTCTTTTTTGGGGAGGAGCTTCAACAATAATTACGAGAAGATTCAAGACTAATCTTGATCTCTTCCTCAAATCCTCGAGAGGTTTACTTAATAAAATCAAGAGAAACATATATGGATGGAATACATCCCTCATAATGCTAAGTCGAATCTCCCAAACTTTTGAAATCCCAGAATAGACTAGGCTCATTTCAAGTATTTGGGAATTCCAATATTCAAGAAAGTTGCGAAGACCGAGGTATGGGCAGAGATACTAGACAAGACGAGGAACAAATTGTAGCATTGTGGGACACAATGGATAAATCTTGCAGGATGCACTATCCTAATAAAATTTTCATTATCAACTCTTCCCCTCTACCAATACGCAATCCTCCAAGCACCAACTGGGATTCTAAAACAAATTTAAATCCTTATAAGGGATTTTTTTATGATAAGGGGGAATACATAAACTAAAAAAATCCACCTCCTTAGCTAGAAAATGATTATAGCTCCTTATGAAAGAGGGGCTTAGAATCAAGTAGCTTGAGCTTATGAACATAACCTTGGGAGTGAAGATCCTTTGTAGACTCATCACATAAAGACTAGCTTGGTGGAAAGAGGTCCTTGAAGGAAAATATCCATCCTCCACTTCTAGACAACGTCTCCTCAAATTTCCTATTCCTTTCCAAGATTGCTCATAAATCTGGAAACTTTGTAAGAAGGATCTCCCTCTAATAAAGTCTCACACGTCTAGAATTCTAAGGAATGGAATAGAGATAGAATTCTAGGAGGAAAGTTTCTTGGACAAACCAATCTTGTCCACCTTGCCTGCTCTCCAACCTCTAAGGAATTGGTGTGAAACTAGAGGTATCTCCCATTTGGCACAAATATCTCTTAGGGAGATGGATGGATCAATTTGGAAGGCTTGGAAACCCCCACCTCTCCCAACTGAAATATTTCACCTCTACTAGAGCCTACTAATATAAAATTTAAAAGGTATTGCTCCAACTGTAAACACTCAGAAGGATGGCTTCGAATGGGATTTATTAGGAAAATACTACTCTATCAAAAGTGGATACATGGTGCTTCAAGAGGAGCATGTCCAAAAACCAATATAACTGTATTGAAAAATCATATGGAAGTGTGAATGCCTACCCAAGATCAAATCATTCACTTGGACTCTTCTTAGGGGGAAGATCTTAACAACAAAAAACTTAAGGAAGCGCAATATATATGGACCTTCAAGATGCCCCCTTTGTATGAATTCAGAAGATTCAATACAACATTTGTTTCTCTTGAAACCATTCTCTTGAGCATGTTCTAAATCCTTACTCCACCCCCTCTTGGTCCATCTCAATTTTAATCTGACTCTTCCTAAATTATTCACTCAATGGAATAGAAGCTACACTTTCCCTTCCAAAGAAAAACTCTAATAAGTTTCTTTTGGCTTAGTCTCCCTACATCTCTCTACTCGAAAATTTGGCTAGCAAGGAATAAGAGCATATTTGAATAAAAAATCTAGAGAAAAAGAAAATTACAGGAAAATTTTTGGGCCTAACCACATAATATATTTTATCAAAAATAAATAACAATCTGAATCGCCAAAAAATGTTGGAAGCATGGTTACAATGGTTCCATTTTTTCCTCCCAAAAATTGATCAAGATATCCACAACCTTCCAAAGGAATCACCTACTATGCCAAAGTGGAAAATAAGGATGAAAGAACAAGACTTCCTGGTTTGGATAAAAGATCAAAACAGATTTTGCCACTTTTTTTATGGAGCTTCCAAACACAGCCCAAGGAAGGTTGTAGTAGGGGGGGTCCTCATCATTGGAGGAGAAGAAGGGATTACTTTTGAGTGGGACCTGGAAAATGAATCCAACAATTGAGCTAAGGCATATGCTCTTATTTTGGGTGTTACAATACTTTATGAAAAGTAGATAAATCACCCCATAATTGTGGGTGATTTAGCCTTACTCATAAGCCATCTAGTGAAAGGTTCAAGCTCCAACACTGAAGAGATATTACAATCTTAACTCATATTCGATCCCACCTGACACACTTGGAAGGGGTCTCTTTCTATCATATTTTAAGAGTAAATAAGGCAATAGGTTTTTTAGCCAACAAAACTTGTCAAAGACTTCAAGACAAAGTGAGGATCAACTCGGAAACTCAGATATACCCATTCCATGAATATGAGATACAACACCAACAATCCCTTGGAACTTGTTTCATCTACAACGAGTTCCATATGCATAATCATTTCTAAATTTTGCAATGGTATGAATTATTCCCATGAAAGGACACATCAAAGTTCAAAAATACCCCCTTCATTATTTGGGAGGATGGTCATCCAATATCAAATCCTCTGAAAAATTATCCTCTTTGACTCTCACCATATCGAGGCATGATCCAAACTTATCTTGTTCCTCGCATCACACGTGTGAGCTGCCTTTCTTGAGTTACGAATTTTCCCCTCCTCGTTCACCTTCCCTCACTCGTCTCTCCTCCTTTTCAAGCTTGTCTACCTTTCATTTCATGTCGAGCCCTTTACGATCAGTTCCTTTGCTCTAACTTGTCTCTTCTATGTCCCCAAACTACCTTTTTCTGATCTACTTCTTTAAATGGATCCATTAAAATCCTCTAACTCTCCTTGTAGGTGCTACAAAAGTTTCCATGCAGAATTGCCTCGACCATAAATATTCAGTGATGATAGAATGCTTAGCGTGAATGGGTTTTTAACATAGATATTAGATTTCTACAATCATAGGTATCCTCAATTAAGTAGACACTCACCAAGGCTAACCAACACTACAAACATCTTGAAAAGCGCTCAATTCTCCGCAAAAAATTATCACTTCCCAACACCGTCAGGTATCCTCTCTCAAAAAAATAATATCTTTGTTGGAAAGGAAAACTTCGGAAGTTTCCAACTCAAACAATAGAGTCCAATCTCAAGGCATGGAAGAAGACAAGTCCATCAACCAGGCCAAGCAGGGACCAAGAAGATGCACTACAAATTTTTGAGGTAAATTTGTAATTATATATTAAATGAAAATATATATTCCTTTAGTTTCAGTTTGTATGTTTCTATACAATAAATGTAGTAGAAATAGACAAAAATCCAATAGTAAATAGCAGTAGAAAAGTGGAAACATTTTCTTCGCAACCTCTTCCCTCTTTTGCATCTATGTATTCAGGCATCTGTGCCCCAATTTTTTTCGGAATTAATACTATATAACCACTCTTGTTTAAAGAAAATTATTAATATTGTGCAGCTAGTAAAAGGTAAGATAAACAAAGTTACAATTTTTTTTCTTCTTGTGTGTGTATGTACACACACACACACACTCAAACTCACAAAAAAAATATATGTAACTTTATTTATATGTATAAACAAAATTATATCTGTACATGTTGTTCAACATTCCAATGGCTAGTAACCTTCAGAGAGTTTTTATGAGAGGATCCATATAGTGTCTTATGCCAAGGCATTTACTTCACGAAAAGAAGTTTCCATTATGCCCTCTCTATCATCCTATTATTTAAGCTATTTTCATACATTTATCATACAAAAATAGTTCATATGTGAACATCAAAGATATTTTCTCCTATAGGAGCACATCTATACAAAAAGTGATAACAAAAAGAGATATGAGTAATGAAGAGAGAAATTAGCTAGATGGTTGAGAAAATATCACTATTGTTGGCCTTCTTGAGTTTGTGTGACCTAGGATGCATCTATGTCCAAATTCATTACAACTTTGGAGAGTCCATCTACAATTGTGTTCATGTACCTATAAACATGAGTGAAATTGATATGTGAGAAAGACAACATCAATTGACATATTTTTTGATAAATGGGAAGAAGAGAGTAATTGTTGATGTGGGCAGATCCATTGATCCAATTTATAAACAATTTTGAATCCCCATAGGCATGAATATGAGTGACCCTTTGCTCAATAGTGAGTTGAAGAACAACTTTTAAAGCAAAGAGTTTCACAAGATTGCTTGAAGTAGGACTACTATTTGCATAGATAACAAAAATTTGTTCTCAGAGAGTTATATAATGCCTCCAACACCTCTGATGGAGAGTTTTCCTTGGGTTGCCCCATCAAAAAAATCCCATGGAGAATAAATGATTATTTTAGTCTCTAGAAGCATAGAAATTATTTTCTTAGGATTTGTGGATTTAAGGGAGAGAGCAATAACAATAACTTGTTGTGTAATCCTTGTGGGAGAGGGAGATTTCCCTTTAAATATAGCTCATTTTCAATCCATCCATATTTCCCACATGATTATAGTAGGAAGGGCTTTAAGATGTTTAACATGCGTCCTTAATAGCCATTTTTTTCAAATATTATTCAATGTTTGGAAGCTCCCATGAAGAGGATAAAGCAACAAGAGAACATGTTTCCATGTAGACTCTGCAAGTGAATTGAAAATATATATATATAAGTGATCCACCATTTAAGGGATGATTTGCATAACATGAAAATGATTGGCCCAAAGAAATTTATTTTTTTGTAAATTGTCCTATAGGAGCCTTTTTTTTTAAGTAACATCCACACAAAGAGATTTGATTTTGGTGGGAAGTTTAAATTCCGTATAATTTTTCTCCACCGTGGTTGGACATTTTCAACATTTCTCATGGCTAAGGCTAAATATCCATATTTTGGGGAATAAGCTCTGTCAAAACTCATGGACCATATTAATTGATCCTCGCTTTTCAAGGTGAAAACAATGGAGAATTTTAGACTACAAATGGATTGGTCCCAGGCTGAAGTGAAGTTTCCATCAAGGAATGGGCCAATAAAAGATAACCAAAAATTTGATCTACTAGGGATTTAAATACTAAAATCCTTCTTCATTTAATGCTTGGATTAAAGGACTAGGAAGGAGATGACATTGTTTATTGCTGATCCAGGGGTCCTTCCCTAATAGAACATTAGATCCCATACCAACTTTCCAGCAGATATGATTACCAATAAGGTGGAAAAGCCTTTACAATGGCTTTGCAGAGAATAGACCCATTTGAGCTTGTCTTCTTAGGAGATTTTGATCCAATCCAACACGAGAGTTGGCTAGTGTATTTATTGTGCATAACCTAAGACCAAAGTGTTGGGTGCCAGTTTTGCACACTTTTCCTACATTTGTTTCCCCTATTTTGCCTTATGACTACAACCAATGGGACTATCTTTGCCTCTTTTTCCTACCTTTCTATCCTAATTGGTATTGTTTCACCTTATTTTCATTACTCTGCCATTTCATCAATTATTATGATATATCATGCCTTTTTTATGACTAATTGAGGATGAATCTTTGGAGAAGATCCATGGTCTTTGTGTTGTATTTCCAGATGTCATTTGTAGCACCAAAGATCTCGAACACGAGGTATACAGGAGCAGTTAAGGGTGTGTTGTTACAACGAGCTTTTTACACCATGATGTTGTTACACTTTTTTGTTACAGACCCGCCGACAAACTGTTTTTACACTTTGTTGTTATAGACCCGCTGGCGAACTGCTGACAGTTGTACCGCTAACTGGATCTCGTCAACTCCTGTTGCTGACCTATCCTTTAGCTGTTACACTACAGCTGGGGTTTATTGTGATAGCTGTAGAAGTTTTTTAGCATTGTATTTTTGGATAACAACCTATGCGTGGTTTTGATTGTAATCTATAATTTTCTAGTCATACTTTTATTAAGAAGTGGTTATAACCATATGTATTCTATTTCAATCAGCATGAGAATCATAAGATTCTCATGACTGATTTATCCCTTGATTTTCTAATATGTAACCACTATATAGTTCTCGACCCTAGAGGTTGAAAGGTTAGTGGAGAACAACATTATTTTGGCTCTGCAATTTTGCTCATATTAATACATATTATCCTCTTATTGTTGTTACATGCGTTATTTAATTTAGTTTCCGTTATGTCCTTTCTTTACCTGCACCCTGCTAGGGAGGAAGGGCCCTCCTTCTTAGCAGGGATTGCAGTGATTAAGGTAGTTGTGTATATGTGTTTGTATTTCTATTTATGTATCAGTAGAAGTGTTGTTGCTATTGTTTCAACTATGAATATATCCGCTTCAATTTCAGTATTTTGTATGTTGTTACACATATGAGATTAGAGACACCAGCTGGATAATTGTTGTGTGGCGCGCTAGAGCAGATTAATTGAAGTGTTATTATAGTCTTGTAGATCATTTTATTTTTGCATGAGTTATTTACTTCCAGCATTTACTTCAACAATGATTTCTTTTATTTTGAATTGCTTCTGGTTGAGTGTATCGGCACAGACAGTGCAACTGTCATTGAAATAAAAGACGTCCATGGATTGATAATTTATGTGTATTGTTTTAGTCATTCACCAGTGATTAATACAACCCAACATTTTGGCGTCATTGTCGGGGATGGAAATGACGATCCAATCAATCATAGTTGTTTCTTAGAGGTGCAATTTCCGTATGTTTTTAGAGTGTCTCCAGTGACACAATTGTCGGGCAGTAAGACGAGAGGTAAGAACCTACGCAAAGCTCTAACTAACTTGAGCGGGCTCACCAATGTATTGTTGGGACACTTAGGAGTGTGAATTTCTCGACATTTTGTTTTTTTAGAGTGTCTCCAATAACATAATTGTTGGGCAGTAAGCTGAGAGGTAAGAACCTGTGCAGCGCTCTAACGAACTTGAGCGGGCTCACCAATGTCTTGTTGGGACACTTAGGAGAGTGAATTTTTGGGCATTTTGTTTTTTTAGAGTGTCTCCAGCAACACAATTGCTGGGCAGTAAGACGAGAGGTAAGAACCTGCGCAGCGCTCTAATGAACTTGAGCGGGCTCACCAATGTCTTGATGGGACACTTAGGAGAGTGAATTCTGAGCATTTTGTTTTTTTAGAGTGTCCCCAGCAACACAATTGCCAGGTGGTAAGATGAGAGGTAAGAACCTGTGCATCGATCTAATGAACTTGAGCGGGCTCATTAATGTCTTGCTAGGACACTTGAAAGTTGAATTTTTGGGTGTCTTCAGCTATACAGTCATTGGGCGGTAAGATGAGAGGTAAGAACCTGTGCATCACTTTGACGAACTTGAGTGGGCTCACTACTGTAGAAACGGAAGTGCTTATAGGATTAATTGATACACATAGGGCCCATGTGTGTTGGTAGGACGGCATCAACATATACAAACACCCCCCACTCTACTGACTACAGGAAAGACAGGTCGTAAGAAGGAAAATAAGAGTGTATATTTGGGAAGAAGGACATTCTTTGGAGATCTGATCTCAAGGACAGAAAAGGAACAATCTACATCATACATAGATAATAGGAAGACAAGACCACAGAAATCAACTACCATATCAAAACCTGGGCCCTTGGTGTCTTCCGTGTCTGAACCTCACCACCCTTCAAAAAACATATCAACTCCTGATACCAAGACTCCAGATTCAAAACAACAGTGGAGAATCATTGATCAGGATCTGAGAATTGAAGGACACAGAGAGACTAGTGGGGAGCATCAAGGACCTGAGGAACAACATTTAATTGATCATAATTTGGACGCTAGTAGTGTTGTTTAACAGTTGGTCCTAGAACATCCTGATCCTTTTATTTGTCAATCTCTAATACACTCCGAGCTCAGTTCATCCCATCAGGAAGAATTAGCCACGGGGGACGAGAATTTCAAGACAAATAGCTCTGTTACTTTTGAATTCCCAATAATAGTAACACGGGATGAGGCTCCTATGAAAAATATTCCTTTATCATCCCTACCATCCTTTCAAGGGATGGTTGTTGAAGACCCTGATACCTTTCTGTTCGAATTCGATGTGTTGTGTAGAGGTTATGGCTACACTTCAAATGCCTAGGCGATGAAATTATTCCCTGCTATTCTGAAAGGAGTAGCATTAAGATGGTTCATGAGACTAGGTGTTGGCACGATTTGAACTTGGAATGACATGAGGGAGGCCTTCCTCTTTAAGTATCAGGATTACTGTCGAACTAGGGATTTGAAGGATGATATTTTCAGAATTGCACATAAGGAGGAGGAAAGCCTGGAAGGCTATATGGAGCGATTTCACTACAATTTACAAAGGTCTAAGTTCAATAAATTAGACCCGAAAATTCTAAATCCAATATTCTTAAGGGGTATAAGAGATGATTGTTTGAAGCGTCTGAACCTATTGGTAAAAGGAGTCATATCACAAGAACCGCTTGATGAAATAATGAATCTTTTCCTGCGTATCTCAAGAGGATCAGTCAAGGGGAAAGTTTCAGTTCGGGATCCTTCATTCCGGACACAAAAGTCCACGAGTGGAGTAACCAGAGCAGATATCAGCAACTTATTTGAGGATTTTAAAACCGACCTCCTTAGCACTCTCTATGCCCAAATCACTACGGTACAAGTCAAGAAAGCACAAGTAGAAGTTGAAGCAGCCTTAGCAATATTTTGTCCCCGATGAAAAAAGAAACATTTGGAAAGATAATGTGGACTGAATAGTGTCAGCTTGTGCAACATCTGTGAGTTGGCGCATTCTACGAATCAGTGTCCTGAATTTCCCAGAATGAAGGCGATACCTCAAGAATCAAGTGAGGATTGTCAATCTTCTTATTTCATCAGATCAAAGAGACCATGACAGACGCAACCTAAATGTATGCCTTCAGATTTTTCCTCTTTTTATCCTTGGAATAATGTTTATAATATTCATCAATATCCATGGCAGTATCCTACTCCTCCCTCAACACAATTTCCTTCACCATGGAACTAGTGGCTGTCTCCTCCACCAATGCAATATCCTCCATCACAACCCAATCCTTGGAGTCAGAACTGGAGAAGTAACGGCCAAGGTCCAGAACCCCCTCCAATACAAATTCAACAACAATAGTTACAACTGCCTTCTATTCAAAATCCTACACCTTTTATCTGACCCCAATTACCTGTGCAACCTAACCCCAATCCAAATAATAAGGCAGCCTAGAGCATGGATGCTTCGGTTACCCTCCAGACTTATCTTATTACTCCTATTAGACTTAATGAGGTTCAGCTTTGATTAGGGAAAGTAATCAAATCTAAGCACACTCCCATTATTACTGAAGAATGTGAATCACCTAGAAAGGATATGGATGATTTTGAGGCAGTTGTTACACATGTAACAAATGATACAACACCTATTGTGACATCTGTAGCAACCAGCTTGGGAGGACCTGCTATTCCTACAACAGCCAATCCAAGCAAGGTTGGTGCATCTGTGATAGCTGACTCAGTTGTTAGCATTCAGAATCCTCCATACCCTCAACAATTAACTGAAACTGGGCTGGTCTCACAACCTGAATCTGAATTTCTCAAGGAATTGCAAAATCTGTATGTGCGAATTCTATTGTTATAAGCTCTTAAGGAAGTACCTATCTATGCTAAAATAGTGAGGGATCTATGCATCAAAAGGCCTGGAAGGAAACCTAAAGACCCTGCTACTATCCATGTCATGGGGAAATTGTTCGATCTCATGATTGATCAACATTTGTTGACTAAATATAATGACCCAAGGAACCCTACAATGATTGTCCATATTGAAAATAAGCCTATAACTAATACTTTGATTGATCTAGGGGCAGCTATTAATGTCATGAATAAAGACCTCTTCATCTCCCTGGGACTTCATGGACTTAGACCTACACCCATAGTGCTTGAATTAGCAGATAGGTCCCATGTAAAGCTCGAGGGAATGATAGAAGATTTGGTTATCACTGTGGCTTCTTGGAATTATCCATCTAATTTTTTCATTTTACAAACCAAATCCAACCTGGGGGGTCATCCTTTAACCTTTGGAAGACCGTGGCTGGCCACTGCAGATGCATATATCGGATGTAGGTCCAGATCTATGTTGATTTCAGATGGACAGGCCACTCAGAACCTGAATCTTTATCCCCTAGAAAAACCTCACATGGATATGAGTAGTCCTTGGTGGGACGAATTTGCACCTGAATCTAATCTTTCCCTACCTCTTCTCACGCTTGGAAAAGCACAATACTTTAAGGATGAAACAGAGGACGATATCATTAACGGTTTTATTAGTAATTCTCTCTTTTTTTCCTCCATTAGAGATTTGGGGGAAGAAGATGAGGTAGATGATGCAATTATTGAACATTTGAAAACAACTCTGCATACTATCAACAGTCCCGATGAAATCGAACCTGGGAAATGTTTAAACATCAATCCTAACCTAACTGCTAAACAAAACAGATTTTTGATACAACTGTCACAAAAATACAAAAAGGCATTTGCATGCGACTATATGGATATGAAAGGAATCCATCCTGGCCTATACACTCACCGCATTTACCTTAAACCAGTTAGAAAATCGCAGCGCCGAATGAGCCCCGCACTTAAGGAGATAGTGAAAGAAGAATTGCAAAACTCCTTAATGCTAATTTCACACCCCATTTATGACAACCAGTGGGTGTCTCCGCTTGTCATAGTTCCGAAAAAGAATGGCAAATGGAGAGTCTGTGTTGACTATAGAGAGCTTAACAAGGCCACTCAAAAGGACCATTTTCCTTTACCATTCATTGATCAGGTCTTGGATACTCTCTCCGGAAAGAAAAATAAAATAAATAAATAAATAAATATAAAAAAAAAATTAAAAAAAAAATAAAAATAAAATAAATATATATATATATAAATAAATAAATAAATAAAATAAAAATATTTTCATTTCTAGATGGGTTTAATGGCTATAATCAAATACAGGTTGCCCCAGAAGACCAAGACAAGACAACCTTCATTTTCCCATGGGGTACTTTTGCATACAGAGTCCTTCCCTTTGGCCTTTGTAATGCACAAGCAACATTTCAGATCTTTTCTGATCTTTTGAATGACTGCCTTGAAATCTTTATGGATGATTTTACACCCTACGGGGATGCCTTTGAGACAACATTAGCTAACTTGGAAAAAGTGTTGGAACATTTTGAACAAACTAATGTTGCTCTGAGCACAAAAAAATGCCACATGATGATGACAGAGGGAATTGTGCTAGGAAATTTCATTTCGGCAGATGGAATCAAGGTAGATCCTAAAAAATTTGAGGTAATCTCGAAAATCCTGACCCCTAAGACTCCAAAAGAGGTACATAGTTTTTTGGGACATGCAGGATACTATAGGAGATTTATAGAGAACTTTTCAAAGATTGCATATCCTATGTTTTCATTACTCATGAAAGATGTGGAATTTGTGTGGACAGGGAAGTGTGAGCATGCCTTCTTAAAGGTAAGAAACGGTGTAACAACAATACCTATTTTACAAGGACCAAACTGGGAATTGCCATTTCATATTGCTACGGACGCATCTGACATAGTTGTGGGTGTTGTTCTGGGGCAGCTGGAGGAGAAGAAACCTTACGCCATTTATTACATCAGTAAGAACATAACTCCAACAGAACTCAACTACACTATTACTGAGAAGGAATTCCTAGCAGTAGTGCATGTTATCAACAAATTTCGACACTAGATCACCGGGTATCAAGTATTTGTACACACTGACCATGCTGTAATTTGATTTTTGACGAAAAAACCTATTACTAATGGTAGAGTTACAAGATGGTTATTGCTGTTACAAGAGTTTGATATTACTATTCTAGATAAACCCAGAAAATATAATGTAGTTGCTGATTTTCTTTCTAGATTAACTATAAGTGATGATTGCACTGCCACTGAGGACTCTTTTCTAGATGAATATATTTTTTCCATCTCTACTCACTCACCATGGTATGCATATATAGCTAATTACCTTACTGCAGGAAAATTCCCACACCAATTGTCTTCCAAGGAAAGGAGGAAGATTATACAACAGAGTGATACCTACTCCTCGATGGAAGGAAATCTCTATCACACCAGGCTAGATTTTCAGTTTAGGCGACGTGTTAGAGAAGATGAGGTATTTGAGATCTTGAATGCTTGTCATGAGGAACCTTGTGGGGGACACTTCGCTGACAAGAGGACATGACATAAAGTACTCTCAAAAGGGTACTACTGGCCAACTATATTCTAGGATACCAAGAAGTTTGTGAAAGGATGTCATAACTGCCAAAGAATGGACCAGCCTCTAAAATCAGATGAGATGTCATTACAACCTCAGATAGTGATAGAACCATTTGAGAAATGGGCCCTAGAATTTGTGGGGCCAATTAATCCATCATCATAGAAAAAATCATATATATTGGTCTGCACAGATTATGTCACAATGTGGGTTGAAGCAAAGGCACTAATTGGAGCAACAGAGCAGGTTGTTTCAGACTTCCTGTTTGAAGATATTTTTGTTCACTTCGGGATACCCATAGAGACAGTGACAGATGGGGGTCCTTAGTCCACATCTCATTTGATCAAGAAGCTAGTTGAAAAGTATGGAATTCATCACAGAACCACTTCACCGTATCACCCATAAGAAAATGGTCAAGTGGAAAGCACCAATAAATTCATTGAGGGAATCTTAACAAAAACAGTAGCCAGCCACCGAAGAAACTGGGCCGAGAAAATTCCAGAGGTACGGTGGGCTTATAGGACAACATGGAGGAATACTACAGGCTTCTCACCATATGAATTTGTGTATGGTAAGAACTCTTTATTCCCCATAGAGTTTGAAATAACGACATTAAGAACAACATTGCAGGTCGATCTGGATTTGAGTATGGCACAGACACAAAGACTGAACCAGCTCAATGAGTTGGAAGAGAAATGGTTCACTGCTATTCAACAGATAGAGACCATTCAACAACAAAGAGCTAGATGGCATGATGGGTTTTTAAGAAGAAAAATTTCCAGAAAGGAGATTGGGCTCTTTTGTATGATTCAAGGTTCAAGGATTTCAAAGGCAAGCTCTGCACCAGATGGCCAGGTCCTTACGAAGTGGACACGGTCTTTGACAAAAGGGACTGTACAATAGGTCACCATCGATAGTGCTAAGACACCTTTACTGGTTAATGGGCTCCGTCTAAGGTTATATCATCAACCCGCTTCGAAGGAATCATTTGTTAACATTATTGCAGACTCTAATCTTCATGTTACAACAACAGGGGAACATTCTTCTGTGCAGCCTGAAAATTGAAATTCCAATAAGTGCAGTAGCTGAAAACCACCCTTGTGGCAGCTGTTACACCTTTATATATATAACAAAATAAAACAAAAATAATAAATCTAACTGTGAAAACCCCTTTCCGGGGCGCAGTCAGACAGTTGGTAACAACTGAAAACCACTCCTGTGGCAGCTGTTACACCCGTATTTTTCTCCTCAAAACATCATCTTCCCTTCCTGATCCATTTTATAGGATGATGGTATTCATTTGATTTTCTTTTCTGTACCAATTTCTCCTTCTTATTATGTTTTTTTTAAAGAATAATCTAAGGGTTGTCTTGGTTGTTATACATGTAACAGTCGACAGCCACGAACTCTGTTTCTTATGTTTCATCCCATAACAACAATAATCGTGTCAACCAAACGCAACAACACAAGTGCTGCAAGCAGTGTGCCGCCAGTTTGAAATCTTCCTCCACGTCACCTCAGGTATGTCATTCAAAAGGTAACATTATCATTTATGATTTGGTGATTATTGGCAAAAGTAATGATATTCCCATGACGCCCGTGGGCAACCGTCACCATTAAGGTGGGGGAGGGGATATGTCTTGAAATCATTGCAAAAAGTTGTATTCATAAACCTCTATCAAATTCGCATGCACCCAATTAATAGCCCAAATACCAGTTATGACTAAATCCAGTTGGAAAAGAGTGTGTGTACTAGAACTCGTTACTTTCCATAACGGGACATTTATGAAGATTAGTGTGTGGTAGTTATGACTAAATCCAGTTGGAAAAGAGTGTGTGTACTAGAACTCGTTACTTTCCATAACGGGACATTTATGAAGATTAGTGTGTGGTATGATTCGATAATCCGTAAAATCTGTCACCTCCCATCAACCTCCTCGACTGAAACCTTGTATCCTCATTGCAAACTCATGAATTGGGATAAGCAAAGATGCCTAGAAGCAGTGAGCAGTGCAATGATATTACAGTGGGGCTGAGCAGTAAGAAGTGAATTCATAAACAACAACAAGATGGGTGGAGCAGTGGTCAAGCACGAGCTAGATTCTATGGACGCCTTGTAGAATTGTCCAGAAGCCTACCTTATATTCAGATTTTCTGGATGGATTGAGTATTTCCAGAAACTAGAAGGCTCAAACGAGGCAGTGGCAATCGAATTCGCTCAGAATTTGAACAACAATCAGACCCGAGTCAGGGGCCTACAAGTTGAGGTGACTGAAGAGGTAATTTCTTGGGTAACTAGATTGCCAGTAGAGGGACTGAGGTGGTTTAACAGAAAAATCAATGACCCCTCCTTGAAATAAGACTTCCTAGAAGGAGAAGAAAATATGGAGAAGAAAGGGAGATGAATTGACAGGTTGTCGTTTCCTCAGCCTTGGGTAGATGTCGCCATGGGTTTAATTAAATATATCACTTGTGAGGGAAGATCCACGATATATTTAACTATCACTTTACTCTACTTAATCACCTTCGGCACCAGCAAAAGATTAATCTTCCATTCTACTTATAGGGAACATCAAGCATATGGTGGCATCAGTAAAGACATCAGCACACCCAAAAGCATGCATGACCAATCACAGACTTATCAAATTAATTGTACTGGATGCCCTAGGCCAGCAAGGAAAGACTTGGGAAGATTTCAAGCAAAAGAGGTCGAGGACAAGCCGGGGGAAATAGACCACGACTTTAGGAGGAAGTTAGACAGAAGCAGAAACCCAAACTCGACCTGCCAAAGTCACAATTGGGAAAGAACCTATTGATGAACCAATTGGGGATAGACAGCCAAAACAGAGGGTGAAAGTCAGCATACTTGTAGAACCTTTGCCTACGGCTGGAAAGTAGACAAAAGCAGAAGTATTAGAAGAAGAAAGGCAACCCTCCTCATCAGGTAAGGACGAAACTCATGTTCTATTTTTAGAACTCAAAAATCTAAGAAAGGAAAATGAAGAATTGAAGCGAAAATTATCTAAGGGGAAGGAAATCCTGGTGTCTGTATGCACGACATGTTTTCAAGAACTAACAATAGCGAGATATAAGGTCTGTAGAAAAAACATCAGCCCAATGGAAATAGAAACAGAACGACAGGAGGCTGTTACACAAGAACCTGCTAAGGATATTGTTGTTACACAAGAACCAACAACAAAGGTGGAACAAACCCATTTAGCAGAGGCTGTTACACCCATTATTGATGTGGATATTGAATGCAAAATAACATCGGGTCCCATCTCGGGATGGAGTTCTAAGAAAATCTTGTTAATTTCTGAATTACAAAAGTGGAAACAGGAAGCAATCTCCCTTCGGGAGGGGACAATTTCGCTGAAATAACATCGGAGGGAGATAAACACCTTACATAAAAGATGGATGAAAGGAGAGTTGAAGAAAGGATGGGAGAATTATAAGAAGAAAGAAGCCCTGAAGAAACAAGAAGAACAGTTGTTGCTGTTACAGAAGCAGGTTCAGGATCTTACCATAGACAAGAAAAAACTTCATGATCTCGCCCTCAATTTGCGACCTTCCCCATCCTATCCTATTTTTCTATGGGAACGTTACTTCCTGTTCTAGATGAAAGTCGTTATGGAGGATAGACCCTATTTATGTTCTTCCACTCGCACATTTTAAGATGTGTTATGTGCCTCCGATTTCGATGAGCAAAGCCTATTGTGTGAGTTATTCTTATACAATATCATTTGTGAGCATGTGAGTATGCAGATGGTTGTGATAGTACTCTCCTATATGGGGGATCTTCAGTTGCGAGCTTTTGTGTCCTTCATGAAAAATAGGATTGAGAGGCATTTGGCCATCAAATCTATGGATGCTAATGAGGAGAAGATGGCATTATGGTTCTGGGCAGAACCGGGACGGGCCACTAAGTTAACACAAGAATTCAGGAGAATGTTGAGTACTCCTGGGATAAAGGAACCAACTACCACTTACAAAAGAAGGATTGTAATCTTTTGCCTCAATCAGTTCTCAATGATGAAGAGCCGAGCCTTGACCGGGTGTTTGAAACGCACGGAAGCCAGCATTGCTGAGCTACTCAAGGGGGACCCATTCTCATTCCAGAATTTCATGGTGGTTGTTACACATGTACCAGAGTATGCACAGATAGTACAATCCCTTGGTGATTTGTGGCTCGGATTGAGATTCAATTTTCTTTGATCTGGCTGCCAATTGAGGATTATCAGAGTAATTATGAATTGAGCAAGTATGAATCAGAGTCCTGGGTACGACAACTGATGGCCAATCAGGGGTACAGGTTTGCAGACGAAGATACAACTGGCGCTTATGATCTCACCGAACTACACCATATATATTCCCATGAGAGATGAGTTTGCATGAGGACATGCAAGTGTTATAGTTGGGGGGATATGTTGGGTGCCAGTTTTGCACACTTTTCCTACATTTGTTTCCCCTATTTTTCCTCATGACTACAACTAATGGGACTGTCTTTGCCTCTTTTTCCTACCTCTCTATCCTAACTTGTGTTGTTTCACCTTATTTTCATTACTCTGCCATTTCATCAATTATTATGATATAACGTGCCTTTTTTATGACTAATTGAGGATGAACGTTTAGAGAAGATCCATGGTCTTTTTGTTGTCTTTCCAAATGTCATTTGTAGCACCAAAGATCCCTAACATGAGGTATACAGGAGCAGTCAAGGGTGTGTTGTTACAACGAGCTTTTTACACCATGATGTTGTTACACTTTGCTGTTACAGACTCGCCGGCAAACTACTGTTACAGACCCGCTGGCGAACTGCTAACAGTTGTACCGCTAACTGGATCTCGTCAACTCCTGTTGCTGACCTAGCCTTTAGCTTTTACGCTATAGTTGGGGTTTATTTCGATAGCTGTAGAAGTTGTTCAGCATTGTATTTTTTGATAACAACCTATGGGCGGTTTTGATTGTAATCTATAATTTTATAGTTAGACTTTTATTAAGAAGTGGTTATAACCATATGTATTCTATTTCGATCAGCATGAGAATCGTAAGATTCTCATGACTGATCTATCCCTTTATTTTCTGAGATGTAACCACTATATAGTTCTCAGCCCTAAAGGTCGAAAGGTTAGCAGAGAACAACATTATTTTGGCTCTGTAATTTTGCTCATATTAATACAGATTATCCTGTTATTGCTGTTACATGCGTTATTCAATTTAGTTTCCGTTAAGTCCTTTCTTTACCTGTGCCATGCTAGGGAGGAAGGGCCCTCCTTCTTAGCAGGGATTGTAGTGATTAAGGTAGTTGTGTATATGTGTTTGTATTTCGGTTTATGTATCAGTAGAGGTGATGTTGCTGCTATTTCAGCTGTGAATATATCCACTTCAATTTTAGTATTTTGTATGATGTTACAAATATGAGATTAGAGACACCAGCTGGATAATTATTGTGTGGCGAGCTAGAGAAGATTAATTGAAGTGTGATTACAGTCTTGTAGATCATTTTATTTTTGCATGAGTGATTTACTTCCAGCATTTACTTCAACAATGATTTATTTTATTTGGAATTGCTTCTGGTTGAGTGTATCGGCACAAACAGTGCAACTGTTATTGAAATAAAAGACGTCCCTGGATTGGTAATTTATGTGTACTGTTTTAGTCATTCAACAATGATTAATACAACCCAACACAAAGCCCCTCCTTGTAGATGAATTTCCACATGCTTTTGGCAACAAGGGCTTTTGCAAACCATCCCAAGTTTTTTAGCCCTTATCCCCCAAGTGACTCTGGGAGTGAGAGAGAAGACCATGATGTAAGAGAAATAAATTTTTCCCTTCCTTTCCACCTCACAGGAAACATATGAACATATTCTTTATTTGATGTAGGATTCCCATAGGAATACAGGCAAAATATGCCTAATAAACAAGTATAACTTCTATTGCAGATTTACAAAGAGTCAACTTCCCAGCTCAAGATAGCCATTTGTTGCACCAAACTCAGATTCTCTTTTCCATTTTTTTATAAGCCAATTCCAATTAGTTTTAAGGCAATAATTTAGTTTTAGAACAAAACCCAAGTATTTTATAACATGAGTAATCTCAATAATAGGGAAGAGAAAACGACTTCAATCATGATATTTGTAGCTCTTTCCAACTTCTAGTCGAAAATTTGGGATTTTTGGTGATTTATAACCATACATGTTACTTGCTAAAAAATATTAAATAAGGCATTTAGAGCTTGCAAATGTCTCAATGACCCATCCAAAAACATCAAAATATCATCCACAAAGAGGAGGTGAGATATGGAGTAGGTATGTGAGATGGAGATGCCTTTGAAATTTCCTTGTCTTTTGGCATATGAGACGAGGAAACTGAGACTCTCTATGATAAGGAGGAAAATGAGAGGGGAGAGGGGGAATCCTTGTCTCAAGCCCCTTTCTCAATTAAAGAAAAGGTGTGGCCACACCATTAATCAACATGCCAAAACAAGTTGTTGATATACAACTCATTATCTATGATAGAAATTCATTACAAAAGCCTACATGTAACAACAACAATTTGAGGTATAACCATCTGACCCAATCAAAAGATTTGAATTTTTTTTTTCTTTTAAAAAGGATAGAGTGAAGGCCTTCCTCAGCAAGGCCTATGGCTTCATGAATTTTTCTGTCGTTTAAAAAACATAATTTGTTCAGGGGAGATGTTTTTTGATAGGATGTCCTTGAGTTTCAAAGCAATAGTTTTTGAGATAATCTTGTAGATGGAGTTGCAGAGGGAGATGGGTTGGAATAAATTGAAGGAGTTAGCATTATCAGATTTAGGAACAAATCAAATGAAGGTGGAGGTAAAAGGGGCAAATATCTAGCCAATGATTCTTGAGTACTCCACCACTAATAGAAAGTCTCTCCTAGGGAATCAAAACACTCTAAATATAATTCTATGGGTAATCCATCTACAATACTTTTCCCTTATTAGAAGTTTTGTAGGACCTTTTCTAGCTTAGCCTTTATGATTTTTTCCATAAGCGTAGTATTCCCTTCTTCGTTCACAAAGTTGGGAAAGTTTTGATATATCGAGAATCTGCCCTATAGTGGCTCGTTCTTTTTGCCTGAAAATTTCTTTGAAGTAGGAGCACCCTTCAAAAGCAATATCATTGAATCTAGTAGTCGAAGAACCATTAAACTTTTTGATATTCCAGATTGTGTTGATGGAATTCCTATGCTTTGCTATGCGGTCGAAATATTTTGTGTTTTCATCACTCGCCTGGAGCCATAAATCCTTGCTTTTCATAATATGTTCCTTTTCTTGGTCAAGGAGGACTTTTCTCCTTTTTTCCTCCATTTCCTTTATGATTTCCCTAAAGTTAAGGGACCCTTCTCCTAATAAACCATGATCACTTGTTTCGTATAATTTAGCTTCAATATCTCTTAACAGTTTTCTGTTAGCCTTCCTTTCAATTGTAGACCACTAAGAGATTAAAGCTTTTTCACGCTTTAATTATTTTTGGAATTGGAGGGGAAGGGATTTTGGGAGATGGCCATTAAGAGGGGACTAATGTTGTCTTAGTAAATCATGTAAACAAGGGTCCTCAAACTAGGAAGGGTTTAGCTTGAAAGGGCAAGGATTTGCGGGGAAATGGGTTAATTCTAGAAGAATGGGCAGGTGGTTTCGGTCTCCTCCCACAATAGTCCATTGTTGAAATTTGAGATTTTGGTCCATCGGTCCTTCAGAGAGAAGGAACCTATCCAAGCACTTTGTGATTCCAGTGCAACTAGAATGATTGGCTTTGTAGGTAATATATTATATAGTTCCATGTCCTCGAGTAGGTTATTAAAAAAATTAGTGAGGTAATCTTATTGGGTTGATGACCCCTAAATATTTGAGGCTCATAGAGGAAAATTTAGACCCCCCTTGATAATAGAGCGATCTAGGTTTGAAGAGGGAAGCTGCGAAAAATTTTCCCAAAAGACTTTCCTATCCACGTATGGCCCATACAAATCATAGTAGTAGAAGGACATATTTAGGTAAAACTTAGTGAAAATACTTGGGTTGAAGGAGAAGGCATTGATTAGATGAATCTATCTTTGGTTCCAACTAGTGAAGACTCCTCCTGAGTGTTGTGTGACATGAACAATAAAAAAATCCCAAAGAGGGAGAAAACATGCTAACATTTTTTAGGCTTTTGCCCCTTCAATTATGATTTCTTGAAGGAACATAATTTGTGGTGAATGGATCTTCAATAACTGTTTTAGGTCCAATTTTTTTGCATGGTTGGCCAAGCTCCAACACTTTAGGGAAATAAGAATAATTTTAAAATCATTGTTGGGCCATAAGAGCTAAGGGCCTGAAATATTTTTTTTTCTTCAATGGATTTCTTAGTTTACCTAATTTTGTGCCATAGAAAGGAAATTTTTCCTTCACCTTCCACGTGGCTTATGAATAACATTTTGTCTCCAATCCTACACTAGGATCTGGCACAAGTATGTTAGGGAAGGTGGAGGAGGGAAGGATGGGTCGATGGGAGAAAGAGCGAAGGTTGTAGAGAGGAGGGGATGGGATAATTGAGGGAAGGCTCGAGAAGGAAGTCGAGAGAAAAGAGAACGAAGATAAGGGAGGGGAAGGGGGAACATTGGGAAAATGGGAGTTTAGAGAAAATAATGATGATGAGAGGGGGATGGTGAGGCACGAGAGTGAGGAAGGATAATACCATGAACTAGTGGGAGGAGAAGAACCCAAAGAGGAGAAGGGCAGTGCTGAAGTAGTAATAGAAAGAGAGATGACATGAGAAGTTGCGTATATACATTTGGAGGGGAGTCCTCTACAGTTGAAAGAGGAGCAAACCCTGAGGCCTTTGTTGAGCTCTTGAGTTATTTAGGGGGATCTGAAATCACTTTGAAGTTATGGCCTAAAATTGTGTCCTTTGGTTGTACAGTAGGATCTGAGACCTCCTTCTCATCCTTTCCCAAAATTGAGAGTGGAGCAAGGGCCTTTGAGTCTTTGGTAGCCGATGGCCCTAAAGAGGCAATTGTGACTTTAGGATTTGAAGGGGAATCCAGAGGAATAACGGAGAGAAAAATGTCTTGGTGCACCCATTTCCCCTTAGATTTTTCTAGACAACAATCCTTGCTTAAGTGGCCATGAGTGTGACAATGTCTACACTTAAAGGGCACTCCTTCATAGTCTAAGCTTTGATGGTGAACAAGATATCCCGAACTTATGTAAATGGAAGCTAATAGGCCTACAACAACATTTAATCCTACTAGGATATGGGCTATGCCCATATAGCCTATTCACTAGAAAGATAAATCTGCTTCACAAAAATACCCTAGCATGTTTCCAATTTCTTTAAAAATGTATTCCGACCAAAAGACTAGAGGAAGACCTAGGAGATGAACCCAAATAGGGGTGATTGCTATCTTCTTTGAGCGAGCATCAAAGTTAATGGACCACTTCTTTATAAAGAGAGCTTGTGAGCCCCAAAACCACCTTCCATTCAAAATATTTTGAGCATCCTCCTTCGATGTAGTAATCTATCCCATCCAACCTTTTGCAAGGATAAGGCATTTTGGGGCGTATCCCAAAGCTTGCAAGAAGTTTTGTTATGTTCATTTCCTGAGCACAACCATAAATATGTGTTTGCTCGTGAACCACCCGACCATTGGAAATTTGTCCATCTTGTGAATGTTGTTCAACTGCACATCTTTACCTAGTACAACAGATGGTTCTTCAACTTTCTATTTTATGCATTTCTAGTTTTTCCTGGGGGTATCACTGATAGTTGGAGGTGCGAAAGAAAAAAGAGGGAAACTTCAACCACTTTGCATATATATAGATTGAGAAAACTACTTATCAAATAGAGCAGAGATTTTTGGGAGAACGATAGCTAAAAATAGACAGGGAATAAAAATGAAGGCTAGACATGGGGACCATAAATGAGGGATCCAATGACGATTTGGGTGAGAGTGGATCAACTGTGAGCAAAGGCTAAGGATTAGGAGAGATAAGGAAGACAAGGCAATAGTCACCTTGGGAGAAGGATCGTTCATCCAACCAAAGAGTGTATTCATCTGTGAACCTTGTATATGCATAGACTGGGATAGTGATGTGGAGGAAAGGAGATCAAGATGTATAGGGGACATTAAAGAGACTCAGTTCTCCAGTGGTATGGAAGGTGCTGCATAGGGTTTTGTGGGAGCAACAAACTCTAGATCTAGATCCCTTCTAAAGGGTCCATTGAATAGTCCACCTCATCCTCCAACATATCAGCTGAGGAGTGCGAGAGCCATGATGAATGCAATTAGACTAGTTAGAGTCATAGAGAGGGCACATGGAGAGGGTTGGCCTTACGACCTTCAACCACAAACCTTAGCCATGGTGCTTGATCACAGTGTTTTATTGTAAACTAATACAAAAACAATCTTAATTTCAAAGTTAAAATAAATATGTCTCATACTTTGCATGGGGTTTAGTCCCCACTAAGTCATGGGTTCAAACCTCATGGGAAGGGTTGAGGACAGGGGCCACCTTTAAAGAAATTAAACTATCCCAAGAGGCGCTCAAGCTTAAAAAATATTCATAATATTAAAAGTTTTAAGTAGAAAAAACTAAAATAGCTTTTGGCTTTTTCATTAGTCATAAGTTTTTTTGATTTTTTCTATTTTAATTTCTTATCTTTTAATTTTGAATTTCCACATTCATTCATTTATTTATTCTATTTTCTTTTTCAATTGAATGGTACAATAAGGCTTTAATTTGTTCAGCAATAAATAATATATATATATATATATATATATATATATATTCTTCATATTTTATGAAAGAAAGAAATAATTATATATTCAAACGATAACTAATACAAAATAATCAATAAAATAAATGATCTTTGCTTTTCGCAAGAACTAATAAAAAGTATTCGTGGTTGGTTATTCGATTTCTATTTGGCACGTGTGGTGGTGTGGTCTACTTATTTAAAGTCCTTAATCCTATGTACGTGGCAATAGTTCCAATCCATTGTACATATGGACCCCGAGGGATAAACTCCTCTTTGAGAGCTATGCAGATGCAGCGCTTCTACGAGATATTTAAACTCTGCAATGATACATCCAGAGTCGTTACAGCTTCAGATTTTTGCAGTGAAACATAGGAAAAAAAAAGCCTTCTTCCAGTATAGCACCATCATTTAGGTTTATGGCAGGATTATTTTAAGATTTCATATAGAAGAAAAAAGAGCAGGGAAAGCCTCTAATCATTACAAAATCCAAATCAAAATCCACCCCTCCACTCTTTGATCTCACACCTCTCTCTCTCTGTACTTCAATCAGATTTTGTGATCAATAGAGGGCTTTAAATGGAGCGAGCGTTTGGACTTCAAGTCACTTCACTTCCATGCCATGGAAGCTCACAGAACAAGTTTGCAGCCACCTGCATCATCGCGGTAACCAACGTCAATTTTTCCCACGGCATTCTACCGAATGGTAAGATATATGAGCAAAATAAAAAAACAAAACATATTGGTGCCAGAAGTTGGAAATACTTATTGTTTGTTTACTCATTGCGGGTTCTGCCAGGTACGGCAAAAACTGCATTTCGAGTACAATGCCACAGGAACAGGAGGAACTGCTTTGATGGGTCGCAGTTTTTCCCCCAGAAAACAATTGGGTTGTATGGATTTCATCAATTCCATGCTGGAACGAAAAGAAAACAAGTTACACATAGGACTGCAGTATGTCAACTTGCAGGAGCGGCTGATCCTACCTTACCTTCTTCCACAGGTTATGTTATATGCTTGACCACCTTGAAATTTGGATCTCAATCAGTTTTGAAGATTATGTAAGTGGATTAGCTTTTTCTTAACTTTTCTGCTGAGCATTTGATACTGCAATTCTTGTAAACAGATATTTCATTGGGTCCAATATTCAGGGGCATCTGCTTCTATAGTGTAACCTGCATGTTGGCTATTCCTTTGTTCCTGGTGATGTTGGTGGTCCATCCGTTGGTTCTTCTGCTTGATAAAAGCAGGAGGCAATTTCATCACTTGATGGGCAAGATTTGGGCAAGTCTTACACTTTTTCCCTTTTGTAAAGTGGCTATTGAAGGCATAGAGAACCTACCAGCCAGCGATATGCCAGCTGTCTATGTTGCCAATCATCAAAGCTACTTAGATATATATGTTTTGATGCTTCTCGGAAGGAGTTTTAAGTTCATAAGCAAGACCAGCATCTTCCTCATCCCAATTACTGGATGGTCTATGTTTCTGACTGGTCACATCCCTCTGCGCCGAATGGACAATAAAAGCCAGATGGTATTTATGTTCTTTCCCTCTCATCTTTTTTCTTTTACATTGTTTTAGTACTTTAGGGTGGATTTCTGGTGTGAGCCCTCTAGCCAATATAGTCATTCAAATTTCAGACAGATAGCTGTATATGATTATCTCATATTATCACCTTTTGGGGTTAGTGGGATATATTTCTCCTAAATTTTTTAGGAATTGTTGTGCAACTCACAATTATTATTATAGTTGGGGGTTGTCTTCCCATCCATATCTCATATGTTCAATACTTTTTTGTCCTATTTTGGGTAACTTGGAACAAGGTATTTTCCCCCAGGTGGTTTATTTTCGAAAACAAGCACTGTTAGTTCAATGGGTGGGTTATTCTGCAGAATAGTGTCCTTAAATGTAAAATGGCGTGCTATTATTTAGGTTTCATGTTATATTACCGATGCTTGACATTCAATACAGGAATGCCTTAGACGGTGTCTGAATGTGCTAAAACAAGGGGCATCAGTACTTTTTTTTCCAGAGGGAACTCGTACTAAGGATGGGAAGATGGCTGCCTTTAAGGTTAGATGGATTTTAATTATCTGGTATTAACATCAAGTGGACAGTTCTCATATTTTCTGTTATTGTATATGCAAGTTCTTACTCAGAGCCTTTCCATTGAATCTAACACATTAAATCCTGACGTTCTTGTTGACGTGTCTCAGAAAGGTGCATTTTCGGTGGCGGTGAAAGCTAGAGTACCTGTTGTCCCAATTGTTCTCATTGGAACAGGTGATATCATGCCAAATGGAATGGAGGGCATTTTGAAGCCGGGTTCTGTAAAAGTTATTGTACAACCTCCACTAGAAGGCGCTGATGCAGATGAATTGTGTGAAAAAGCAAGAACTGCCATATCCGAACAGCTCATAATGCATGGTTATGGAGTACATTGAACGCTGTTAGATTAGTGCTACAACATGTGGCATTTAAATAAAGAAAGCACTTCACAAAAGCATGAGGTTTGATTGTCAAACATGTCTTTGCATTTGTCGAATGCCTTATGTTTTCTAATGGGTGATACTCCTGGTTTTTTCTTGCCTCTTTCTTTTGCTGCAAAATTTTTCTGCTGATCAGTTGTATTTTCTCTGATTTTTGGAAAAAAATTATTTTCTTTGTTGTAAATAATGCATAAAATCCAACATTAGGTCGTGGCTTAAGGCTTCTCACAAAGTTTAATTCTTATTTTTCGTACTTCCATTCACAAAAGTAAGCAGACTAATGTCATACACCATTGAATGTGAAGTGACAGAAATATAGAAGGTGCCAGGCAAAACTACATAAGGGTGATTTTAAAAATAGTACTATAAAAGTCAGAAAGTAGGCCTCTGGTTTTATTTTGTTTTTTCTAAAATACTCAAAATTTTGGCAAGTATTTGGGAAACTATTCAGTAGCTTAAGTAACATATTTGAGTACTAAATGTATAATTGTCATGGTGTCCCAATACTACCTACTGATCAAGTCACATCTCAAACATTAAACAATCTCAGCATTTGGCAAAGCAAATGTTTTACATTCTAGGTGCAGTGAGCTAATCACTTTTGGAAGATAATAAACTTAGAACAAAGTTATCTTCTATTTTCAGTGGTCATAGAAGATTTAAATAAAATCTTAGGCATGTGTGCCTCGAGTTTGGTTTAGAAATTAAAGCTTTGGATCTGTGACACATATATAATTTTTTTCCTTTTTTTGACAACAGAATTTATGTTGTCTTGAAACATGAACTTAATAAGTATATAAGTGCTAAATTGAATTGAAATAAGAATCGTCAATGGTTTTTGAATTTATTTTATAATTTTTTTTTTTTCTATTACTTTCATTATCATTTTTGACCCACCTTCTCATTTTTTCCCGTACCAAAAATGTCTTTTTTAAACAGTAACAGTATAATTTATATTAGCAAAATGCGCCTAAGCACCCAAGAAGTACATCAACTTTTCCCTGACATAGAGAGGCAAAAAATTTGAAGGCTAATATGAGATGACTCTTCAAATCTCTGTTTATTCCATTAACATTGTAGCAGCTATGTCTATATGGATACAAATTAAAATAACTACCTAGGATACAACCACATTTAGATGGCATAAGCTAAAAAACTTTTGAAACTAATTCCTAATCATCTACAATTATGGAGTTACATTCTGGAGCTATTTGACTGAGGTCAAGGTGCTCAGATTGGCCTAGCTTGACAGAATTGATGAATGAAGCTTGCTCCTCTCCTCTACACCTTGAATTGTCCATGTTTTAGGTCCATAATAGCTTGTTGCTGAGAATGCAGACACTGAAGATCAAGTTTGAGGTCATCTAGCTACTGTTGATGCTAAGAGAGGATGTCTGTTAGACAGCCTGTCTGAACCGTGAGCCAATTCCTCCTCAATTTTTTGTGTCACCAAGGCAATTTCCAGTCTGAGTTCCTCCTCAATTTTTTGTGTCTCTGTTATTTCACCATGCTTCTTTCCTTCGTTTTTCATTTTCCCTGAGTGCCCTGTGTGTTCTGTTCCCGTTCTCTTTCTAACGATTTCCTTGCCTACTTTAAAAAGCTCCCCTGTAATCTCGTTCTCCCTGAATTGTGAGCGGATAACTATTGCTCCTTGCTAATTCCCGGTCACTCTCATCTCTTTGTACTCCAGATTGCTCATATTGTGGGTTGTCTTCATTGTAGCCCACCAAAAGTGGGGTACCCCTTTTGGAGAGCTTTCCTTTCTGATGTATCGTCCTTCAGCCGGCTGCAGCAGCCCCTGGTAGCCGCCTGATAGCTTTGATGTGCAACTTTATCTCTGCCACCTAAGCCAACCATCATATCTCCTCACTCATTTGTCTTGATCATATGTTTGAAGGTGGGCCATCCAATCCCGAAGGTATGATTTTTAATTATGTAATTGGGTGCTTATGTTTGTTTTTCTTGGGCACAATTGGGTATGGATTGCTGGGTAACATGGAAGGAGGAAGGGCTTTGATTGTAGTCTTGTTCCCTTGCCTTAATTGGGGGGAGTTTATCTTGAATCCTAGTCTCGTGGGATCTCCTTTATTGGCCATTGGCTTTAAGAAGGGCACTACATGGGAAACCCTGATTTTGGTTGCGGTGTCCTGCTTCTTGATACCATATATCCCACTCCCCTCCAGTCATTACAAGCCCTTTTCACATTTTCCTATCTGGGTCCACATTTATCCACTAGGTCCACAAGGGGTTAGTATCCCCTTCCCCTTTTCCATACCTTGGGTTGGGCCTGGAAATGAAGCCCGAGAGGTTGATGCAGCTAAAAAAAAAAAGATAAAAGCATAATATGGCCACATACAAAAAGAAATGCGCCACAAAATGCAAAAGATGGCTGGGACAATAAATTAGCGCGTGGGCAAAAGCCAAACATGAGCTCTATCCCTTATCATTATGGCCATCACCCTGGTTCCTAGGGCTCAATATGAGTTCCCCTTGCATCATTAAGGACCCATGTATGTCCCAACACCTGGAGGGCGATGAACTGCCCACCTTAAAGGGGTAACCACTACTACATCATACACATCATGCTCTCATTCCCAGGAGCTCTGAGTAGTATAACAAAGGAAAAATCAATATAAGGCAAAAGGAAAGTGAAGAAGGGTGGAAAAACAAAGGCCGGGGTAACTCATGCACCAAGGTGTGGGCTCCCTTCCTATATTCATATACCCAAGGTGTGGGCTCCCCTTATCATAGCTACAATTGTGACATGGCATGTGGCTTGGAACCTTCCCTTTGTCCCCACTCCGTTCTATCATTGTTTCACATGACATCCGCCATTTGAAGGATATATCTTGGACATGTCATTCCCTCAGAGGTTGAAACCACCTAATAGGGTTCTTCATTAACCACTCCTACCGAGGGAGGTAACATTATTACATGTTCAAAGCCCCAAATTTGGAAGGGAAACCCTCTATGAAGTCTCATTTTTGCCCTTGATTAACAAGCTTATTTACTCAATTACACTAATGAATTATTGTGTCTGAAGGTGAGGAGACACATTGGTTCTTATAGAGGATTGCAGGTGGGTTTCATCTTGGACGTGGCCTCCCTATACAGGATCCAAGCCCTCTAGAGGATCATGATGGCATTTGTAGGGTGAGTGTTGAGAGCCATGGGCCTCCATTCATGTAGAGCATTGATTGCCACACAATGAGATTCCTTAGCACCATTATTAGCTTGTTCGTTGCCCTAGTTATTCGACAGATGATGTCCTTGGACCATGATGCCCCAACCAACTACACATTGCACCCGACACTTGGCAGCCGATCCAAGCCCCAAAGGAGGTTATGTCTTTCCTGGGGAGACATGGGAGGGCAGGTGTTATCTTTGAACCCTAATTGATGGAGCATCGACATGATTTTGAGCCACTTGGAGACCCATGCGACCCATTTTGGAGGCCCAAGCTCAAAATAGGGGCCCCGAAGATGTTTTGCAACATAATGAGGACGTCACCCTCTTCATCATGATTTTTGAGGTCCTCTACCAAAATTTTAGCACAAGAGGCCTTAACGCTGCCTCTCTAGGCTTCTTTGCATGCATGATGTCAGCCTTGGGTGGGCTTAAGAGAGAGATAATTTAATTTTTAAAAGCTATCATGGTTGGCTGGTAACCATGGGTGGGTTACTTGGCATTTTTGTTATGTTAGAGGGGCTTGTTCACTTGTTATTCGAACTGCTTAGTCATGTATATATTGGAGAGACTTTCTCTCATTTCAAACCATCACTCTTTGGATTTTGGGCCTATTGGCAAATTCAGACCTGCGATTCATGGAGGATTTTTGGTCATTATGGATGCATGTGGATGTGTGGATAACTTTGTCTCATTTTTGGAGCTTTTATATGACATTGTTATGAATGGATATACTCTTCACTATCTTGTAAGTGCTCATTATGATGAATTTTTGTTTTTCGCTAATGCTCTTTATGTTGAATTTCTATTTTTCGCTAATGCCTAATGCATGGAATAATGTCTCATGGTTATTAATGTGCCCTAATTGATGAAGTATTGTTTCAAATTGTAACTATTGGGAATTTTGCATGTGTTACTCATTTGATAGTGAATGAATGAATGTTCCTAGGGGATTATTGCATTTAATCCTTGAAACTCCATTAACAAGTGTTTAAGTGTCTAAAGGGGTAGCGAAAGTTTGTTCCTTTAAGTCTCCTTGAAGAGCAAATTGCCCATATGAAGATCATTCATGACTCCAAACCTCCCAAGGGTCTAGACACTAGTCAAATTTCCTTGGTGGTCACCAAAACCTCAAAATTATCTCTCTTTTACCCTATATCTTTCATCCCTTTAAGGATAAGGAGGCTCATCTAGGGCTTGGTGTGAAATCTCTTGGAGGAGGAATTTTTGAATTTCGTTTGGATAGAAATCTTCCTTTATGTCTCCTCTAAGAAGACCTCAAATTTGGGTGGAATTTCCATGACGGATTCTGCATAAATTTTGATGCCCTAGCTGTCACATCAAGAGCGAACCCTAGAAGCTAATATTTCAACTTGAGGATTCTTTAAAGGCAAAATTATTTAGTACTTGTAAAGTAAATCATACATTGCCTTTCCTCTCACCTACCTTGACCTTGGATGCACATATATCTCGTGTTAACTCTCAACTCTAGGTCTCGTGTACTTTATTTTCAAAGGGGTTTTTCGTGGAAAGGCTTACTAGCTTCTCCGAAAGCTTGCACCTTTTCTGAATCTTTCCATCTGAGTTGCCTTTCCTTGTTGAGAAATCTATAAGGTTGCAATTAGGATAATTCCTCTTAAACTTGATAATTGCTTGTGAAGTCTTCTTACCTCTTCTTACTTATTAGTTTCTTCTCTTATTCTTATGTTATTCTTATCATCAAACAACTACCAAAACAAGAAGATAAACAGTACACAAGAACACAGGGTATAGGCTACAAACCAGGGCCAAAACCTCTCCACTTGAGAGGAAAACCCACAAATCTCTTCTCTCCTCTTCTTATAGATTCTTCAAATGAAAAATTCCAAGACCCCTAGACGAAGACCAATACCCTTCCAAGACCAAGTCCGACATTCTTGATGATGTGCTTCCTATGAAAATTTCAAATCTGAAATACTACTGCAGTGATAGACTTATTTCGCCTACTTATTTATGATAAGTTATTTACGAATTTCTTTCAGTAAATTCTGAAATAAATACAATTGCAGTAATCACTTAACCATAAGCAGAGAATAGAACAAAACACATATAACACAATAGAAACAATCACAGGTACACAGTTATTTTTGGACAATTGTCCCTGGAAAAACCCAATGTGGGAAAACCGGTGCAACAGATGAGGGTTTGTATTATTCTTCAGCAATGAAAAATCTTTTACAAGAAATAGACGAGTAGATCTCTTAAGAATACACCTGAGATAAATTCCCTGAATCCTCTTGGAGAATTTCTGTTTCCTGGGAGACACCCTAACTCCCTCTGCGTCACTTTGCATGATCTTCTGTGTAGTCCCTACACTGGACTGCGTCACTCTGCGTGGGCACTCAGTGCTGCTGCTCAGTGCTGTCCTCTGTGGCCCTCTGCGTCCTCCTCTTGCCTTTCTCTGTCACTGCTGACTTCCCCTTCCTTTTTCTGTCTTTGCAACTCTCCCTATGAAATCGAATTCTATTCCTTCTTAATCGATTTCCTTTGAGTACTGAGTGTGTGCCCGGCTTATTTCCAAATGACTCTCAAGCTTTCTCTTATAATCCTCTTGTCGATGAATCAATGACCTAGATTAGATCTCTAATCAATGGTTGAGATTAAAACATGACTTGATCTTCGTTCTCTAGAAGATTCTCACTCTGTTTTATTAATACTCTTTAATATTTAATTTCCCTAAGTTTAGACTGAGGGTCCTCATGAAAATAATTAATTATTTAAATAAAACATCAATCGAGTGGAATTTCCACGAACGGGTTCTGTGTTCTTTGGAATACTGATGTCCAAGCCTCCTCAAAAAATTTGAGACTTGGAACACTTTCCAATGCTACAAAAATCAACACTCCCTTTTAGCGAGGAAAGTGTTCTGGCAAAATGCCAACTGCATTTGCTCTGACCTGAAGCATCTACTGCGCTGTTGATGTCTTGCCTACTACCCCTCATCTGCTGCGCTGCTGCCCTTTGTACTACTGCCCATGACACCATCACTGTCACTGCTTCATCTGTACTACAGCTCCCTCTGAATCTCGAGCCTATCAATTCCTCCTACTGGAATAGATTCTTGACCATCCCCATCTTTTCTCTGATGTAAGCAAACTTAGTCTTACCCAAAGCTTTCGTGAGGATATCTGCCACCTGCTCTTTTGTAGGAATATACTTCAATTGTATAACCCCTCGTTGGACATAGTCCTTGATGAAGTGACCCTGATGTCAATGTGCTTTCGACTGATCATGAAACACAAGATTTTGAGAGACCTTGATGCAACTCTGATTATCACACAAAATGCTGGTTGCTTCCATCCTTCTCTTGAGTAAGTTCATGAGCAACTTACGAAGCCATATGGCCTCACATGAAGCTGTGCTAGTTGCCTTATATTCAGCCTCGGCTGAGCTCAGCGCCACAGATTTCTGTTTCCTACTGCACCAGGTAGTCATTCCTGATCTGTTAAATTTGGACAACTAGGTCCAAACTGCGGGTTGTGCTACTCAGATGACAATCCCAATATTTTTATTGGATTCCTCTTTCGGAGAGGTGTAAGATTGATCTAAAGATCATCTCGATTGGATGAGCAAAACACGTACTTTGAATTTATTCCACTTATGTGCTAGGTTGGCTTGGAATATAATATAGATTTAAATGTCTTAAAGGACGTGTCACACACCCCCAAAGATGACTATATATTGAAGAGACTTGGAGTTCGTTACACACACAATGTGTGGAGGATTTTCTTCTCTCTTTATGGCGATGGAGTTGTGTTCTTGGCGCTGCGTATTTGTGGAGCATTCTTTGTCTGGGTTGTCTCGGGGATGTGTGTGACACACTTGGCTGAATGACCTATTGGAGACTTTGTTGGTAGAAGCATCCTGCTGATCACCGTAATGCCACCATTCATTATCTCTGTTTTGGCTTGTCTTCCATCGATCTATTGGCATGTTCTATCTGCTTCAGTATTTTTCCCTAATCTAAAATGGCATAGGACATGTTCTCAAATTAACATGGTATCAGAGCTAGGAGAAGACAACGCCCAGCTTATGTCAAGAATCTAGGGCAGTGTGAAGAGGGTTGTTCATATCTACCTCTGAATGTCGCTGGATTGAGGCATCACACAGATCTTATGGGCTTTGCACAGTTTGAATGGGCATCATATTTCTGCATAGGCATTGTTATAATTTATAGGCTCTGAATTTGATCTTTGGCCCTGTGGAATATTGCTAGATCCAATGCGAGGCCTGATTTGGAAATGAACATTCAAGGGTTATGTTGGGCTCTATATTGCAGGTGATCAAAGACAAACTTAGGCGTAATCCTAAGAAGCCCTGTTTCCTTCTCTACTGTGGCTCTCGGCCTTGTTTTAGGCATCATCTCTGTGCATAAAGATTTGGTCATTTGTATCTGCGGTTTATCAAGAAGGAAGAGAATTGTGGCTTTGAACCTCGCTGGACTATTATTCTTGGCATTTTGTGGAGAGCGTATTCTGAAATTGATTGCAGATTGAATTGAAAAGTTGCCAAGGTCATTCGGTCCTCCTTTTGGAGCTGTTGAGATATGATTGTATTCGTTTTCTGCGACTGACTTTAAGATAAGGACAGTGAGGAGTTTAGGCATGATTTGGAGCCTGTTAGAAGTCTAGTGCAGAGATCTAATAAGCCTAAATCTGTGGCCCTAATTATCAATCTTTCTGCGGCCAAGACTTATATGCGAGTGTATGGTATTAAGTCCGGTCCTTTGAGATGGTCATCGCACCTTTGACACAATGCAATGGTCAGTGTCGGCATGGTTGGTCGCGACGTTGTTATACGTATTGGTCTCAGCGTCTCTATAATGAGTATGTGTGGCTGCGATATATATGAATCATTGCTCAGTCATATGGCATGGTTCTATGTGATACCTATATGGTATGTATGGTTTCATCCATTGGTGTCCGCTCAGAGATCGAAATCCTCCACGATAAAGTCGATGGCCATGGCCTCAAAAATTACATAATGCACCACATGTAAGACTCGAAAACCTTGTGGAACGAATTGTTGGCATTCCTTAAAGTCTCCGATACGGCAAAACTGGTAACGAGTGCTCTGGAGCCCACATATTTTTTTGGAATAACAATACTGCACGTGCTTTCTTGGCTCCACCAAAATCCACAGAAAACTCTGTTTCTGTCACCGTAAAATTTCCTTTGGCTGAGTCGGATGCTGAATTTATGTTTAAAGAACACTTGGCTTGGTGATGATGGACGCTGGTGGCTGAGGTGTCGCAAATAATTTGTTGGGCATATGTATTGACGTCGTGTATTGCGGATGTGTGGAGGATTCTCTTCTCTCTTGTGAAAGAGTTAGATCCTGTCAGATATGGTGTCGATCTAGATATAATACTGAATGTGGTGTCTATGCATCTGTGTAGAGAAAGAACTCGATCAGAAAATGAAGGCATGTACGTCTGCAAAAGAGTTGTCAGGGATATGGACATTATTCCTGTTTATGGCAGAGGAAATGTCAACATCGAAGCTGAAGCTGAAACCGAGGGAAAATGTTCTTCGGATCACGGTAACCTGAAAATACGCAAATACCACATGCCCATAGGGTTGAAAGCTCCAAAATTAAGGGTTTTATAAGGCCTAGACGAAGATCAATTCCCGCTTGGTCGAATATGGCGGTGAACATGGGAATGAGAGTACATTGGACAGGGAACGGGAAGTAATTTTGCTTTTCTTTGTCGACATGTCGGAACTGAGAAATCCCCATCACAAGACATGAGGAGAGGATGATTTATGTCCACGCATACTGCAATTAGGTTTCCTGAAGATTTGGTTAGCAACAAAGACTGGACTGAGATGAGCCTGATTGTTTGAAGAAGAGTGTTCCTGCGTGGAGGTCAAAGAAGTCATGAAGGGACCTACGACATGAATGTTGGAAATGGCATACTACAGGTGGTTTTAGGGACGTTGGATCTATAGATGCGAAATTTATCGAGAGAAATTAAAAGGAAGACTATGCAAGAGCTTGTGTCTAAGTTTATTTGTTTCATCATTGTTGAGGCTTCCAACAAGCACTGGCAAGAAATGTGATGAGCCACATGGAAAATGGGTCATGTAAGATCCATGAAATATAAGAGGATGGTCATACAAAGATGGAAGAGGGTAAAAAGGGTTGATATTTGAGCCTTAAGTACAGTACTTTGGAAATCTATTGTAAGAAGGCAAATGTATTGAAGTGAAAGTATGCAAGGATTTTTGTGAGCAGCTGAGTGTGTAGCAACACTAATCTCTGAATGAAGTCTTGCCCGCAACCCTGTACTTTTCAAAGCAGAAACCAAGTACCATCTTGTGGAGGAGAAGTCACAGTCTTCTAGGTAGCTGTTGGAGTGTTTAGGGCTGTAACAAAACGTGTGGGTGCCCTAACTTGAACAGTGACATATGGCAGAATATGTATGACCATGAAGTTTGAACTCTTCAGTACTGTAGTGATGGGTATGATAAAATTATGGCAACATAGTAATCAGCGACATGACAGGGATGACAGTTCTGTAGTCGCAAATTTGAGGAACAAAATCTGTGATTCTATGTCACTGTCATTATGACAGTGACATAGACAGACACCCATGTTTACAAAAATCATAATAGCAGTAAGCTTGTGACAGTATCAGTCTTACCTTGGAGCGTAATGATAAACTTGAAAGTATAAACTATGAAGTTTCTGCTGCCTTGGATAGTCACGTATCGTCAAGTATTTGAAACCATGGTCAGCAAAGCCTGTGAAGTTTTTGGACAAATGATGTATATGATAAAATCATGGCAACACCGAAATCAATGATATGACAAGATGCATGACAGCTATATGACTACGATTCTTGGATGGCGTTGACAGTGGGAGAAAAAGATTCAGGCCCCTGAGTACAAAACTCCTTTCCAAGTTGATGTTTGGGATGCCCTCATTGGAAATAGATGTCTCCTCTCACAAGAGAAGCTGGCATTAAGAGGGAGAATACAATTGTATATGCTCCTGAGTCAATATCATTGCTGAAAGAAGACCCTCATGGCTCAAAGATATATGGCTTCAAGGGGGAAATTCCGGTAAAAAAAAAGAAAAAAAAGAAAAAAAAGAAGCCATATAAATACTAGGGGTTACTAGCTGCCATGAGTACAATATGAGCCTGGATAATTTGAAGAAGCTGTAAAGCATCAAGTCTGGAAGGATGCGAGGATGATTTCTGGGATATGGTCCCTAGACCACAGGACAAAGCTGTTGTCACCTCGTTATAAGATCAAGCATGGATCTGATGGGAAAATGTGTTGCTTGAGACTTCTCTAGGAAGGCACTGATTATTATTATTACCCTTGCTGCTACACAAGGATGGAATCTACATCAGATGGATGTGAAGACTGCCTTTTGGCATGGTGCGAAAAAGGAAGAGGTATAGGAAGAGCAACCTCTGGGATTCGAAGTCCAGGATCGAGACACCCATGTTTGCAGGTTGGCTAGCCCCCAGGGCTTGGTATGAAAGGATAGATAGCTACCTAATGAAGCTGGGCTTCACTCATAGTAATGTTGATTCAAACCTTTACTTCAAGGTTGATCAAGAGAAGCCTCTCATTCTAGTGTTGTATGTGGACGACCTCTTCCTGACAAATGCTAACCCTCTCATTCATCAGTGCAAGAGGGAGCTCGCTGCTGAGCTCGAAATGAAGGACCTAGGATTGATGCACTATTTCCTAGGCCTGGAGGTCTGGCAGAGACCTGGTGAGATTTTCTTTTCTCAAGGGAAACACGTTGTGAAGCTTCTGGAAAGATTTGGTATGGTGGACTGTAAGTCCGTGTCGACATCGATGGAGCTCAACTTTAAGAAGTTGAGTGGCAGCGCTACTGGGCCCGTGTTAGCAAATGCTACTGAGTATCGTCAACTCATAGGGGCTCTGATGTTCTTAGTGAACAACCGTCCGGACGTATGTTGTGCAGTGAACACTTTGAGTCAACACATGGTTGATCATAACATTCACTGGATTGGTGCTAAGAAACTCTTGAGATATCTTTGTGGCACGATAAACCATGGGCTGAGATACACTGTCGGGAGCATGACACTCCTTGGATATACTGATGCCGATTGGACTGGCAGTGTGGTGGATCGCAAGAGCACATCTGGATGCTGCTTCACACATAGATCTGCTTCGGGCAGGAAACGAAAGTCGGTAGCCTTGAGCACCGCGGAGGTCGAATGCATTGCAGCATGTATGGCCTGTTGTGAAGTCACTTGGTTGCGAAAGCTCTTAAGTGAGCTGTTCGAGCATGTGCTATATGCCACCATTATCCTTTGTGATAACTAGAGGGGGATTTGTTTGTCAAAGAATCCCGTTTTCCACGATTGATCCAAGCATGTTGATGGCTGGTACCACTTTATTAGGGATATGGTACAGCGAAGCGCCATAAGGCTCGATCATATAGGAACTGATGAGCAGGTCGCGGATATTCTCACAATGCCCTTGGGGAAGGTCATGTTCCTAACCTTCTGTGAGAATCTTGGAATCATGGAACGACCCTATTTGGAGGGTCCTGTTGGACGATGAGCTCTGGGAGCTCCAAGGGGTTTTTGGGGATAGCCTTGGTGCTATAAGCAACCACAGGGCTAGGCTTGCCGAACCTAGTTGGTGTGCTTCTACCCCACCGTGATGATATTGAGGTGGTTCACCTCTCTCTGATCTATGCTTCGTATGCATCCTACCCATGGAGTTTCGGACTCATGGGAAGTACCTCTCATTTGGCCAATGAGGTGGGAAATGTGAATAGAGACCATAGCAAGACCGATGGATGCATCGGAGATTGTCGTACTCTTTATGTCTGGGATGGCACGTGTCCAACAACTTGATCTGGGATCAAGTTTAGCGAGGTTTCAGACCTCCAATTGACTTCGGGTCATTGAAACTAACTTCGGGTTAGAATATGACTCTCTTGAGTCATAGTGAGGTTTCGGATCTCCATCTGACTTCGAGTCAGGTAAACCAACTTTGGCTTGGTATGAGACTCTTTGTGAGTCCTCTAGAGGTTTTGGACCTCTGGGCTGAATCTGTCAGCCGAGAATGATGTCTTGGTGACTGACCCACTTCTGTTCTGAAATAAAAAAGCCAGCAAAGCAAGTTACGACGGGATGACGCAAGATGTTTGAATTGCACTAGTGGACGAAGTTCTCCCTAGTTGAGAGGGAGTGTTAAATTTGGACAACTAGGTCCAAACTCCGTGTTGTGCTGCTCAGATGACGATCCCAATATTTTTATTGGATTCCTCTTTCGGAGAGGTGTAAGATTGATTTAAAGATCATCTCGATCGGATGAGCAGAACATGTAGTTTGAATTTATTCCACTTATGTGCTAGGTCGACTTGGAATATAATATAGACTTAAATGTCTTAAAGGACGTGTCACACACCCCCAAAGATGCCTATATATTGGAGAGACTTGGAGTTCATTATACACACAATGTGTGGAGGATTTTCTTCTCTCTTGATGGCGATGGAGTTGCGTATTTGTGGAGTATTCTTTGTCTGGGTTGTCTTAGGGTTGTGTGTGACACACTTGGCTGAATGACCTATTGGAGACTTTGCTGGTAGAAGCATCCTGCTGATCGCCGTAACGCCACCATTCATTATCTCTGTTTTGGCTTGTCTTCCATCGATCTATTGGTATGTTCTATCTGCTTCAGTATTTTTCCCTAATCTGAAATGGCATAGAACATGTTCTCAAATTAACATGATCCAACACTGAAACAGTACCCATTGGTGCTTTTTCGATCTACTGGACTTCCAACCTAGTCTGCGTCAGTGAACCCACTCAACTGGATGTCATTACCCTTGGTGTACCTCAATCCAAGCTCGACTGTCCCCCTCAAGTACCTAATAACATGTTTGGCTGCTGCCCAGTGAGCCCTCCTTGGTTCTACCATGAACTGACTGAGGGTATTCACGGCATAACAGATGTCTCGTCTAGTATTGACTAGGTACATCAACGAACTTATGAGCTGCCTATACAAGGTAGGATCAGCATCATCATCCTTGGACGTATCGATTTTCTTCTAGTTTGTGATCTTTGGTGTAGCATGGGTCTACAGTCCTCCATTTGAAATCACTTCAGAATCCCTGTAATATATCTTCCTTACCCAAGGAAGATTTCTCCCTTCTACTGCCAAACTTCCAAACCCAAAAAATAGTGCATCCGCCCTAGATCCTTCATGTCGAATTCTGTTGCTAGATTTTCCTTGTAGTCTTTGATAAGCCTACATGATCCAGTTAGAAACAGATCATCTACATATAACACCAATATTAGTGGCTCATCCCCTACTCTCACATAGTAAAGATTGGGATCTGCGTCACTCTTGACGAACCCCATCTTTTGCAGGTAGCTGTCAATCTGACCATACCGAGCTCTAGGGGCTTGCTTCAGTCCATACAAGGCTTTCTTAAGCCTGCACACATGAGTTTTTTGCTCATGCATCTCAAAGCCCTCTGGTTGTTCTATTTATACTTCCTCTTCTATCACCCCATTCAAGAACGCAATCTTGACATCCATTTGGTGAATTTCTCATCCCATCTGTGCTGCAAGGGATATGATGGATTTGATCGAAGTATACTGAGCTACTGGGGCGAAGGTCTCTTCATAGTCTATCCCTTCCTTCTGAGTGTACCCCTTAGCTACAAACCTAGCTTTGAATTTTTCTATACTGTCGTCTGCAACATATTTAATCTTGTAGATCCATCTTGAACCTACAACTGATCTGTCCTGAGGTCTAGGAACTATTTCCCAGACATCATTTGTCATGATGGAGCTGTTCTCCTCCACCATCGCATCTACCCACACTTGATGCTGAGCTGCCTCCTGAAAACTAGAGGGTTCTCCAACCTGTGCTACCAATGCCTGGTACCTGTCTGGTTGTCTGCCTTGCCTCTTCTCATTTCTCGGAGCTCCAACAAACTCCTCTGCATCCCTCAGAGTTTGTTGTAGTTCTCTACTTGTCCTTCCACTGGTGGTGGGCAGATTTACCTGCTCTCCTTCCTGTTCTTCCTCGGAAAAGCTATCCTTAGGATCCCTGTGCCTTGGAGAGGCATTAGAGCTATCTTTCGCAGGTCGTTGTGGCTGGACCAGCGGATCCTCCTCAGACTGCGTAGCTGAAGACATTTCCCGGGATTTCTTGAAAGCCCTTTCGTCCATGAACTTCACATCCTGTCTCACTACTATCTTCCTACTCTCGGGGATATAGATGCGGTAAGCCTTTGCATTCTCGCTATACCCTACAAGGTATCCTTTCTCTGCAGTCTAATCCAACTTCCTCCTCTTCTCATCGGGTGCATGGCAATATGCTATACTATCGAATATCCTAAAGTGGCTCACTTCAGGCTTGCTTCTAGTGAACACGCTTTCAAAAGTAACCTTACCCAATGCGTTACGAGGAACCCTGTTCTGCACTTACACCGCTGTATTACAAGCCTCAACCTACAGGAATTTGGGCATGTCTTGATCATACAACATTGCCCTTGTAGCTTCGACAATAGTCCTGTTTGTCCTCTCTACGACTCCATTCTGCTACGGATTATACAGAACAATCCATTCTCTCTTGATGCCTTCCCTTGCATAGAACCTTGTGAAGTCCTTGTCAGTGTACTCTGCACCATTCTTTGATCGCAATGTCTTGATTCACTTTCCTGTTAGATTCTCCGCAAGAGCTTTAAACTCCTTGAATCGCTCAAAGACCTCGTCTTTGGTCTTTAGAAAGTAGATCCATGTTTTTCTAGAATGGTCATTGATGAAGGTGACAAAATACTTTGCACCACTAAGAGCATTCGTGGACATTGGTCCGCAAATGTCTGAGTGTGTCAATCCCAACACACTCTTGGCCCTATTGCTGCTTCTCGGATACAGTGCCTTGGCATACTTCCCTAATACGCACCCTCTGCAGACATTGTCTCTCTTGGTGCTAAGTTTTGGAGCTCTTGTAACAGTCTTCTTGAGAATTCTCAAGGCTCCATGATGTAGATGCCCCATTCTTCTATGCCATAACTCATTCAAATCTTTCTCATCGGTACTGCCTATCAAAGCCATTAGGCACTGGAGCTGTAACTTGTACAGTTTATGGCTCCGACTCCAATTTGTGCCTTCTTTTTCCAACTTGGGTGTTTGACGTAAACTTTGTTGCCAATAAAGTATACATTGTAACCCTTGTTCTGAAGTTGAGACACAGAGAGTAAATTCATCCCCAACCTTGGTACATGCAGTACGTTGGTGGCCCGAAGCTTGTTGCTAGCTTCTGTTTGAAATATTATGGTACCTCTTCCAACAGGGTTACATTTTGCCTTGTTTCCCATAGTGATTTGAAAATTCATCTACTCTTCCTGGTAGCTTGAGAAGCATTCTCGAACTCCCATCATACGAGCAGATGCTCCACTGTCAATATACCAGATCTCTGGAGAGGCCATGCTTGACACACAAGCAAATTTTTCTTCTAGTCTAGATGCCAAAACTGAAATGTCATGATCCCTTTGTTCCTCCATGCGTTCTGGAGAACTGCGTGAACCCTTCTGAGCTGTTGTTGCATCAATGTCGGATCTCCGTTCCATTACAGAATCTCCTCTTCTGTTACTCGTCTTTTGGTATGATACCATGTGAAAATTTCAAATCTGAGATACTATTGGAGTGATAGATTTATTTCGCCTACTTATTTATGATAAGTTATTTACGAATTTCTTTCAGTAAATTCTGAAATAAATACAACTGCAGTAATCACTTAACCATAAGCAGAGAATAGAACATAACACATATAACGCAATAGAAACAATCACATGTACACAATTATTTTTTGACAATTGTCCCCGGAAAAACCCAATGCGGGAGAACTGGTGCAGTAGATGAAGGTTTGTATTATTCTTTAGTAATGAAAAATCTTTTACAAGAAATAGACGAGCAGATCTCTTACGAATACACCTGAGAAAAAAACCCTAAATCCTCTTGGAGAATTTCTGACCCCTGGGAGACACCTTTGCGTCACTTTGTGTCACTTTGCGTGATCTTTTGCGCAATCCCTATGCTGGACTGCATCACTCTGCGTGGGAACTCAGTGTTGCTGCTCAACATTGTCCTCTGTGGTCCTCTGCGTTATTCCTTCAGAATCGATTTCCTTCGGGTACTAAGTGTTTGCCCGACTTATTTCCAAATGACCCTCAAGCCTTCTCTTATAATCCTCTTGTTGACGAATCAACGGCCCAGATTAGATCTCTAATCAATCACTGAGATTAAAACATGACTTGATCTTCGTTCTCTAGAAGATTCTCACTATGTTTTATTAATACCCTTTAAATATTTAATTTCCCTAAGTTTAGACTTAGGGTCCTCATTAAAATAATTAATTATTTTAATAAAACATGAACCGAGTGGAATTTCCATGAACGGTTTCTAGGTTCTTTGGAATACTGATGTCCAAGGCTCCAAGCCTCCTCACAAAATTTGAGACTTGGAGCACTTTCCAATGCTACAGAAATCAAGACTTCCTTTGTCCAAGTCAAACCCAGTCAAATCTCTTCTAGTTGCACAACTTCAACCCCCTGCAACAAAATTTTGGTCTCTACTACAGGTTTGAAATTTTCGACCCCTGCAAGAGTTGCTGCTCTACACATGTGAGCAAATCTAGGCCTTCCAAGGCTTCCTTTGACCTTCGCTTGAGTTTCTCCTTCTTCTAGGGCTTGAGGATGACTTAATAGACCTTCCTTCGACCTTCTTTATGTAATTTCTCCAAGTTCGATCTTGCAGCAACAAAACCCTAGCCTCTTTCCTTCGCATGTGTGAAAAGAGAGAGAGAAATAACCCAAACACTTGTCCTTCTGCCTTCTTCCTTCTTCACTAGCCTTCTTCTTCTTCTCCTTCACTTGGATGATGAGAGAATGAATGATGTCCATAAGAGATGGAGTTCCCTCCTATATATAGGCTTCCAAGGAGGATAAAATGCCCTAATTGAGGTTGGATTCTTAGCTGCCAGGCTGACTTGGACTTGGAGGGTATTTTGACACTTTTAAATACAAAAAGTAATTCTTTTTACAAGTTATAATGTGCTTGATGGGGTCTTTTTCAAATGACAATGACTCTTTTGACTTCTTGACCCTAGGACATATCCTAGAAGCACTCAATGGGTGCTTGACTTCTAAATAAAATGACCATGAGCATGAAACCCATGCTACAAAAATAACAATAATAATTTTTCTTTCATTTTACAATATACAAGACTTAAAGGTACATTTCATATTTATGAAGACCGAACCTATTTACACATTTTTCAAGACTCCCTCTTAACTAGGGAGGTATTCATAAATGGTACATGAGCATTCTCAAACTGAAGAGATCTCATAAGAAGAGTCAGATTGGTAAGCCATATTTTTGCATCATACCAACTAGCATTGTCACATAGCAATGCCTTGACTAACAACTCTATCTCTCCACAAGATTAGAATACAATGGTGGCGAGACCAATGACTGATAGACACCATCATAATTGTCTCTCAAGGCACATACCCCACCCGGGTGTTCACAGAGTATGTCCTTATATGACAATTCCTATCTTGGAATAACACATCCTTAAGAATTTTCCTCTTCGACTACACTTATCTTGGATGCCCTACCTCATCTTCAAAGAGTATCGAAAGCCAGATGCCTACCCAATCCTCCGTTCTTTCTTCACGAAGTGAAGAAGAGAATGTTGTGTCTATCTGTCCCTCTCAACTAGGGAGGATATATCAACTATTGAGATTTTGGGTAGCATCGGAAGTGCTTTAGCTCCGAAACATTGTGGAGGGGCTAAAACACATGAGATCTCCAAGACCTAGAAATCTTTTGGAGAAATTCCACCCAGAACCTAAGTTATTCAAAATATTATTTATTTTAATGGAGACCCTACGTCTACCTTAGGGAAATTAAATAATTAAAGTGAATTAATTTAGACATGTGGGTGAGAATGTTTTAAGTGATGTGGATCAAGTATTTTCTAATCTTAGCTGTCGATTAGAGATTAGATGACGGTCGTTGAATGTTCAACGAGAAAAGTATTAAAGGAAGGCTTGGGGTCAGTTGGAGGAGACACAAAGTGGCAACACTTGAGCTAAGTCGAAATTCTGGGGCGCATTTTGCTGAGAATTTTTGAGTGAACTTGTAGTGCAGTGCGGGGCAGATTGACAGTGGGATTTCAGATCCAAGGCCAAGGATACATTGGCAGAGAGGCAGATTCGTACCAGAGCAGTGCAGAGACCCAGTAAGGGTGGCAGAGACCTAGCAAGGGTGATGTAGGCCCAGCCAGAGAAACGCAGAAGCAGCGTAGGCTCAACCAGAGTGACGCAGGCCAAGCCAGAGCTGCGTAGAGGCAACGTCGGCTCAGCGAGGGTGACGCAGGGTCAGCCTGTGCTGCGCAGAGGCTCATGCAAGGTCGTAAGGCTGACGCAGTGCTGGGAGAGGCAACGCTGGGGTTCCAGTGGGCCAGAAAGGGCTCATTTTCAGCAGAACTAGAAGGTGTGAAGCCTCAACTGAATCAACCATATTTTTTTTCTCCGAGTGATAGAGGTACATCTGCCGAGATTTTCTCTGTTTGGGCAAACCATGTTTGGTGCCGTTGAATGTATTCAGAATTCTGCATGATAATAAAACCCTCTAAGAGCTGCTGCACTGGCTTTCCCACATTGGGTTTTTCCGGGAACATTGACCAAAAAATATTGTGTGCCCTTTGTCATGTGTGCTTTATTCTTCAGTACTTGATCTGTATGTATGTGTAGATCTGCAGTGTGTTTACTTCGCTATTTTCTGAATATTTCTGAAAATAACTTGTATAACTAAAAACACAAGTAGGAGAAGTAAACCAGATTTTTGTAGTGGAAATTTCTGTCAAGTAGTTTAAGAAATTTTCACATGGTGTCAGAGCTATTGTAGATCAGGGGGCGCTGAAGCCATCATCGAAACGACGAAGTCTTTTGCTGCAGGAAGGCAGCTGAAGCTGCATAGATCCAGAAAGAGGCAACACAACACCAGAGGGACAACACAGACCCTGTAGGGGTGTCGCAGAGCCTATTTGCTCACCCAGAGTTGACGCAGAGGATGACGTAGGCCCAAAAGGGCAACACAGAGCCTGTCAAGCTCACGTAGAGCTGATGCAGGCCCAAGAGGGTAACGTAGTTAGAGAAGGGGTGATGCTGGGTTGGTTGCTGTGGCTGGAAGTGCAGTTTTATTCTTCGAAGTTGCTAGTGGGGCATTGTTTCTGTCGGTGTAGAAAAATGTCTAGTAGGGATTGACAAAGTAAGGGGAAACAATTCCTCCGCAGAATTTCTAGCCAAGAAGTTTGAGATCCAATCAACAGAGTAATTGGAGAGGGCTGATTTGACAGTTTTAGTGGAGGATTTTCGAGAAGGAAATCATTGGTCAGAGGGAGCATATTCTCTAGAGGGTTTTCTATCGCCAAGAAACCCAGATTTGGTATCTTGCTGAGAGCAGCAGTAGAAGAAGGGAGAAGAGCATCTGCTTCGACACCGTTGAGCAGAGATGGCCTCTCATGGATTGAGGGATCAAGACAGGTTAGATGGAGCATCTAATTTCGTCATCTGGAAGGCCAGGATCTTATCTGTCCTGGATGAGTATCACATCAAATATTATGCCGAGAAGGCTGTGATCGTCTTGGTCGACGCTGATCCATTGAAGAAGTATGAGGAAGCGCAGGCAAGGGCCAACGCTTGATAATGGACGGGGTAAAGTTAAAAGGATCATGTGGTTCCACACATTGCCGAGAAGAATACCACAAGTGAGATGTGGACGACCATGACCACATTATATCAAGGTACTTCTGTCCAAAGGAAGATGCTTCTAGAGAATTAGCTGCGACTATTTCAGATGCATAAGGGAGAGGAAATCGATCCCTTCCTCATTCGATTGAAGGCAATTCCAGATCAACTGGTTGCTATGGGGGCAACTCCTAACGATGGTCTCATGGTGAGGATTGCCCTGAATGCAGTCACCAATGATTGGGAGACCTTTGTCCAAATTATTTTGGGCAGAGCACAACTTCCGAATTGAGAGGACATGTGGGCAACTCTTCGTCAAGAGGAGATCAGGAGGATGTCCAAGATGGGAAGCAACAGTGAAGGAGCCAAGATCAAGAAGGAGGAAGAGGAAGAGGCGGCTCTCGCATCTAAGGGACAAAGGCAGCAGCAAGGGAAGAAGAAGAAGGACCTCTCAAAGTTCCTGTGCTTCAGATGTGGCAAATTGGGACACTTCGCTAATACTTGTCCTCAAAAGAAGAAGGGCAAGGAAGATTTAGATGCCAAGGCTGCTATGGCCAAAGGGGATGATGGCAGTGATGATGATGTGGCCATGAGTGCTCATGTACCTCAAGAGAAGAGGCGGGGTGACATTGATCTGTAGTTCTCTTGAACTACAGAGAAGGGGGCAAGATCCTTGAGGTGCCCAAACTCTTTGTAAAAAATACATTAAATATTTATTTTTTTATAAAAAAACATAATTTTAAAAATTTTCATTCATGTTTCCAAACAAAAAGCATTAGAATATAGACAGAAGACAACATATGATCAAAGTAGGCTCATGAATATATCCATTATATCAAAATGGTACCCAGTGCACTGTCCAATACATACATGATATAGAGATCAGAACAAAAACACATAACCAAGGAGGCTCTAAATGGCCTCTACAACAAAACGTCACTAGTCACTACTATTAGACAAGGCAAGATCATCTGGCTCAAACTCTGAATCAGAGGGGGAAACCCATGGCTCCTCATCAAGATCTTCAACTGGAACTATAGAAGTAGTAACACTAGCACGTTGAGCCTGAGATAGACGAGCTATGCGCTTACATCGTTGCTGACTAGAGGAAGTGCCTGCCGCTGCAACTGGAGGACTTGGGGTTGGGCCTGGTACTAGTGGATCTACATTTAGCTAAGCCTCTAGTTGTATATCCAAGTCAACATCAATATCGTCATGAGATTCAAACTCTGCTGGATGACTCTCCACTACCCAATTTGATGTTGGATCTGTATCATCCAACACATTGGGATCTGTATCAGGTCTTTTATTCAACAATTGGTTGCGTCTTAGTCAGAGGTTGTATTGGACATAGACTAGATCATTTAACCGTTCTTTCTCCAAACGATTTCTCTTTTTCGTGTGAATCCTCTCAAAGACAGACCAATTGCGCTCATACCCAAAAGCATTGCAAGTTTGACTCAATATGCGGATTGCAAACTTTTGCAATTGAGGACAATGGCTAACAAATGCCTCCCACCATTGTGCTGCAAAAAACATAGTTGTGTAATGAATTTCAGTTAGGTCAACAAATTATATCCAACTTTCAAATTATAAACAATTTAACAAAATAATAAAATATGAATTTGAAAATTGAAATTCTTTGTTTACCTGGCTCATCTGCTTCCCTTGCAATCCTTGCTAGGTTCTTTCCAAAGGTACCTGTGGCTCTGCCAAAGCAAGTGATCTGTCGGTGTATCTCTAGCTGGGCACTCTCCTTGGGGATCATGCGATCAATGCAGTCAATCAATCCATCTCTAACCTCTCCATTCAAAGCTTCTGCCTCCAGAGCTTTATAATGATACCTTGGGTTCAGAAAATACCCAGTTGCATGCATAAGGCGATGGAGTTGATTGTTCCATCTTTGATCAAATGATTTCCCAAATGGGCCCATACTTAGCCAATCTTTCCTTGTATGCTGCCTTTATTTGCTCCTTTGCTTGATCCATAGCTTCATAAATGAAGCCCATAGTCAATCTTTCCCCATCCACCAACTACAACACCTTAACTAGTGGCTCAACGACCTTCACAATCTCTGCTGCCTTTTTCCAAAATATTTCTTCATTAACTTTCTTTTTCACATCTTTTCCATCTTGTTTGCGAGACGATTGACATTCATTCCATTCATCACTGGAAAACACCTTTTGCAAGTTTCTATGTTGGGAAAGCATAGATTGCAGTGTCAAAAAATGAGTTGCAAATCTAGTGATGGCAAGCCTAATAATATCCTTGCCCCTTGTGTGTTTCCTCATCGGGTTCAAAATCCATGAGTGATTGTAAATATATTTTGTTATGCTTTTGGCATGCTCTACAGTGTTCTTGATCCAATCTATTTTACCAATATCCTCAAGCATGAGGTCTATGCAATGTGCAACACATGGGGTCCAAAAGATGGTTTTGTGTTTTGAACATAGTTAGAGGCATTATCTGTGATGGTTTGAACAACATTAGCCACCCCCACCTTCTAACGACCTCATCCAAAAGCTGAAACATCAAGTGTGCATCTTTCATCCTATCAGATGCATCAACTGATCTTAGAAACATGGTTCCTTGTGGGAAAAATATAAGAAAGTTTATGATCGTATGGTTTCTTTGATCAGTCCATCCATTTGACATGATGGTACATCCTGTTTTTGCCCATGAGTTTTTGAAATCTCTCAAATATTCATCAGTGGACAAAATCTCTTTTTGCAAAAGAGATCTCCGTAACTCATGCATAGTAAGGCCTTTGAATCCCTTTCCAACAACCAATATGGCATCAAACATAGGTTCATAATATGGTGAATGGGAAGCATTGAAGGGGATATCAGCATTATACCACAATCTAGCTTTGTAATCACAGGCAGTTTCTCTCAATTATTTCTTCCAATGCTGATCTAAAGTGGGCTGCATTTGACCTCTATTAGCTTGAGGACCATGTGCATTGTTAGAGGGAGAGGAGGGTGTGAAATTTGTTTTGATATTACCCTTATTTTTCATTGTACCCTTACCCTTTTCTTGAATAGACTCCAAAGAGGGAGGAACATAGAGAAAGGGGTTGGATGCATCAGTGCAAGGGATAAATGAAGAGCCCTCATATTAAAAAACGGGGTTGGCAGCCACCATGTGTTTTATATTCCTCTTCCTCCCAATTTCAGCCTCTATTTCTTTTTGCCTAGCTTTTTCGTCATCAAACTTCTGAAATTTGTCTCGCAACTCCTTAATTTCCCCAATTTGTTCTGTTGGTGCTTCACATGGAATAATTTGGCCTCTAAGACCAGCCAAGTGTTGTTTCAGCCTATGAATGCCCCCTTCACCTCCCTTAATTTTTCTCTTACAAAATTTGCAATGCATTTGATTATCAATCATCTCAGCATATGCCCAAGCAACATCTTTCATTCTAGGAGGCATTTGAACTGATATTTGGACTTGGAAATGAAAGCCTAAAGGTTTAAATTTGAAAATGAAAACAAAAAAAAACAACTCATTCAATGTTCATTTCTTTCACAAAAATTTCTGTTTTCAATTTCCAGATTTAGAAAAAAAAAACAAGCAAGGGCAGATTTTAGAAGTGAAAAAAATTTCTCTAGGTTCTGGCTTCCTCAATGCTGCTCCAACAAACCAACTCCTCATTGCTGTTCCAATGACTACTCAAGAAGCTCCTCACTACTGCTCTAAAGATTGCCCAAGAGACTCCTCAATGCTGCTCCAAAAACCAACTCCACAACTCTTCACAAATTCCTCACAAATGCTCACACAAATGCAATGAGATAGCTGTGAGGAAATGAGAGGGGTTTGGTGTGCAAATTTATGAATCTTCTAAACATAAATCCTACTGCAGTAAATCTGATTTACTTCCCCTACTTGTTTGTTTAAACTTAACAAGTTATTTTCTGAATAATTCATGAAAACATCAAAGTAAATACATTGCAACTTACATAATTATACAGATCAAGTACTGAAGAATAAACAAGACATCCAGACAAATGACACGTATTTTTCGGACAAATGTCCCCAGAAAAACCCAATGCGGGAAAACCGGTGAAGCAATTCTGAGGGTGTTATTATTAAACAGATTTATGAATACAAACTAGGTTGCCAAATTCGAGTCACTCAATAGAGAAAATCCTCGACATAAGTACTTCTATTCTGAGACAAATGTTATGGCTGATCCAGCAACTGGATGAAGAAACCCCAAAGGTGACTGTGCAGTCCCCAGTGCTGCTGAGCGATGGCTACAGCAAGCTAGACTATGCCACCTCTCCTAATGGCTGCGTCACCCTCTCCGTGAGCCTTCTTGGTTCAGAAAATGATCTGTTGGATAGTTGCCTGATCTGCCCCACAGAAACCCCAGCGCAGCTCTACGAGTGACTGCGTCATCCTCTCTGGCTCTGCGTCCCCATTGCGTGAGCCCTGCTGGCTATGCGTCACCCCTCGACTGTATTTTTGCCTCCTGGTCTTTGATTTCCTCTTCTCTCTCTACTGTTATTGTGTTATTGGCATAAGGTTAAAATACAATTCTTGGTAGTAGTCTTTGGTGGATACATGAGTAAGATCTTCGACAGAAACTGTTTTACCTTCAATCTAAAATTCGATCACCAAGTCCCAGATGTGTGTATCATTAACTACTTTGAGCACTCTACAATAACACTCGGGTTGATGAATCAACAGTAGTGATGTAATCTCTAATCAATAGTTGATTGAAAAATACTTGATCTGTCACTTGAAACATTCTGCCAATTGTGTTTAATTAATACATACTGATGTTCAATTTCCCTAAGTTAGACTTAGGGTCCCCATTAAAATAATTAATTATTTGAATAACTTATGCTCCGGGTGGAATTTCTCCAAACGATTTCTGGGTCTTGGAGATCTCATGTGTTCTAGCCCCTCCACAAAGTTTCGGAGCTAGAGCACATCCAATGCTACCCAAAAATCAACACTCCCTCTTAGTGAGGAATGTGCTCTAGCAACACTTCAACCTGAAGCATCACCCTGATCCACGACATCTGTCCTCTGCGTTGCTGATGCTCAGCTGCTGCCCCTCATCCATTGTGCTGCTGCTATCTGTACTACTGCCCATGTCACTGCCACTGACGCTGCCTCATCTGTATTGCAACTACCTCTCAAATGCTGCATCATGCTGCCTATAGCACCACCACTGCTAACTGCTACACTGCAACTCAGTTGTTGAGAAGTAGGCAATTGAAAACATCACCCAAAATCCTGACATACAAGTCATTCTGGGTGCACCTCAATACTAAAGCACCCTGTGCTGCTAATCTGCGCTGTCCCTTTGGTGCCTCTGCGTTGCTGCTGCTACTCTTCACTGCATAAGCACTACCTCTGCTCTGTTGAAGTCCATCAACCTCTGCGCTGCTGCTACGCTGCTATTGCCTGTGCTCTGCACTACTCCAGTCTTCAGCGTTCTAGCTCTGCCCATATTGCTCCATCATCCCTCGCACCGACTAACTCCAGTCATCCTGCTACTGTCATTAAGGGTTCCCGTAATCATATGTGATCCAAGAGTTTGGGCACCTCAAGGATCCTGCCCATCACTGCAGTTTGAAATAACTACATATCCATGTCGCCCCACCTCTTCTCCCGAGGCACATGAGTACTCATGGCCACATCGTCATCATCTCCATCATCGTCCTTAGCTGCGATAGCCTTTGAATCAGACTCTTCCTTGCCCTTCTTTTTCATAGGGCACGTTGTGGCGCAATGTCCTAATTCACCACACCTGAAGCATCTAACCTTTGAAAGGTCTTTCTTCTTCTTCCTCTGTTGCCCATGTCGTCCCTTAGATGCGAGAGCCGCATCTTCCTCCTCCTCCTTCTTGATCTTGATCCCTCTGCTGCTTATGCTTGTCATGGTCATCCTCTTGATCTCTTCTTGTCGAAGAGTTGCCCACATGTTTCCTAACTTGGAAGCGCTGCTCCGCCCAAAATGCCTTGGATAAAGTTCTCCCACTCATCGGTAAGCATTCAAAGCAGCCCTCACAATAAGACCTTCATCAGGTGTGCCCCCCATGACAACCAGTTGATCACGGATTGCCTTCCATCTGATGAGGAAGGGGTCGATCTCTTCTCCCTTCTGCATCTAGAATAATTGGAGCTGATTCTCAAGAAGCATTCTCCTCTAAACAGAAGTCGCCTGATACAATGTGGTCAAAGAAGTCCACATCTCATGTGCTGTTGCCTTCTTAGCAATGTGTGGGACCACATGATCCTTGACTTCGTCTATGATTAAGTGCTTAGCCTTCGCTTGAGCTTCTTTATACTTCTTGAGCAGATCAGCGTCAACAAGAACAACAACTGTGCTCTTGGCGAGATGCTTGATATGATGCTCTTCCAGTATTGACAGGATTTTGGCCTTCTAGATGACAAAGTTGGATGCTCCATCCAACTTGTCTTGATCCCTCAGTCCATGTGTGGCCATCTCTGCTCAATTGAAAGATGTCGAACTGGTTCACTTCTCCCTCTTTTGCTACGACCCCAACAAAACTCGAATCTAAGTTTCTCGGTGCTAGAAACTCTCTAAGGAACCCAGCCCCTATGAAAAATGATTTCCCTCCCGGAAATCCTTCGCCAACTGATGTCGTATCAGTCCTCTTCGATCACTCTTTGCTGCCGATCAACACTGGATCTAGACTTCTTGGCAAGAAGTATGTTGAGGAATTGCTTCCCTTTACTTTGCCACGCCTTGCTAGACATTGTTCTGCACCAACAGGAACAATGCCCCGCCAACAACTATTAAAGAAAAACGATCTTCACTTCCAGCCACGACAACCAGAAAGATGGAGGCTCGAAACCCCTACACTGGCCCAACAAACACTGCGTTGCCAATGCTGCAGCTACACCGACACCCTAGCTGTTTGATGCAGGGTCTGCGTGAGCCCCTTTGGTGACTGCGTCACCCCTCCTTGCCTCTTTTGGATCTGCGTTGTCACTCGCGACAACTACCTTCCTGCAGCAAATTTTCTTGGGTCTTCTGCTGATGGCTTCAACTCTTCCTGATCTGCAAGTGCTCTGATATTATGTGAAAAGTTCTGAATATTCTAAACAGAAATCCTACTGCAGTAAATCTGATTTACTTCTCCTACTTGTTTGTTTTAACTTAACAAGTTATTTTCTGAATAATTCATGAAAACATCAAAGTAAATACACTACAGCCTACGCAATTATACAGATCAAGTACTGAAGAATAAGAAAAACATCTAGACAAAGGATAGATATTTTTCGGACACATGTCCCCGGAAAAACTCAATGCAGGAAAACCGGTGTAGCAGTTCTGTGTTGTAAAATTTAACTAGGTCGGTCTTCATGTTGACTATGTAATTATGAAAAGAAGGAGACAAAGATAATAAAATGTATTTTGTTGTACTTGCTTCATGGGTTTCATGAGCAAGAGTTTATTATGTAGATAGACTTCTTCTTGATGTCTATTAGGTTCTTGTCTTCTAGGTATAAATAGGATTAAATGTCAAAATCATGAAGGATCCAATTCAGATGGATATGCTCCAAGACCTTGTAAAGAAGCTCTCAACAACCCTCCAGAAGTGTTGGAAGACAAGCTCCAAATATAGCGAAAACATCCTACAACAATATTGGAATATATGTGAAGTAATACCTCATAAAATGCCAGAGAAAATAAACTACAAGTTGGCCTAAATTTCAAGCTACAAAGTCAGCCTAAATATCAAATGATTGGTCGGCCTAATAGCTGGATTAGTCATCTATATATATGACTGTCCTGCAGCTCATTTGGAGGACAAGGATTGCGGATTAATCTGAAACAAAGGGACAGAAAGAGCACAATTTGCGGAAGGTACAAGAGTATATAAATTGTGGAAAGTACAGTAGAGTATAGACTACGGAAGGTATAGGAAGGTATAGACTGCGGATAGGTACAACAAGGGACAAAATTGCGGATTGATGAAGCTACATTGCGGATAGGTGCAGAAGGGTATAGTGCGAATATCTTTGAGCTTTAAAGTATCTATTGAAAGAATTTGCCAATGTCAAGACAATGATTGTAAGAAGACAGGCTGAACTAAAGGTGGTAGAAAGTTACCTTCCTAACTACATTTCAAGATATTCAGTTACAAGTGAAAATAATTCTGTCTCTACATTTGACTAAGTACTTTGATAATTGACTTGATGAAAGATTAACTAAGTGAAATAAGAGAATACATAAGCAAGCTCACAAGTAATTATCAAGAAGAGAATTTTTGTATTAATCTGAAGCCCTAAAATTCTCAACATTCTGAGGGTGTTATTATTAAGCAGATTTCTGAATACAAACTAGGGTGTCAAATCCGGCTCACCCAATAGAGAAAATCCTCGGCAAAAGTACCTCTATACGGAGACAGATGTTATGGCTGATCCAACAACTGGATGAAGAAACCCCAAAGGTGACTGCGCAGTCCCTAGTGCTGCTGAGCGATGGCTACAACAAGCTAGATTGCATCACCTCTCCTAGTGGTTGCGTCACCCTCTCCGTGAGCCTTCCCGGCTCAAAAAATGAACTGTTGGATAGCTGCCCGATCTGCCCCATAAAATCCCCAGCGTAGCTCTTCGAGTAACTGCATCACCCTCTCTCGCTTTGTGTCCCCACTGCGTGAGCCCTGCTGGCTCTGCGTCACCCCCGCATGAGCCCTGCTGGTTTTGCGTCACCCCTCCTAGGCCTGCGCTGCCTCTCTGGTGCTGATTTGCCTCTCTGCTATTGTATTCTCTGCCTTGGATGCAAATCCCATTACCTCACTGCCCCTCACTACACTGAATTAATTAGATCTGATCTTTGTCCGAGCAATGCTCCGTCAGAAGAATTTGATTACCAAAGTCAGTCTTTGTGTGTATCCTCCAACTGACCCCAAGCCTTCCTTTAATACTTTCTCAGTTGACGAATCAACAACCGTGATCTAATCTCTAATCGATGACTAAGATTAGAAAAGACTTGATCCTCTTCACTTAGAACATTCTCACCCACATGTTTAGATTAATTAACTTTAATTATTTAATTTCCCTAAGTTAGACTTAGGGTTCCCATTAAAATAATTAATTATTTGAATAACTTAAGCTTCGGGTGGAATTTCTCCAAACGATTTTTGGGTCGTGGAGATCTCATGTGTTCTAGCACCTCCATAAAGTTTCGGAGCTAGAGCACATCTGATGCTACCCAAAAATCAACATTTGGTAGCTTTTATAGGCTTGGGAGAGGTTAGAGGGCATACGAAAACCCTAAAATCCAATTGAAATCCAGTTTTAAGTCCAAACGAAGTTGCTTTTGGGGTCCGCGACTAGCTTGGACTGGCTCGGCCGGTTTAACTCGGGCTCAGCCAGGAGGTTAGCTCGGTTGACTCGGCCAAATCCGAGCCGCCTTGGCCGAATGTTAAAACACTGCATAAATCAAAGACGTGAGATTGAAAGTGTATAGTTCGGTATCATGAATGAGAGAAACAAAGTGAAGTCATAGCTGATGGAGCGAGATTGAATACCCTACTGAGTTGCCTATACTGAGCAAAACTGTATACATACAAAAATCTAATAGTCTTATAGCCTTAGAAGGAAATGAAGATCTTATGCGAAGACTTGAGAGCAACATCACATGCGAAGAGTCTTGAACCAAATATGCAAAAGACCAACCATCTAAACTGTGGAAGATAATAAAAGAAGCCATCCAAAACCTTGGACCTGCCTTTCTTCGACTATTCATAGGGTATATATAGTTGTTTCCACGTTTGAAGAGACATGTCCATTTGGAGCTAGCCGACATAGGAGCTCTTGGAATCGACCTTCAATTTTAAATTTGAATTTCAAATAAAAATATTTTCCCTCCAATAATTTGAGCCGACTTGAGATCATTTTAATAATATTTCAAAATTAAGTAAGGGCTAGGGAATTTCTCCCTAGCTATTAAAATTAACACTTGAGGATAGCCTTGTTGGATTATTAACTGTCCTTCTCTCTCATTCACTAGCTGCATTTTTCATAATTGCATCTCTCATGATTGCATGGATATATCCTAGTTGCGTTGCATATTTCTTCTCTCTTGCATTTCATTGCATGATTAGCTTTTCTTGTTGCATTCTGTCTTCGAATTTCACTGTTAGCAATTTCATTTGCTCTCTTATTTTTATGCTCATTTTATCGTGTTTAAGAAATCTCGAAGTCTTCTCTTGTTGTAATTTGCTAATCTTTTAAGTATAAGAGAACTCTAATAAGCACTTTTAAATAATATTCATAACTCATAAATAACATTGCTAGTCTTGTTTTATTGGGATAATCTCTGTGTGTTTTCTAAAGTGCTTAATTTATTTCTATTTCCATCTTGTGATTTTGAATTTGATAAGTGATATTTGAGATACCTTGGTTGCAAGCGGTCTGATATTGTTGATTGAAGCATTTTACATATTTGTAATCTCATTGAAATAATCTTAACGTCATTTGCATCTTCATTCTAAGTTAGAAGTGCGTATTTAAAATTTACCTCCAAGCATAAGCTTGATTGTAAGAGAGATATGACCACCACCCTCTTCACCCAATTTGAGAAGTCTAGACCCTCATTCGCAATTAACACAGGTGACCTTGTAGTTCTCTTGTGGGCAATCCCTTGTAGGAATGAAGCCATCTGGGTGGTTAGAACTTCACGGGAGTTATCGTTAATGAGGCCTTAGCTTCCTTCCCATGGATTTCTCTCTACAACTTGCATCTATGACTAGGAAGGATTCACCTAGATTAGGCTTTTAACTAAAATTGACCAAGATTTTGCATCTCACATTAGACTAGGTCCTACACTTCATCTAGGATAGATTTTGCATGTTGCAACAACTGTTCATCTGGTAACTTGATATATTAATCTCTATTCTTCAAATACTTCCTAATTTCAAGGCACTGGTTTATCATTTATATTTTAAGAATCTAATTCGGTTGTGCTTAATAATCTTCTTGTCACATAATTTTAATTCAAGTTGCTAGGACATTTAGTTGTATCTCTTGAACTTGTTTGTTTCCAACAAATTTCTCATCATTCCATCTATAGGGACTACCCCTCTTATACCCCTCTTAGCCTGCATTTAGGAGATAGTTTAAATGAAGTGGGCAGCGATTAGAGTGACAACCCCTGCCCTGAGTGTTGTCACATTGGGCGTACAATTCGGGCGACAACATTTTCTAGTGCTGTTGCCGAGGATAGGTTTATCTTGTTCTCGACGCTTCAACATTTTCTCCAATACTGTCTTTGATTCTTTGTTTTCAACTAACATTTGGTTTTTCATCTTTAATCCGACATCGTCACAACACTTTCTGGTGCCATTGCCGGTGATAGAGTTTCTCTGTTCTCGATTTTCATGACTAACATTTCGGTTCTTGCTTTTAGATTTTTGGGGTTAGATTCCTGTCTAAGTGGCGACTCCACTTATTTCATTTTGTTTGAGGATTTTTGTTGGAGGCTTTCCTCTCGCAGACATTCTTGCTAATCTTGGGAAGGAGCCTTTCTCTAACTTCCATTTTCTCTTTCAAGGTCAAGTAAGCGGGGCATCATCGATGTCTTTTACCTGTTCATCCCTTGTGATTTTAGTAACATTGATGCGCATGATATTCCAGATGAATCCATTGAAGCCATTGATAAGTTACCTCTTTTCCAAGGTGACGATGCCCTTAGTGTTGAAACCCACCTCAGAAATTTTAACCATTGTATGAGTAACTTAGACCCATATACTAACCATGAAGACGTGAAAATGAGGCTCTTCATTCTCAACTTGGGTGGGGATGCTTTGGATATTGGTTCACTGGCAAATTGCTTGCTAACAACTTCAAGTCTTTACAATCTATTGTTGAGGCCTTTGAAGATAAGTATGGAGATAAAGAAAAGGTCAAAGCCAAAGTTGAAGTAAAGGAACTTAAAGGGACTGAAAATGAACTCATCAAGGAATTAACTCAAGTGATACAAGATATGCAACTCAACCAAGCCCAACTCATTAATAACATGGAACTTAACCAAGAGAAATTAATAGCATATCACACTAAGGAAATGAGGTCCATGCAGAAAAGGTTGAAAATCATGGAAGTTAATCACTCTAATTAGTTGATCAACATAGAAGCAAATCATCAGAAAGAATTGGGTTCTATTCAAGCTAATCATAACAAAGTGACAAAGGGCATGCAATTCAGTCAAGCACATTTAATGAAAACCATGGAACTTAATTAAGAGAAATTAATAACGGATCATGCTTAGCGGATGAGTACCATGGAGAACAGGTTAATGGTTATGGAGATTGCTCATTATAATCAGATGATCACTTTTCAGTACATGATGGATACCATGGAGGTTAATCATGCACAACAAATGAAAACTATGGAATCTAATCATAGTACTCTTCAGAATAGGTTGGAAGAAATGGTAAGATCACAGGTGCAGGGGTCTCAACATAAGCTAGATAATAAATGTCAGAAGAACAAAGAGCCTTCAACAGATCATAAGCCTCCCAAGAAAACTTCATCTTATTATGAAGTCATTGATTCCATTGAGAAATGGCTAAATGAAGATAACACAGGTAGGAAGGAAACTGATGTAAATAAGATTGATGCTTGCAAGATTGATCCGTCATCCCGGACATAGCAGGTTTAGGAAAAAAAAGAAGAACATGTCACAGAAGTCTTGGATGCTTCAAATTTTCCATATGGATGTTTTCAAGATCAGGGAGAAAGTTATACATCGATCACATCATCATCAACATCTCAACCTGCCAGAAACAAAAGTAAAAAGCGAAAAAGAAAAAGGAAGAAGTTTGATGCATTTGATGGCCGAGAGCAACATGATATTCATATAAGTCAAAATCCTAGCATCTTTATAATTCAACACGACACATCAGAGAAACAACCCATGGATCTGCCAAAGAGTTGGCAGGTTCTCAACATGGACTTTATTGAAAACATCTGATGCCACAGGGCGTCTCTGTATTGCATCTCTAACCCTATCCTCATAGAATAGGTTTCATTTCTGTATTGTCAGAATAAGATTTCTATTCCAACAATTGATGATATATATGATGATTTTGATATGTATTAGAATGGATATCTATCTGATGTTACTTTGTTTTCCTGGATGCGGATTCTGGATTCTCACATTCCTTCACTGAAACAACGTGTCCCCAAGTAGAACCAGATGTTGACCATGTACATGTCAACAGTTCCAAGAAGTAGAGTACACAACAATGGACAATTTTTTTTTGCAGTCAATGTCATCATTATAATCCCAAATTCTGCAAATTATTGTAAAAATGATTTTAGTATGACTATTAAGCCATGTAACAACACCTAGGTAAGCCTATGATTCTTAGCAAGGGGTTTCACTCTAGGGAGTTTTTTAACCTCCCTAGATTATTTGTGTTTGTAAACACGAATAATTGGATGAGTTTTTCTCCCAAATATACCCCAAAGCTAGGGTGGAATTCATTGATAAGATCTTAGGTGAGTCCTAGTGTTATCGAGTCTATGTATTTGTATCATACTAGATCATGTATCTTGTGTTGCTGAATTTGGTCGAGTCTAAGAGGTTGTGTCTTGTGTAAAATTCTGACTCTAAGGGTTGATTATTGTAATATCTTGATGTAAAAGTGTGTCTAGGAATATTTTTGGTGATTGGTTCCTCATAATTAGAACACCATTGCCAAAATATTTTTTAGACCCACTTAGAGGGTGGAAAAATATGTGAAATCCCCTCTTGGGTCTTTTAATTTATGTTCTGGCAAAAATAAAAGAAAATTAATTAGCTAAAAATTAATCAAAAAGGTAAAAGGAGAGAAAAATAATTTCTCTCCAAGTGGAAAATTAAATTTTGGAGAAAAGTGTCCTTCCCTAAGAATAATAAATTTGAAGGACTGAATTCCAAGGAAAAAATCCCTCAAAATTTCGTGGGTCCAAAAGAAATTAATTTTTGGAGGTACTCCTTGAAAGGAAAAATCAATTTAAAAAAAAAAATCAAACCCTTGGACCATGGTGGTTAAGTGAAGGATCAATTTTCAAGGAAAAAAGTTTGGAAAAAATATTTTTTCGACTAGGATCAAGGCCTTCATCAACAAATTCGAATTTTTCTTCCAGATTAAGGGACAAGATTTAATTTTGGCACAGATCAAGCAACTACTAGTCATCATTCTCTGAGATCAAGTCAAACTAGCTGTTATCCCCACTTGGAGGGGTTTGATACCCTCATTTTCTATATAAGGAAAACCATTGAGCTCCTCATTGCAAGATGTACTATAACGAAATTTTTTAAGTAAGCTGTGAGTCAAGTTGTTGGATGTATTTTTATTTTGCAATAATAAAAAGTCTTTGGGGTTTCAATTCATGGTGTTTCTTGTTCAATGATCTATGGTATGTGCTAAATATGTTTTAAGGCTCTAATTGGTTCATATTGAATATTGTTGTTTCAATAACCAGTTGTTGGATCATTTATTAGCACAGGTATCTTGCTTTAGGTGTTGGGTTCTAGAGAAACATTTTTTGCTAGCTCAATCTAGCAGATATCTCTAGATCTTAAGGGTTTTAAATATGTCTCTAAACACCTTTTGAAACTAACAATCTATTTTTTAAGTGTGCAGAGAAATCATCAGATGATTCAACCCTTGGTATCCCCAAACACATAGACTTTGAAGTGACTTCATCTTGTTTGGCTCCTTGGCTTATCTAACGATTGTTTTGCAACAACTTGGCCATGGCATAAAAATAAAAAATAATTTCTCCTCTCAAGTCCTCTTTTAATTCAAGTGACCAACAAAGCTAGATCTGCTAATTAGAGCTAAAAATATTTTGTGAATATTGTAGATAGTTTATACATATTTTCATTTAACCCTTGTCTCTTTTGTATATATTTTGTATAATACTAACGTGGGTTGTCTAGATCTAGGAAGTAGGTGTTAAGATCTTGTGTATTGAGCTTCTTTGTGGGTGAAAACCCCATCGACCAAAAGAGGAAAGAAGCTATTGTGTAGATCTAAAGTTTCTCACTCATTCGACTAGGGTTTGAAGGGTTTTACTCCTTTTTGGGCCAACATTTCCTTAAGTAGAAAGGCTGCAAGGGGTTTTAAGCCTAGATCTACAATACCCAAGTGATAGAAAGTGAACATTTTACCTAAAGAGGCTGCCACATGCTTATAGGGCTTGATCCATGCCTATTGATAAGGGTTTCACATTTAAATTTTTGTTTGCAAATATGTTGTGGCTATAAATCATATTCTTGGCACTAGATCTATCATTTTGTTGCATTGCAGGGTTATTGAAGATTGTTAGATCACCAAAGTTTTAGAGCACCAAAGTTTGATTATTACGACTCTTTGGGCAACCATTGGGGTTTTGAGACCTTGGAGGCTTGGTCGCTGTCTTTTCTTGCCACATTAGGCCTAATCGCAGACTTGAACAAGCCTTGTCACCTCTACCGCAGACCTAATCAGCCTCATTTTACTTAGCCACATGCTTAAAGAAGGGTTTCTCTTATTTCAAAAGCAAATTTGTGTGGTTTTTTGCAGGTTCATCTCAAGTCCCTTCAAAGTCAGGGTTTCTGAGGGTAGTTAGGGCTGGTCGCAGGCCTGAAGAGGCCCAAATAGCAAAGGTGCAGTGGGTTTGGAGCAAATTTTCTTGGGCCGCAGGTCTATTAGGCCTATTTAAGCTTAGCCATAAGCCATGGAGGGTTAGTAGACCTCATTGCATTTGTTATTTCCTTGATCTAACCTTGTTGCAGGAATAATCAAAGTATTTTACAAGGGTGTGATCTTAGTTTTCATTGAGAAATTGCAATTACAGGATTGTGATCCATTAAATGCTCATTTGTGTTTGATTTGTAGACTAACTCTTGTTTTGCAGGCCTAGAAAAATTTCTAGAAGGATGGATATTGGTTTCACATTGGGATTTTGACATTATAATCTTTGATCTATCAAGCTTTGTGGGCTAACAATGGTTGATTACAGACATATCATTTTTTTGGCAATAAGTTACAATAGTTTGATCTCTTGATGACTGTGGACTATCATTGGTATATCTTAACGTCTGGTGCATTTGTTAGTCCTTCATTGTTTTTCTCATGCATTATTATATATTGGACAACAAATTGCATTAATTTCTCTTGTGTCTTGAGGATAGCCTTGTTGGATTATTAACAGTCATCCTCTATCATTCACTAGTTGCATTTTTCATAATTGCATCTCTCATGCTTGCATGTTTAGATCCTAGTTGCATTGCATATTTCTTCTCTATTGCATTTCATTGCATGATTAGCTTTTCTTGTTGCATTCTATCATCTAACTTCATTGTTAGCAATCACATTTTCTCTCATCTGTTTATCCTCATTTTATTGTGCTTAAGAAATATTGAAGACTTCTCTTTTTCTAATTTGCTAATCTTTTAAGTATAAGAGAACTCTAATAATCACTTTTAAATCATCTTAATAACTAATAAATAACATTGCCAGTCTTGTTTCATCAGGATAATCTCAAAGTGTTTTCTAAAGTGCTTCATTTATTGCTATTGTCATCTTGTGATTTTGAATTTGATAAGTGATATTTGAGATATCTTGGTTGCAAGCGATTTGATATTGTTGATTGAAGCATTTTACATATTTGTAATCTCATTGAAGCAGTCTTAACGTCATTTGCATCTTCATTCTAAGATTGAAGTGCACATTTAAAATTTACCTCCAAGCTACGTTGCACGGGTTCCCGCACCCAGGGGTAGGGTTCCCGAACCCGTATCGAGTTCCCGTCCCCAAGTACTGGGTGCTTGACGGGTTCTTCTCAGAAGCACCCTAAAGAACCCAGTTCTTCATGGAAGAACCCGAGACTTCCCACACAAAATCAGGGTTCTTTTGCTGATTTGGGGACGGAAAACCCCAAAAACAGGGTCTTTTCGGGTTCTTTGGCGGCAAGTTTGGTCAAATTTTTATTTTATTTTATTAAATTCAACTACTACTAATCGCTATTAAAATTAAAATTTAAGATTTTTTTATTAAAATTAAAATTAAATATGACTCGACTATTCTTATTGCGATTTTTTTTGTGTGTTAAAACTTACCCACTCGGACTCCGCAACCCGCAGCAATCGTTACCTCACCTCACTTTACAACAACTCACCCTCACCGCACAACTTCGTCCGCACAGCAACTCACCCTCGGCACAACAAGCAGCAAACTCATCCTCGGCACGACAAGCAGCAACCTCACCCACTTATTAAGTGAGCAACTTGAATTCATTAATAGAGATGAAGGAGGAACTTGACAAATTCATGAAATCAGAGAAGGGAATGAAAGAATACAAAATCTCGAGGAAACTGGAAGACTGCACACATTTCTAGTAAGTGTAGTTGCAAAGTTACAAGTGCAACTAAAAGTGGGTTCAACATGGAAAATTTTAGTTGAACAGACAGTGTTTACTAACAACCAATACCCCATATGCTTAGGTATTCCCGAAAGAAAAGAAGGCACAATATTAATGCACCCAGATACCAAGGCTATTGATTCGAGATTAGACTACTAGATACATGCACAGGGAACAAGGCAAAAGAGACGTGTTTAATTCATCTTCCTTCTATATCTGAAGTGTTATAAGTGAAAATAATTGCTGACACTATAGTCTTTAAAATTGATGAAATTGTAGATGCTCATGTTCAGTTGATTCTAACTGCATGGGAAAGTCCTGCAAAGGAAGTTTTCAGAATGTTGTCATTTGTTACTTGTATAGTAGCTTCACTTGGATTGCATTACCATGATGCAAGTATCGTCTTCTGATGGGTATGTTGTGACAAAGACATTCTTACTATGATTGTAGTGTTTTCAGCAGTAATTTTCTATATCATTCGGGCATACATTGCTGTTAGTAGTGATGGTGGGAACTCATATAATCATTGCACTCTTCAATCTATCTTAATCTATTAAGAAATTTTGAAATTTCAATGTATTATCAATTTTAATTTATCTGAAGAGTCAAGACTGATATGATATATCATTATGTGAATGTTGAATGTTCAATGATTGGCATGTTTAAATCTTTGAAGTTTAAACTTTAATTTTTAAATAAAAAATATTTTATTTTTCTTGTTTTATATAGATTCACACACACACACACACACACACACACACACACACACACACATATAGTATATACCCCTGACAAACCCACGCACTCTGTTTCAAAAAGTGTCGTCCTTGTCTCCGTCCCCGCACCCGCACCCGCACCCGCACCCGTACACACGTTTCCTGGCAACATAGCCTCCATGCATAAGCTTGGTTGTAAGAGAGATAGGACCACCTCCTTAACCCAATTTGAGAAGTCTAGACCCTCATTCATAGTTAACACAGGTGACCTTGCAGCTATTGAAATATGTAACTAGGTTTGGTCTTCATAATGACATATGTAATCATGATTTTATGTAATTGATGCAAAGAAGAAAATAAAATTATTTTATTATGCTTGAGGCATGGGTTTCATGCTCAAGGAATTTTATTTTGTAGGTAAATCTCCCATTGAGAGCTTCTAGGGCTTGTCATGTGATCTACAAGTCAAATAAGTCTTTGTCATGTATAAGAGACCCTTATTGGGGCATGTTACATATTACAAAAGAAATTATATGAGTCTGTAGATTATCAAGGAAACCCCTCTAGGACCAAGTATACAAGCTACAAGTCAAGTTGGCCTATATGCATCATCAAGTTGGCTCGCCAATGAAGTCTGCCTATTTTGGAGACCAACAACGCCTATATAAAGGACTCAACCTCTCTCAAGAAGACACACACAAGTATTACAAAAGTTTGATCTAGAGACAAGAAAGAGCCTCAGACCCTAGTGAAGAAAGAAGAAGTATAAGAAGGAGGAAAACATAATTTTTAGGCCTGTTTTGGGACATTTCTCTCACATGTGCGGACTGTATCTAGGGCACAATTTCAGTTGCAAAAGGACAAAATTAAAGTTAGTTCAAGAAGGAATATCAAGTGTCAAAGAAGTGTGGAAAAGTAAGCCAAACTATTGCAGAAGAAGTCTATATCCCAACAAAGAATAAAAGAGAAGAATTTGTCCATATTTTAGGTCACATGTGTGACCTAGGGTTTCTGTAGAAAAGATCGAAACTATAGGTCTGCAACTGTGAGCTGAAATTTTGAATTTGGGCCGAAATCTGAAGCAGAGGATTAAGGTTGACCAATGTTGACTTAAAGGAAGAGAAGTACTTCAAGAAGAAGATTTGACTTGGTCTTGGAGGGGTTGTTGGTCAAGTCTCTAGGTCTTGGAGTTCGTCAATTGAAGATTCTATAAGAAGAAGAATTTGTGTGGGTTTTCCTCTTAGTTTGGAGAGGTTTTGGCCCTGGATGATTACCTATATCTTGTGTCCTTTGTCTTATTGTTCATTGTGGTTTGGTAGCTATTTGATGAAGAAAAACTCTAATAAGAAACAAATAAAAGAAGAAGCTAAGTAATAAAAGTAAAAATACATCAGAAGCAATTATCATTATAAGAGAAATCACCTATAGTGTCTACCCTTAGATTTCTCAACATGGTACTGGAGCTAAGGTGTCAAGTGAAGGAAGGGTAGCTCAATAAAGGACACTCAAGGACCAAAGATTATCAAGAGTATTAATCATCAAGAAAATCCTCTGTTCTCCAAGGCATTTCAAAGACAAGGATTACATCATCATCTTGAAGGGAGTCAATAAAAGAAGGTCTCAAAAAATATAGTTTCTACACTTGAAGCATTCCTGGAAACTTTGCTTAATTATCAACTCAAAGGAGACCTCAAAAGACCCTACTTCTGCTCAAATAAAAGATTTATGCAAATTGAAGCATCTTGGAGTCGACTCATCCGACAGAAGCAAGAAGAAAAACGTTGTCATTATCATCAAGGTTTCAAGGCTTGATCAAGCCCTGGATTCTCAAGTTCTGACCTCTAAACAATGAAGAAATTAAAGTGAACTATATCACTGTCTCAAGAAGTGGAAGGCCTGATTTAATAATCAAAGCAATTCAAGACCTTTGGCAAGAGAAGCAAACATATGGAAAAGGACTCTTTTTATCCCTTCAAGAAGTAGCAACCGAATTTCTGGGAATCATCTAATTCCTCAAGAAGATCATTAAAGATGAATCGTACTCATAGCACTAATCACATATCCCAAATTTATGGAGAAACAAATCTCTGTGACACTAAGAAGTTCAAGCACCACTCATACACTCATCAGTCATCCAAAAGGATTGATAATCATCTATTTATTTTTACAAAGCAATCAATTCAAGGATAAGTGCAACAAAAAGGATCCCCATTATGAAGTTATGTTGCACGGAAGACCTGTAGCTATCAAGGTAGCATAAAGGAGCTACAATCATTCCATGTCTTAAAGAAACTTGTGAAGGAGTAGGTCACATCAAGAGAGCAGTAAAAGAAAGTGTGAAAGATAGCAGTAAAAGAAAGTGTGAAAGATAGCAAAAAGGACAACATAGATACCTTTGTGAAGAAAACATGGCTTCACAAGTAGGTATCCATGAGGTATGTTTGATATTTTTGTTATTGTTAAGGGTCTATCATAAAATGTTATAGGGTTAAAATTATGACTCTAGGGTTTGTGTAGATGGCTCATAAGAAACCCTAGTATTTAGAAACCCGAATCTTAAAGTACTTGTTCCCTATGATTTCACTTCTAGGGTTTGGGTTTGTAGGGCATGGGAGAAACCCTAGTGTGACGTAATATGATTTAGGGTTTGTACCTAAGAAACCCTAGGATGACCTCTTTTTGAATAGAAACCCTAGAAGGATAACTTGACATCATGTTTTGGTATCGTATTCTTTGCTTGGGGTACTTGTTAAGTTATACTGCAGGTACAAAAAGTAAAGATGGATGGGCTGATCCTTTGAGAAACATGATGGAAGAAGGGAACTATACGAACCCTTAGACACTATTCATGATGTAGATGGATAACAAAGAAAAATAGAAGATGAAAGACCCCTGCCATGATTGAAGAATGATAGGATGTATCTTAGTAAGAAGGCATCATATTAAGCATACAATTGAAGCAAGAGCTCATGTCATATCTGAAGTAAAATACTTGTAGCAATCATCATAGGAAAAAGTAGCCCTTGGTAACCTCATTTGAAGCATAAGTAACACTTATGGAAGAAGGAAGTCTTCTAGTATAAATCTCATCATACAACATTAAGGATCATTTGCAGGACAAGGATATTCAAGATCCTTCATAGGAATCTTCATTAGAAGGTTCATCCCTTGGAAGAAGCAAGTGTATCGCTAAGAGTACCACCTTGGATGGGATTCACGACTAGGAAAAATGATGGTATAGTGACTAAGGAATGCAACATGTTGAGATGGTTGAAATTCTCTCAATCAAGGAAAGAAAGTTGTTGGAAGAAGTCTAAATGACCAAGAGAAGGAAAAAGAGGTATGTAGGCATATCTTTGATAAGTTAGGTCATGTCATTATATATTTGCAGATAGCATGGATAGATACTCTAACTCATGAATATGATTAAAGGAAAGGGTTCTCTTCTAAAAATGCTTAAGGGCATTGTTCACATATTGACTAAATGAAATCAACATAACATTTCCTCATATGAGGTGGTTGACAAAGATGGAGGAACTATGGTTAGAAGTTCCTGAGAAACAATATGTGAAGGAAAAGAAATAAGATATCGTGAAAGATGTAATTATGATCACATAGAAAAGGCAATCAACATCCGATAACTAGGATAATTGGCCATGATATCTCCATGGGAAAGATATGAAGACTTTGGGAAAGTATGAAAAGAAATAAGACCCTTCACAATTGAATATCTTGGAGATGTTTCATGTTGATGTTACAACAAGCAGATGTTAGGATAAAGGGCCATCACAAAAGGTAGTTTTTGATTTGATGTTCATTTCCGATTTTTGAACAGTATTTGGATGGGCTAATATAGGGCTACCTAAAGAAAGGTGTGGATATTATCCACAACTAGTAATCATGTGGTGGGATGGAAGATCCTGAAGGAGACATGATGTGGAAAAGGTAGCTGTATGAGGAAAAATCAGATATGGTCTAATGGATCACTCTCCAATGAAAGAAAGGAAGACATGACTGTCCTGATTCGAAAATCAAAGTGATGGATGGCCAATACTCTACAAAGAAGTCCCAAAGATGAAGGCTCCATAATGTTAAAAATGAAATTCATGACATCGAATGAAGGAGCGCTATAAGCAGCTGAAGGTCCCATGATCTCCACCAACGAAGAAAGAGTTGCTGCTAGAAATAGGTCCCTAATTAAGATGGAGCCTGGAAGCTAGTTTCTAATTAAGAAGAAACTTGGAAGCAAGTCCCTAAGCTAAGAGGGAGCTTGGACAAGTTCCTAGATAAGAGGGAGCTTGGGTACGTTCCTTTTATAGGAATGGGTACATTCCTTCATGGGAATGGTATATCCCTTCATGGGAATGGGTATATCCTCCCTGGTTAAGAGGGAGAGATAGACACATCATTCTTGTCTTCACTTGGGAAGAAAGAATGGAGGATTGGGTAAGCATCCGACATCCGATACTCTTTGAGGCTATGGTAGGTCATCCAAGATAAGAGTAGTCGTGGAGGACCGATATTCTTTGAGGATTGGGAATCCAAGATAAGAATAGTCCTAGAAGGACATACCCCGTGAACACTTGTGTGGGGTATGTTCCTTGAGAGACAATGATGAAGGTGTCTATAAATCATTGGTCTTGCCAACATTGTGCTCTATTCTTGTGGAGAGATAGAGCTGTTAGTTGTTATGAATATAATTCATAACAAATAGAATAAATATAGTTATTAACAGTCAAATAAGGATCATGTAAGTAGTCATTAAGTTAGTGAAAGGGCATGTCTAAAAGACATGCCTAGTCATGAAAGGCCACCTGCCTAGGTATATAAGTAGGGCCTCATTTTAACATTTCTCATCACTTATACATTTTATATATAATATATTATTATTAATACCTCGTATATTTTACAATTTGAGTCAACAAGCCTACTGTTTTGTTGCTCCATTTGGTATCAGAGTGAGTTTGTGTTGTGACCGCCTTCTGCTACTGCTAGCTGCTTTCAGCTGTTACATGCGGTGCCTCGAAATCGCTGCCGCTCGATGTCTTCATCAATATCGATGGTCGATTTCAACAAAAAGTTGATCGATCTTGAGAGTAAGATCAATAATTCTGATGAATTCACTAAAAGATTAATTGATCTTGAGGATAAGTTTACAGGACATTGTGACAACATCAAAAAACTTCAAGACACGACAAATCGGATAGAAAGACAAATTTGGCAAAACCATAGTGAATCCACAGACAATCATAACAAAGCAATGCAGAAGATAAACACCATTTGGGACAAGATTAATCTGACTCAAGAACCAATATTTTCGAATATTGGACATAATCAACAGAGCAATTCAGCCAATTCAGAGAATTCAGAAAATAATCATGAAGAATCACTACATTTTGCAGAAGATCAAGTTATGAAAATTTCAAATTATGTTGAAGGTGATCTTAAAAACAAAGATGAGCCTACTAGCCAGGAATCTGTGGAAGTTGCTGATCTTGATGCAGATGAAGATGATGTGGATGAGGACTATATTGAGAAACAAGAAGATGAGCAATTTCATAAAAATCTGGAAAAAGAAAAAGAAGATATTTTGGAAGATAATTATGAAGATGACATGTTTGAGAAGAAAGAAATGGATTATAAGACAGAGGAGGATGAAAACCATGATCAAAATGATAAGAGTAATGCACAAAACATTACTCATTACATTAAAACAATGCGAAACAAATATCTTTTTTCGTTCCAACGATAAGACAAGAATGGGTCTAGCCATTTCTCATAATTGTTCGGAGAGTGTTAGTATCCCCGAAGAGTATGTTGATCAATTGGTACGAGAATTCGCTCATGACCCCACTTGTCTACCGCTTAAAAATGACCCTGCTCAGGTACTCTACAACCGCGAGACACTAGAGACTAATTGGGAAGCCAAGCATGAAGCACTCAATCCATTCACCTCCCAGCCCTTCGACATTAGCGATGCCATTCCACAGGATGAGTTGAGGAAACAGGTGTGTGGGTGCATTGTTAGCAACCCAAGCCTACAGTGCATTCTCGATTATACTAAAGTTTTGAGCGAGAGCGATCTGAAAAATCTATTGAATGAATTGATTTCAGACTACCAATTTCTAATTAATTCTAAAAAGTGGAAGTTGAAAGAGCGCCCTCGAGTAGTAACCTCAGGAGCCCTAGAATATCCACCATGTTACAATGCACAATTTAATGCTTTGTGTTTCAGGGGTTTATCCCAAATGTCAATCATGAAAGACGACCATGAAAATGGGCGCAAAAGGAAAGAGGTGGATATCCCAGCAGCATCGGATTTTGCTCCTTCTGATTCGTTTTGGGCAGGCGGTGCTCATGCCTTGCTCATCGACACTGATAAATTTGACCTCATTTTCATCTACAACAAGTTCTTGCATCATAGTCTCCAAGTCTGCGGGATCAAAATGGAAAAATCCAAAATCGTGAACATGGTCATGTTAAAGAGGTTAAGTGAGAATCTCCTTGCTATTAGAGAACATAGCGTTGACAACTACAGGCCTAGGCTCAACGACGTGCCTGTTGGTGAGAATGATCTCGTGCTGTTTATCCACGTTAACCCTTCTGTTACAATTCTTGCCAACCCGTTTATTGTTCTTGCTGCTTCCCAGATTGCTCCACCCTTCCTCGATAATCCAACACCACAGTCAGGCGCTAGCCCGACCACTGTTTGGGAAAAAAGCTGTTACCTCTCCGCCATGCATTCACCCCTCGACCGCATCCGTCCCACACTCATTGCTGTCTGCACCGACGACGTATATCACACCCCCAACAACCCCAACCTCCAGTCTTCCCACGCCTCTACTGTCGCTCTACCTTCTCATCTTTCTGGCAACCCGACAAGGTCTGTCCAGTCCAGCCGCGTTAACCTCAACTCACTCTTCGCTGTCAACATGGTTCAATACCCTGCCGACTCGGGTTCATTCTTGCACCTATCGACTGTAGTCTCTAGGATATCCGTTGGTGCAGACTGCCAGGAAAATAAGCTGTTGCGGGTCAACAAACAAATAAACGGCGGTCAACAATCGGTGAACATGTTTAAGAAACGATGTATCGGTTTTACGAAACAAGGTGTGAGGTTTAATGAACAGTCGTGTTTATACGGTGGACAGTTCGATTTAATTATAATCATAATTAAAAAGTTATAATATATGTAAATTATTATTCTATAATCTATATATAAAATTAATAATAAATAAATTTATTAATTTAATTAATTAATTGATTTAAGAAAAAAACCCTAGTTTCAAGACAACATTACGAGAGAATTCTACAAGATAAGGTACTCTACATGATAAGGTACTGGTGATGAATGACATATGCCAAGAAGATAATCACAAAGTGAAGAAAATTGTCAGAAAATTAAGCTTTGAGGACAAAGCTTTTTGAAGAGGAAGGCAATGTTATGAATATAATTCATAACAAATAGAATAAATATAGTTATTAATAGTCAAATAACGATTATGTAAGTAGTCATTAAGTTAGTGAAAGGGCATGTCTAAAAGACATGCCCAGTCATGAAAGGCCACTTGCCTAGGTATATAAGCAGGGCCTCATTGCAACATTTCTCATCACTTATACATTTTATATATAATATATTATTATTACGAATACCTCTTGTGTATTTTACAATTTGAGTCAACAAGCCTACGGTTTTGTTGCTCCATTAGTCAAGGCCTTGCTATGTTACAATGCTGGATGATATGTTGCTATACTAATAGAAATGGGTTACCAATTCGACTCTTCTTATGAGAGTTCTTCAGATTGAGAATATCCAAGTACCTTGTATGGATTATGAATACATTCCTAGTTAAGAGGGAGTGTCGAAATATGTAACTAGGTTTGGTCTTCATAAGAACATATGTAATCATGATTTTATGTAATTGATGTAAAGAAGAAAATAAAATTATTTTATTATGCTTGAGGCATGGGTTTCATGTTCGAGGAATTTTATTTTGTAGTTAAAGCTCCCATTGAGAGCTTCTAGGGCTTGTCATGTGGTCTACAAGTCAATTGAGTCTTTCTCATGTATAAGAGACCCTTCTTGGGCATGTTACATATTACAATAGAAATTATATGAGTCTATAGATTGTCAAGGAAACCCCTCCAAGACCAATTATACAAGCTACAAGTCAAGTTGGCCTATATGCATCATGAATTCGACCTGCCAGAGAAGTCGACCTATTTTGGAGCCTAGCAATGCCTATATAAAGGAGGACTCAACCTCACTCAAGAAGACACATACAAGTATCACATAAATTCGATCTAGAGACAAGAAAGAGCCTCATACCCTAGCGAAGTAAGGAGAAGTATAAGAAGGAAGAAAACATAATTATTTGGCCTTGTTTTGGGACATCTCTCTCACACATGCAAACTCTATCTAGGGCACACTTTCAGTTGCAAAAGGGAGAAATTACAGTGAGTTCAAGAAGGAATATCAAGTGTCAAAGAAGTGTGGAAAAGTAAGCCGAATTGTTGCAGAAGAAGTCTATATCCCAACGAAGAAGAAAAGAGAAGAATTTGTCCATATTTTAGGTCACACATGTGGCCTAGGGCTTTTGCAGAAAAGATCAAAACTACAGGTCTGCATCTGTGAGCCGAAATTTTGAATTTGGGCCGAAATCTGAAGCAGAGGATTAAGGTTGACCAGTGTTGACTTAAAGGAAGAGAAGTACTTCAAGTAGAAGCTTTGACTTGGTCTTGGAGGGGTTGCTGGTTAAGGCTCTAGGTCTTGGAATTTGTTAATTGAAGATTCTGTAAGAAGAAGAATTTGGTGGGTTTTCCTCTTAGTTTCGAGAGGTTTTGGCCTTGGCTGATCGCCTATATCTTGTGTCCTTTGTCTTATTGTTCTTTGTGGTTTGGGAGCTGTTTGATGAAGAAAAAATCTAATAAGAAACAATTAAACGAAGAAGCTAAGTAATAAAAGTAAAAATACATCACAGGCAGTTATCATTATAAGAGAAATCACCTACAATGGCCGCCCCTAGATTTCTCAACAACTGTTCTCTTGTGGGAAATCCCTTGTAGGAACAGAGGCATTTGGGTGGTTAGAACTCCAGGGGAGGTATCGTTAATGAAGCCTTAGCCTCCTTCTTGTGGATTTCTCTCTACAGCTTGCGTCTGTGACAAGCTTCAAAATAATTGGGAGGAAGGATTCACCTAGATTAGGCATTTAACTAAAATTCACCAAGATTTTATATCTCCCATTAGACTAGGTCTTGCACTTCATCTAGGATAGATTTTGCATCTTGCAACAACTGTTCATTTGTTAACTTGATAAATTAATCTCTATTGTGCAAGTACTTCCTAATTTCAAGGCACTGGTCTATCATTTATATCTTAAGAATCTAATTCGGTTGTGCTTAATAATCTTACTTGTAATATACTTTTAATTCAAGTTGCTAGGACATTTATTTGTATCTCCTGAACTTGTTGGTTTCTAATGAATTTCTCATCATTCCATCTATAGAGACTACCCCCCTTAGCCTGCATTTAGGAGATAGCTTAAACAAATTGGGTAGGGATCAGAGTGACAACCCCTGCCCTGAGCGTTGTCACATTGGGTGTACAATTTGGGTGACAACATGTCCAAAGATGACTAAATCAGGTCAACGAGATTGAAAAGTACATCAAGTTTAAATGCCAATGCAGAGTGCCTAATATGAAAACGATGAAGTTGGATCTTGATAACATGTTTTAGAATTGTGTCCTAGCATATGAAAACCTAGTTATATTTAGAAAAGCACACAAAGGACTCTCATGAGGACATGTACATATTGCCACACAACTCCAATATCCTTGATCATGATCACTTGTAGTGTATTCTATTTGAGGGTGTCTGGTTAGGAAAATAAATTATTGCCAAATAATTTCGATGACTAGGAATTGACAAAGTAGAGTGAAAAAGAAAGATATTATATGAATGCCCATAAATCATTAAATTGGGTCAATGGGACTTAAAAGTACCTCGAGTGACAATGCCAATGCGGGAGTTCCTAATATGAGGATGACTTAAGTTGGATTTTGATGAGATATTATGGACTTGTGTCTTTCAACTCAAACACCTAGTTATATCTAGACAAGCACACAAAGGACCCTCATGAGGGCATGTACATATTGTTGGACAACTTACAATAACATTCAATCATGATCACTTGTATTGTATTATGTTTGAAGGTATATGGCAAGGAAAACAATTTTTTTCCAAGGTTCAAACCTGATACAGGTAGATGCGCTTGCGCCTACAATCATTTCTACCATGATCTCATTTGAGCATTGGAACTTAGACTTGATAGGACAACTCAACAACCTTGCTTGTCTTATCTTGTTACATCATAGTTGTCATCAATACAACAATTGCATGTCATTAGGCTTGACCACTCCAAAAGTTAAGACGCCTCAATAGGTGCAAGGTTCTCATATGATGATGATAACTCACTTTGGTTGCCCCATATATCTCATGAAAGATTAGGAAGGTCATAAATGAAATATTGAAAAATTTAATGATTAAATTTGTAATTGTGAAAAATTCAATTCTGAATTTCTACTGCAGTTATAGATTTATTTCTCCTACTTATTTCCACAATAAGTTGTTTACAAAACCCTTTCAGCAAATTTCAAAATAAACACTACTGTAGTTATCACTCAAGTACATATAGAGAAAAGAACAGTAAAATGCAAGCATAAGAACCAATCATAATGACAGTTATTTTTGGATAATTGTCCTCGAAAAAACCCAATGTGGGAAAACCAGTGCAGCAGATGAGGGTTTATATATTAATCTTCAGCAGGAATTCTTTACAAGAAAACACTGGCAAAAATAACTAAGAAACTTCTTGAGATACACATGGGATAAATTTTCTCTGGACCTTCGGAGAACTTCTGACACTCGAGGGACTCACTTGCCCTCTCTGCGTCACTCCTACGTACCTCTCTGCGCAGAGCAAGCGTGAGACTGCGGCACTACTGCGTGAAGCCTCTGCGCTACTCTTGAGTGTTACCTCTCTGCCCTTCTGCGTCCTTCTTTCCTTGAACCCTGACATTGTTGATGCCCTTTGCTCCCTCTGAAATCGAATTCTCTTTCTTCAGAATTGACTTCCCTCAGGTTGTTGAATGTTTGCCCGACTTGCTTTCCAAATGACCCTCAAGCCTTCTTTTATAATCTTTTCATTGATGAATCAACGACCCATATTAGAAGTCTAATCAATGGCTCAAATTAAAACTTGAATTGATCTTTATTCTCTAGAAGATTCACTCTGTTTTATTAATACCCATTAATTATTTAATTTCCCTAATTTTAGACTTAGGGTTAAAACATGAACCGAGTGGAATTTCCACAAACAGTTTCTGGGTTCTTTGGAATATTGGTGTCTAAGCCTCCTCACCAAATTTGAGACTTAGATCACTTTCCGATGCTACAAAAATCAACACTCCCTCTTAGCGAGGAATATGTTCTAGCAATTTGCATGCTGCATATTGCTCTGACCCTGAAGCATCCTCTGCACTGCCGATGCTTGGCTACTACTGCCCCTCATCTGCTGCCCTGCTGCCTTCTGTATTGCTGCCCATGACATTGCCACTGTCACTGCGTCATTTGTACTGCAACTCCCTCTCAATTTTGCATCTGTCCATTTCTGCTACTGAAATGGATTCTTGATCATCCCCATCTTCTCTTTGAAGTAGACAAACTTTGTCTTTCCCAGAGCTTTAGTGAGGATGTCCGCCACCTGCTCTCCTGTTGGAGTGTACTGCAACTGTAAAGCTCCGCGCTGGATAGTCTCTAATGAAATGACACCTGATGTCAATGTGCTTTGACCGATCATGGAACATAGGATTTTTAGAGAGCTTGATGCAACTCTGATTATCACATAGAATGTTGGTCACTTCCATCTTTTCCTTGAGTAGATTCACAAGCAGCTTTCTAAGCCATATGGCCTCACACGAAGTAGTGCTTGCTGCCATATATTCCGCCTCAGATGAGCTCAGAGAAACGAATTTCTATTTCCTGCTGCACTAGGAAGTCATTCCTGATCCAACATTGAAGCAGTACCCACTGGTACTTTTTTGATCTACTGGGCTGCCAGCCCAATCTGCATCAGTGAACCCACTCAATCTGATGTCATTGCCTCAGTTGTATCTCAATCAAAGCTCGACTGGTCCCTTCAGATATCTGAGAACATGTTTGACTGTTGCCCAATGTGCTCTCCTTGGTTCCACCATGAACTGATTGAGGGTGTTGACAACATAACAGATGTCTGGTCTAGTGTTGACTAGATACATCAGGGACCCTATGAGCTGCCTATACAAGATAGGATCAACCTCATCATCTTCAGAAGTATCAATCTTCTTCCAGTTGGTGATCATTCGTATAGCCATGGGTCTACAATCTTCCATCTTGAACCTCTTCAGGCTTTCTGTTATATATCTCCCTTTACCAAGGAAGATCTCACCCTTCTGCTGCCAAACTTCCAACCCAGAAAATAATGCAACAACCCCAAATCCTTCATGTTGAATTCTGCAGCTAAATTCTCCTTGCAGTCATTGATGAGCCTAGATGATCCTGTGAGGAATATATCATCTACGTACAACACCAGTATCAGAGGCTCATCCCCTACTCTCTAATAGTAGAGATTGGGATCTGCGTCACTCTTGACAAATCCCATCTGTTGCAAGTAGCTATCAATTCGACCATACCAAGATCCAGGGGCTTGCATAAGTCTATACAAGGCTTTCTTAAGCCTACACACATGAGTATTCTTCTCATGCGTCTCAAAGCCCTCTAGTTGTTCGATATATACTTATTCTTCTATCACCCCATTTAAGAATGCAGTCTTGACGTCCATACGGTGAATCTCCCATCCCATCTGCGCAGCAAGGGATATCACGGATATAATAGAAGTATATCTGGCTACAGGGGCAAAGGTCTCTTCATAGTCTATCTCTTCCTTTGAGCTTACCCCTTTGCCACAAACTCGGCTTTAAATTTTTCTACGCTTTCATCTGCAACATATTTGATCTTGTAGATCCATCTCGAACCCACAACCGATCTGTCTCGAGGCCTAGGAACCACTTCCCAGACATCATTTGTTATGATGGAACTGTACTCTTCCACCATTGCATCTACCCACACCTGATGCTGATTTGCCTCTTGAAAACTACAGGGTTCCTCTGTTGAGTATGGAGCTTGATTATCTTCTTTGTTTAGATGTATCACTGCGTTGGACCCCTGTTATTAACGGGGCGACAACACCGCCCATTGTTTGATCGCTGTTAGGGGGATCTAGGGGGGGTGACGATGACCTTTTGGAGCTCCCCCCTCCTAGCAGGGGGTTTTAGGGGCAACGCCCTCGAAGCTAAAAACAAATGTAAAATTGCCTTGTAAAATATTGTAATTTCGAGTCAATCTGGGCCGTTCATTAGGTGGATGATCTGACGGTAGAAGTTATGTTTAATTTAGGGTTTTTTGCCCTAAAAGGCAACCCCTCTATTGTATGAGGGTACTGTATTGCGGCTGTGTATCATGTGTATATTTATGAGCGAGAAATTGTCAGACCAGGAAGTAACTCCGTTAAACTAAAGATGCATTAGATGGAGATTGTGTGTGTACTTATACATGGAGGTGAGACTTTTGGGATTCGTTTCCCAATGTCTCTTGGCCTTCCTTAGTTACTAACTTACAATAATATACAATCTCACCCAACCCTTACGATTAGGTGTCAACATTCCCCCCTTTAATCTAAAGGGATGTTGGTGAGTCCAAGCATCGTTCTGAACTTTTCAAACTTCTCTCTTCCAAGCGCTTTGGTGAAGATGTCTGTGGTCTGCTCATTTGTGGAACAATGACGTAGATGGATAGTTTTGGCCTCAACATGATGTCGAATCAGATGGTATTTTGTATTGATGTGCTTTGTTCGATCATGGAACTTCGGGTTCTTGGTCAACTTTATTGCAGAAGTGTTGTCGATCATGAGTGGTGTTGAATGCATTTGTTTCATCTGCAAATCTTCTAGAATTTTCCTGAGCCACACAATTTCCTTTGTTGCTTCAACTACTGCCACATATTCTGCCTCGGTTGTGGAATCTGCTGGAATTGATTGTTTGCGTGATCTCCATGAGATAGCTCCTGATCCAAGACTCATGGTATAACTTGAAGTAGACACCCCAGTTTCTTTGTCCCCGTCAAAGTCTGAATGAGAGTATCCGATCAAGCTGAAATCGCCTACCTGTGTATATTTGAGTCCAAAGTCTTGAGTCCCCTTCAAGTACTTTAGAACTCTTTTTGTAGCAGACCAATGTCCTTCACAAGGTTTTTGCATAAACCTGGAGAGGATTCCAATAGCAAATGAGATGTCCTACAAGACTTCCTACAAGAATTCTGGTGGTAGTAAGGTAGATAAGACTTCCTACAAGCTGTCTATACTTCATTGCATCCTTGAATTCCTTCCCTTCAATGGATGTGAGCTTCAAGTTTTGTTCCATTGGAGTGGTTAAGGGATTGCATTCATCCATGCCAAACTTATTCAAAAGATCTCCAATGTACTTCTTTTGAGAAAGAAATATAAATTTAGGATGTTGAGTTACTTCAATACCCAGATAGTAATGAACATAGCCCAAATCAGTCATTTCAAAACCTTTCTTCATTTCTTTCTTTATGGATGCAATATAACTCTTATTGTTCCCTGTCATCAAAAGATCATCTACATACACCACATGATATACAACTGTTTTTCCAACTTTCTTAACAAACAAAGTTGCATCATCAAGATCAAAATGTTTGAAGTCAAGTTTCAGAAGATGCTTAGTTAATTTCTCATACCAGGCTCGCGGTGCTTGCTTGAGGCCATATAAGGATTTTATAAGTTTGCATAATTTGTGTTCTTGGCCCTTCACAATAAATCCTTCTGGCTGGGACATAAGAACTTTCTCCTTTAGATCTCCATTCAAAAAGTCGGTTTTTACATCCATCTGATGGACTTTCCATCCCTTCTGAGCTGCTAGGGCAAAGAGTGTCCGGATGGTGGCCCATTTTGCTGTGGGGGCAAAAGTTTCTTCATAATCGACCCTTTCTTTTTGTGCAAAACCTTTTGCCACAAGCCTGGCTTTGTGCTTGTCAAGTGAGCCATCTGCTTTGTACTTGTTCTTGTAGACCCACTTACAGCCAATTGGTTTGGTTCCCAAAGGAGGATCAACCAGCTTCCAAGTGCCATTCTTTATCAAGGCATCATACTCCTTTTGCATCGCTTCATTCCATTCAACATGAGAAGCGTCTTCTTTGAAGGAAGTTGGTTCATGATCTGTAGACAAATTCAATTAACAGTTATAAGCAATATCCATATCAACAGGTGAATAAGAATTATGTATGTCACCTTCGTTTTGTCTAGTGGAACTTCTTGTCCTGTCTTTCCAACCTCATCGGGACGAACGTTTTCTAGTGTCTTTGTCAGCCATTTTGGGGGACCTTTCTGAGATGGCCCAGGCTGCTCATTTGACTGAGTTGGAATTGAATCAAGATTCAATCTCTCAATTCTGTCAATCACATCGTTCAAGGTGTCATCCGTGGTTGGTTCTTCATGTGGGGGAGAGAGTGCTTCGGAAAATGGTTCCACAGATTGATTCAGTATAGGAATCCCCCCTTCAAGATGTGGAATCTGATTATCAAATTCTTGAAAAGACTTTGCATGTGTGAATCTATCCAGGCGAGCCAGTTGCCGCTCAACAACATTGTCAGTGTTGGAAGATTCAAGGAATATGACATCTCTTGCTACTACAAATTTATTATTGACTTCATCATAGAGACGATATCCTTTGGAGGTATTGGAATACCCCAAGAAGATACATTTTCGACTTCTAGCACCAAGTTTATTCCTTTGTACCTTGGGTATCAAAGCATAACAGGTGGAACCAAAGACCCTGAAATGCTTTACCGAAGGAATGTGGCCATGCCACATTTCATAAGGAGTTTTGTTTTTGATTGAATTTGAAGGACACCTATTCTTTATGTATACAACACATAGAACTGCGTCAGCCCAAAACATCAATTTTACATTCTTAAAAAACATCATGGAGCGAACCATATTTAAAATTGTCCTGTTCATTCTTTCAGCTACACCGTTCTGTTGGGGAATATAGGGCACGGTTGTTTGATGTTTGATCCCATGTTGGCGAAGATAATTTTCAAATTCGTTTGAAGTGTATTCTTTTCCATTATCAGTGTGCAAAGAGCCAATATGAGATTGTGCATCATTTTCAATCCATGCATGAAATTTTTTGAATGTTTGAAAATCATTAGATTTGTTCTTCAATAAGTAAACCCAACACATTCTAGTGTAACCATCAATAAATGTCATCATATATTTATTTCCATTTGTAGAAGCAAAAGGCATAGGGCCACATAAATCTGAATGAATAAGCTCAAGTTTTCTATGTGCTCTGGAATGTGAATCAATAAATGGTTGTTTGCTATGCTTTCCTAGAATACAAGCATCAAATTGCTTAAGTTTCCTAGGAATTCTAGGTAGTCCAGTAACACCATTTTTCTTCAACAACCATTTTTCTTCAACAATCGAAGGCTGTCGTAGTTTAAGTGTCCAAATCTAGCATGCCAAAAAAGACTTGATGGGAATGTACCTTCATCATGATGTGAACTAAATGCAAAGTTTTGTGCATGAGCAGAGGAACCTTGCAGCTTCAGGAGTCTTCCTTCTTCTATTCCCTCCATGACAAGTGAGTGATCTGATGCTTTTTTGACCTCAACCTTGCCATCAAACATGTGAATGGAGTGTCCTTGTTGGCGAATGTGGACCAAGGACAACAAATTTCTCCTCAACTCATGGAGGTATAAAACCTCATGTAGAAGATGATCTGGAAGATCAGTGAACTTAAGCCTGATTCTGCCAAGCCCTGATGGCTTGAGTTTGGATTTATCTGCGAAGTATACTGCTCCATCAACTTTGTCAGTAAATTCTTCAAAAAAATCTTTTCTAAATGTCATGTGACATGTTGCTCTTGAATCTAGCAACCAATCATTTCTCCAAGAAGTAAATGAAACGTCAAACAAGTCTTCAGTTACTCCATTATTACAATGTGCTACAACATAATGAGCGGATTCAGGTGCTTTACCTTTGTCTTTGTCATGAGTTTTACCTTTTTCTTGATTGCTTTGCTGCTCAATTTTATCCCAAGGCAGCTTAAATGTAGATGCATCATGCCAGTCTTTATTGCAGCATATACAATGAAGATCAGATTTTTCAGTTTGAGTTTGTCTGCGCCCCCTTCCTATGAAATTTCTTCTTCCTCTTCAGCCACTTCTTCCTCTGGAAGAATCTTGAGCATGACTCTTTTCTCTATGTGCAAAGCATACAACCTCTTTAGAAGACAGAGGGGCTGTTATCTTTCCAAAAGCCTTCTCTCTTTCTGCAAATTTTTTCTCAAGGGAATCAAAGGTGATTTTCACGAGGTTTTTAGTTGCTTGCAATGACTCAAGATAATGTGAGTAAGTGGGATACAATGCCTTAACATATGCTATGAGGGGTATGTCAACTTATACACCAGTGTTCTTAATGTCATGCATGATAGATCTTACTTCTGAAGCTAAAGCAAGAGGGTCATCATTTTTCAATTCAAGACTGAACAACTTAATCATTAATTGAACAATTTCAAGTTCTTAATGTGAGTCATAGAGTTCTTTTAGCTTGCTCCAGGCTTCATCGGCATTTGAAAATGGTGTAATATGACGACTCACCTCCTCATTTACGGAAGCGGCAATCAAGGCATAGGCCTTGTAGTTCTTGTTTTCCCAAATGGTGATCTCCTTGTCTGAAGTGGGCTTTGCTGGTGGGTGGTCTCCTTCTCCTTTACAAATTCCTCTCCACAGCTCATTAAAAATGAGAGTGTGCTTGATTTTTCGAGACCATTCATGATAGTTCTCTTTGCCGGAGAGAACAACTCCCACAATGGATATGAGAGAATGCATTCTTTTGAAGAAAAAAAACTTTGCTGTCACGGTAAAAACTCAATTCTGGTTTAAATTCTGCAAAAAGATTTTTTGTTTGTTTGTTTAAATTTGGGGAAAAACAGAGGTATTATTTGAGGGAGGGATTATTTGGGGGAGGTATTTTTTGGGGGAGGTGTTTTTTGGGAAAGGTTTTTACCAGGGGAGGCATTTTCTCACACATAGGAGGGGGTGGTACTCTATTTAGTCAGAGAAAAATAAAAAAAATTAAACAGCAGGGAGGGAACGGGAAGGGAAGGCCGAGGGCCTGCGTGAGAGGGGCGAGGTATGGGAAGGGAGGGACGAAGGAGGGGTGAGCGAGTAGAGGCGGGGGACAAGAGGGGAGGGTTGAGGGGCCGAGGGGGGGGAGGGCATTGAGGGACGAGAGGGGACAAGGTGTGGGAGGGTCGAGGGATGTGAGGGGAGGGCTGAGGGAGAGGAGGGTGGTGAGGGAAGGCCAAGGGGGTTGGGGGGATGTGGTGAGTGGGGTGCAAGGTGAGCGGGGTGAGAGGTGAGTGGAGTGGACGAGAGTGCAGGTGTGTGGATCTGCGTGCGGTTGTGAGGTGGAGCGAATTGTAAGAATTATGCAGTAAAAATTATTTGCACAATAAAATCGAATGTGCAGAGAAGCAGAGAACTTGAGTTGAAATTGCATAGTGGTGTGCAGAAAAGAAATAAGGCAGAATTTGCCAAAAACCAGAATGCAGAATTATTTCAGAATTGCAGAATGCCAGGAGCAGTAACAAAATCTGAATGCTAGGAGCAGTAAAAAAAGTGAATGCTAGGAGTAGTAGAAAAAAACTGAATGCACAATGACAGTCTGCAAAAATGCAGAACTAGAGGGAGTTACACCAAAGGCAGGAATGCCAAAAAAGGGACTGGCTTTGATACCATGTTAGACCAGGAGGTAACTTACAAACTAAAGATGCATTAGATGGAGATTGTGTGTGTACTTATACATGAAGGTGAGACTATTGGGATTCACTTCCCAATGTCTCTTGGCCTTCCTTATTTACTAAATTACAATAATATACAATCTCACCCAATCCCTTAGGATTAGTTGTCAACCGAAATAGAAAGGGGGACTGTGTGAGAGAGTAGATGATATTTCAACGGATCTGTTGTAGGTTGTGTCTCTTCATTTTGCTGGATAATAAAAAGGAAGGACTGGCTGTTTTCGTGGACGTAGCCCAAGTTGGGTGAACCACATATATCTATGTCTCTCTTGTTTGATATGTTATTTATGTGTTTGTGTTTCCGCATATTTTATGTGTTCCATTGCTATGTAATATATAATTTTCTAACATCCCCAACCTGGGCTACCTAGGCTTGGTATTTGTCCGGTTGCCTGCGCTGCCTCTTCTCATTTTTGGGGGCTCTGACAAACTCCTCTGCATTCCTTAGAATTCGTCGTAATTCCCTGCTCGTCCTACCACTGGTAGTGGGTGCGTTAAATTTAGATAACCATGGTGTGTTCTACGCTTAATGCAATTTTACTTCAATCTTTCTTATAGGCCGAATTCAATTTAGCAATCACATAAACATGAAAGTAAAATGCTGGTAGAACATAGTAATAGATCAACAGAAGACAAGCCAAATAATATATCAGAATTTGTAATTCTTCCTTGTCAAACAAATGAATAGATAAATGTTTGTTACAGCAGCCAACAGGATGCCCCAGCCAGCAAAATCTTGAGTTGGTTAAACCAACTTCTCCAACAGCCAAATCAACCTTCCACAAGTGTCACACACACACCTCAAAGACAACTCCAAAATTCAACGCAAGTCAACCCAAAATGGTCAACGCAAAAGTCAACACTGCAGCCAAAGGGGCTTCGGTCAATGTCAATGTCCAACCTCAATTTTTGTGCCCACCTGTACGACATTCAAAAATCAGAATTTCTGTCCAAAAAACGTAGTCAAAGTTGGGTCAACGCTGTCCAGAAACCCTAAAAACAATCCAAAAATTGCAGCAACTTCTTCAGGTTCAGATTCACACGTGTGAAGGAGGGAAGCCTCTCCTAGGCTGTACGAACCAATCAGATCACAAGATGAATGTGTGTGATGAGTTGATGATGAAATGGACATCATCTCTCTCTAATTTATATCCATCAATGAGGGCGTGTGACACATCTGTAGGGCTTGTGAGCCTACATTACAAATCTGGCCGACCTTGCGCATGTGTGGAAAAGAAAATCAAAATATATGTTCTGCTCATCCAAACAAGATGATAGATCAATCGTGCACCTCTCCGAAAGAGGAATCCAACAAAAATATAATCATCATCATATGAGTAGTGCAACATGGAGTTTGGACCTAGTTGCCCAAAATTAACACTCCCTCTCAACTAGGGAGAACTCCATCTGTCCACATGTGCCATCCAGTGATCAGTACCATCGTGTACTATCATCATCATCATCATGCGTTCCTGCGTCATCTTACTGTAACATGCTTTGCCGGCTCAAGAGCAAACAAACGAGAGTGAGTCACAAAGACATCAAACTCCGCTGTCTTGAAGTCAGCCTATAGGGTAAAACCTCAGTAGACTCAAAAAGCGTCACATACTAACCCGAAGTTAGTTTACTGACCCAAAGTCAGTTTACTGACCTGAAGTCAGTTTAGAGGTAAGAACTTCATCAGACTTGATCCCAGATCAAGGTGTTGGACACAACCCATCCTAGACATAGAGAGTACGACAATCTCCGATGTGTTCATCAGTCTTGCTATGGTCTCTATCCACATTTCCCACCTCATTGGCCAAATGAGAGGTACTTCCTGTGAGTTCGAAACTCCATGGGTAGGATGCATGTGTGGCATAGATAAAAGAGATGGTGAACCAACTCAAACATCATAACGGTGGGGCAAAAGCACAACAAAGTTTGGCAAGCCTAGCCCCGTGTGTGCTTATAGCTCCAAGAAGCTATCCCCAAGCCCCCTGGAGCTCCTAGAGCTCATTGTCCAACTCAAGCAGGACCCTCACAATAGGATCTTTCCATGATTCCAAGCTTCTCACGGAAGGTTAGGAACTTGACCTTCCCGAGGGCCGTCGTGAGAATATTTGCGAATTGCTCATCAGTTCCTATGTGATCGAGCCTTACAACGCCTCATTGTACCATATCCCAAATGAAGTGGTACCTAATATCAATATGCTTGGATCGATCGTGGAACACAGGATTCTCAAAAAGATGAATCCCACTCTGGTTATCACAAAGGATAACGGTGGTATCTAGCACATGTCCAAACAGCTCATTGAAGAGCTTTCTCAACCAAACAACTTCACAACATGCAATAATCGCTGCAATGTATTCGGCCTCAGTGGTGCTGAAAGCCACCGACTTCTGCTTCCTGCTCATCCAAGATATTGAAGTAGAACCCAAGGTGAAGCAACATCCAGATGTGCTCTTGCGATCCACTACATTGCCAGCCCAATTGGCATTAGTATATCCATGGAGTCTCAAACTCGCGACAGTGTATCTCAGCCCATGGTTGATTGTGCCCCGAAGATATCTCAAATAGATTCTTGGCACCAATCCAGTGAATGTGATGAGGGTCAACCATATGTTGACTCAAAGTGTTCATTGTATAACACACATCCGGACGGGAGTTCACTAAGAACATCAGGGCCCCTAGGAGTTGTCGATACTTGGTGGGATTTCCCAGCTCGAGCCCAGCAACACTTCCACACAACTTCCTAAAGTTGAGTTCCATTGGTGTTGACACAGACTTACAGTCCATCATACCAAATCTCTTCAGTAGCTTCATGACATATTTTCCTCGAGAAAGGAAAATCTCACCTTGCCTTTGCCAAACCTCCAAGCCTAGGAAATAGTGCACCAGTCCTAGGTCTTTCATCTCAAACTTGGAAGCTAGCTCCCTCTTACATTGATGAATGAGAGGGTCAACACCTGTTTGGAAGAGATTGTCCACATAGAGAACCAGAATGAGAGGCCTTTCTTTATCAACCTTAAAATAAAGGTTTGGATCAACATCACTTCGAGTGAAGCCCAACATCATCAAGTAGCTATCTATCCTCTCATACCAAGCCCTGGGGGCTTGCTTCAACCCATAGAGGGCTTTCTTCAACCTACATAATAGGTGTCTCTATCTTGGACTTAGAACCCCATAGGTTGCTCCACATAAACCTCTTCCTTTATTGAACCATGCAGAAAGGCAGTGTTCACGTCCATCTGACTCCATCCTTGCGTTGCAGCAAGGGCAATGATAGATCGGATGGTGGTATAGCGAGCGACAGGTGCAAATACATTATCATAATCTATGTCTTCTTTTTGAGAGAAGCCTCAGGCAACAAATCTTGCCTTGTACTTTTTAGCACTTCCATCGGCTCCATGCTTGATCTTGAAGAGCCATTTTGAGGTGACAACAGATTTGTCCTCTGGTCTTGGGACCACTTCCCTGACATCATTCTTCATAATGGATTTGTATTCTTCGTGCATAACATCCTTCCAAACATGATGCTTTACGACTTCTTCAAATGATCCAGGCTCAGACTATACAATTGTACTCATGGCTGCTAGATACCCTTGGTATCTATTCAGCTTCTTGCTTTCACGGAATGTCCCCCTTGGTGCAATATGTCTCTCGGCATCTTCGAGAGTGTCCTTGAGCCATGAGGGTCTCCTCTTATTTGAAGGAGGTTGATCAATAGCATCCATCGGTCCTTCAACCTTGGGCATAGGTTCATCCTAAGATTCTTCCTGCCTTCCAGCTTCTTCTTCTTCTTCTTTGTCTTCCTTTGAACTAGGAAGATTTCTTACTTTCTTTAGGGCAACATCTTCATCGAAGGTGACATCGTGGCATATCTCCAGTTCTCTTTGACCAGGCACATAGATTGTATATGCCTTTGAAGTTTCACTGTAGCTCACAAACATTCCCTTCTTTCTAGAAGCATCCAACTTGCTTCTCTTTTCTTTCGGCACATGAAAATAAACAGGACTTCTTCTAAAGTGGGAGACATCAGACTTCTTACCAGAGAAGACTTCTTCGGGAGTTTTGGAGTCCAAAGCAGAATGCGGGCATCTATTTTGAACGTACACAGCAGTGTTCGCAACTTCTCCCCATAGAAACTTCGGAAGACCTTGGTCATATAGCATGGGCAGCTTCGACAATGGTCCCTTTCTTTCTTTCAACAACACCATTTTGTTCAGGAGTATACACAACTATGGTCTCCCTCTTAATGCTAGCTTCCCTGCAAAAGTCATTGAATTCATTTGACTCATACTCGGTCCCATTGTCGGTCCTCAAAATTTGATTTTCTTCGCAGTTTGATTTTCCACCAAGGCCTTGAAGGTACAAAACCATTTGAATGCTTCGTCCTTCTTCTTCAAGAAATATATCCAGGTCTTGAGGGAGAAGTCATCTATAAAGGTCATGTAATAGGAACGTCCTCTCAAGGATGTTATAGGCAGCATATCAGATAAATCAGAATGTATCAATTGCAAGATATCAGATGTCTTTGTGACACTTGAGGGGAATGGTTCCCTTGTATGCTTCCCTTCGGCACAATCCTACCATATACCTTCATGATCATCTTTAAACTTAGGCATCCCTGTCACCACCTTCCTTGCTTCTGGAAGGGCTTTGTAATGAAGGTATGCAAACCTCTTGTGCCATAACTCGGTTGGAAGAGTTGTATCACATGACGTAGCCTCCAGCAGACTTCCTCCAACCTGGTAGAGTGTATCAACTCTAAAACCAATAGTAAGAGCTTCTTTGGAATTCTTCTTCCAGATGCGTACCTTTCCATCAATGAATGCCACGTTGAATCCTTTGTCTTCCATTGCCGAAATAGACACAAGGTTCTTCTTCAAATCAGGTACTTACAACACATCTTGTAAGTGGAGGACTTGACCTTGGGATATATGAAGGGTCAGAGTCCCTGTCCCTTTCACGGAATAGGTGGCATTATCTCCTAGGATAATTTCTAGATTAGTATCCTTCTCAATCAAATCAGAGAGGGCTTCTTTATAACCAGTGAGGTGCCTTGAAGCACCACTATCAATCAACCAAACATCCAGGGTGTCGGGAGGAGATGCAGAAGAGAGGGAAAATACAAGAATATATTCATATTTCTTATTATTAACAACATTAGATTCATCGTACCTGGACCTCTTGAAAGGTTGCCCATTTCCACTACGATTAGAGGGAGCCCTGCTATTTCCTTTGAACTTGTTGTTCCTTTGATTGCCATTCCCCCTGAAGTTGTTGTTGTCATCATCCCTGGGAGAGTCCCTTCTATTAGGGCACTCTCTTGCATAGTGACCAGTCTTGTTACAAGTGTAACATCTTCCCTTCCTTCCTTTGGGCCCTGCTTTTCCATGGTTTTGATATCTCGGGCCACCATGGTTCTTCTTCTTTGCATGAGAAGCAAAGGCAGTAGGGTCACCTCCATTTCCATTAGAGGGATGATCTCTCTCCATCATTCTTGTTAACTCTTGAGTGCATCTCGTCAACAATTCATCAAAATCAGGAATCACATTATTATTAAGAATCATAGTATTAAATACATACCAGTCTCGGGGAAGTCCTTCAAGAGCAATGAGGATGAGCTCTCAATCAACTACTTCTTCTCCTATGGCAAGGAGATCATTCCTTATTTCTGTGAGCCTCATAAAATATAATTGGATGGATTCATTTTTTCCCTTCTTGATATTCTTCAACTTGTTCTTGAAGAAAAACACTTGATTAGCATTGCTAGCCCTGAACATGCTAACCAACTTATCATACATCTCTTTAGATGTGTCCAACTCGGAGATGTAAGCAGCCAAGTGCTTATGAATGGAATCCCTGATAATCATCTTTGCTTTGATTTCCCCTTTTCTATACTTCCTCTTTGTGCCAACCGGTGTATTTGATGGAGGCTCATGGATCTTCCCCTGCACATAGTCCATGACATCTTGGTCTTCCAAAGCCAAGTCCAAGGACATCTTCCATGCATCATAATCAGACTTGTCGGCCAACTTATCATCAGACTTGAAACCCTTCTATGTGGAGGCCATTGATCCTTGATAGGATTTCTTCTTCGGTGATTGCTTTTCACACTATCTTGGGCTTTGTCTTCACCTCAGCTCTGATACCATGTTAAATTTAGATAACTATGGTATGTTCTATGCTTAATGCAGTTTTACTTCAATCTTTCTTATAGGCCCAATTCAATTTAGCAATCACATAAACATGAAAGTAAAATGCTGATAGAACATAATAATAGATCAACAGAAGACGAGCCAAATAATATATCAGAATTTGTAATTCTTCCATGTCTAGCAAATGAATAAATAAATGTTTGTTACAACAATCAACAGGATGCCCCAACCAGCAAAGTCTTGAGTTGGTCAAACCAACTTCTCAAACAGCCAAATCAGCCTTCCACAAGTGTCACACACACACCTCAAAGACATCTCCAAAAGTCAACGCAAGTCAACTCAAACTGGTCACCGCAAAATTCGATGCTGCAGTTAAAGGGGCTTCGGTCAAAGTCAACATTCAACCTCGATTTTTGTGCCTAGCTGTACGGCCTTCAAAAATCGGAAATTTCTGCCCAAAAAACGCAATGAAAGTCCAAGCATTGACCCAAAGTCAACGCTGTCCAGAAACCCCAAAAACAGTCCGAAAATTGCAACAACTTCTTCAGGTTCAGATTCACACGTGTGAAGGAGGGAAGCCTCTCCTAGGCTGTATGAACCAATCAAATCACAAGATGAATGTGTGTGATGAGTTAATGATGAAGTGGACATCATCTCTCTCTAATTTATATCCGTCAATGAGGGTGTGTGACAACCTTGTAGAGCTTGTGAGTCTACATTACAAATTTGGCCGACCTTGCACATGTGTGGAAAATAAAATAAAATATATGTTCTGCTCATCCAAACAAGATGATCTATAGATCAATCTTGCACCTCTCCGAAAGAGGAATCCAACAAAAATATAATCATCATCATATGAGTAGTGCAACATGGAGTTTGGATCTAGTTGCCCAAAATTAACAGGGTGGCTCCACCTGCTCTCCCTCCTGCAAATCTTCTGGAGATGAACCCTTGGATCCTTCTGCCTTGGAGAAGCACTCGGGCTAACCTCAGTTGGTCATAGTGGTTGGACCAGTGGGTCATCTTCAGACTGCATTGCTGAAGGCATCTATTGGGATTTTCGGAAAGCTCTTTCCTCAATGAACTTTACATCCCGCCGCACTACAACGTTCCTGCTGCCAGGAATGTAGATTCCATAAGCCTTAGCATTTTCACTGTATCCCACCAGATACCCCTTTTCAGCAGTCCTATCCAATTTCGTCCTCTTCTCTTTGGGTACATGCACTAGCAAAGATCCTGAAGTGGCTTACCTCTGGCTTCCTGCCAGTGAAGACACTTTCTGGAGTGATCTTACCCAATGCATTGTGAGGAATCCTATTCTGAACATATACAAATGTGTTACAAACTTCAGCCCACAAAAATTTGCGCATGTCTTGATCATACAACATTGCCCTCACATCCTCCACAATAGTTCTCTTCTTCCTTTATGCAACTCCATTCTGCTCCGAATTATATGGAGCAATCCACTCTCTTCTGATGCATTCCCTCACACAGAATTTTGTGAAGTCTTTATCAATGTATTCTCCACCATTATCTGATCGCAGTATCTTTATCCGCTTTCCCAATAGATTCTCAACCAGAGCTTTAAACTCCTTGAATCGGTCAAAGACTTCATCCTTGGTCTTTAGAAAGTAGATCCAAGTTTGCTTGGAATGGTCATCAATGAAGGTGACGAAATACTCGGCACCACTAAGAGCTCTAGTGGACATTGGTCCACAGATGTCTGAGTATATCAATCCTAACACACTCTTAGCTCTATTTCTGCTTCTGGGGTAGGCTGCCTTAGCGTACTTCCCTAGCACACACCCTCTGCAAACATCATCTTGTTTGGTGCTCAAATCTGGAACTCTTGTGACGCTCTTCTTGAGAATTCTCAAAGCCCCATGGTGTAAGTGCCCCATTCGCCTGTGCCATAGCTCATTCAAATCCTTCTCCTCACAGCTGCCTATCAATGCCATTGGAGATTCGAGCTGCAACTTATACAGTTTATTTTTCCTGACTCCGATTTGTGCCTTCTTCTTTGAACTTGGGTGTTTAACATATATTCTTTTGCCAATGAAGTAGATGTGATAGCCCTTGTTTTGTAGCTGAGACACTGAGAGTAAGTTCATCCCCAAACCGGGCATATGCAACACATTGGTGGCTCGAAGCTTATTTCCAGCTTCAGTTTGAACACAATGGTGCCTCTCCCAACAGGGGTACACTTCGCCTTATTTCCCATGTCGATCTGAAAATTCATCTGCTATTCCTGATAGCTTGAGAAGCATTCTCGTACTCTCGTCATATGTGGAGAATCTCTGCTATTAATATACCAGACTTCAGGAGAAGCAGAGCTTGATATGCAAGCAAATTCTTCTTCCAGTCTCGAGGCCAATACAGAGATGTCGTGATCCCTCTGTTCTTCCATGCTTTCCCTTTTCTCTGGAGAGCTGCGTGAACCCTCTTGAGTTCATATTGCAACAGTTTCTAGACTTCGTTCCAACGCAGAGTCTCCAATTTTGTTACTCAAATCAGCTTCGATACCATGTGAAAAATTCAATTCTGAATTTCTACTGCAGTTATAGATTTATTTCTCCTACTTATTTCCACAATATGTTGTTTACAAAACCCTTTCAGCAAATTCCGAAATAAACACTACTGTAGTTATCACTCAAGTACATATAGAGAAAAGAACAATAAAATGCAAGCATAAGAACCAATCACAATGACACAATTATTTTTGGACAATTGTCCCTGGAAAAATCCAGTGTGGGAAAATTGATGCAACAAATGAGGATTTATATATTAATCTGTAACAGGAATTATTTACAAGAAAAAACTGGAGAAATAACTGAGAAACTTCTTGAGATATACCTGAGATAAATTTTCTCTGGACCTCCGGAGAACTTCCGGCACTTGAGGGACTCACTGGCCCTCCCTGCATCACTCTGCGTCACTCCTGCATACCTCTCTGCACAGAGCCAGTGTGAGACTGCGTCATTACTGTGCTGCTCCTGAGTGCTGCCTCTCTGCCCTTCTGCGTCCTTCTTTCCTTGAACCCTAACACTGCTGATGCCCTCTGCTTCCTCCGCCCCGCAAATCTCACTCTGAAATCAGATTCTCTTTCTTCAGAATTGGCTTCCCTCGGGTTGTTGAATGTTTGCCCAACTTGCTTTCCAAATGACCCTCAAGCCTTCTTTTATAATCTTCTCATTGATGAATCAACAACCCAGATTAGAAGTCTAATCAATGGCTCAGATTAAAACTTGACTTGATCTACGTTCTCTAGAAGATTCACACTCTGTTTTATTAATACCCATTGATTATTTAATTTCCCTAAGTTTAGACTTAGGGTCCCCATTAAAATAATTAATTATTTTAATAAAACATGAACCGAGTGGAATTTCCACTAATAGTTTCTGGGTTCTTTTGAATACTGGTGTCTAAGCCTCCTCACCAAATTTGAGACTTAAATCACTTTCTAATGCTACAAAAATCAACAGTAATCATATAGAAAGAATCACTATCTTGTCGCTGTTGTTGCAAAGCACAAGATAACATAGACAAAATGTTATAGGCAACTTTGATAAACATTTGCATTATTGGAAGCTTTGATTGGGTGGCAATTATTACTTCTTTGCTATAGAAATTCAACATAAACACCAAAATATTTAGGGGCCAAGTACCATTTGAAATCATTCATGCCATAAATTGTTCCAATTGAGCTTAAGGTCATGAATTCGTCTTGAGAAAAAAAGCTAAAGGGAATTATGTTATCATCAATTCAAAGCCCCTACACTCAAAGGAAAGTAAAATTTTGATAAATGACACGAAATTTCAGATGATCATAGTAACCAAAAAAGAGTTGGGTTTGGCTATATATCAAGAATACCCTAAATAAGAATGGGTTTATGCATCTTTTATGGCTCTGTGGCAATTCATGGCCAAAATTGTCAATAACAAGCATATTGAAGTCTAGGAAGGTTGAATTTGCTATGGGGTGAACCCAACAAAAGGATTTCACTATACGAGTAGAGAGAGGAAAATAACAATAACAATCAAATCACGTGAAAATGTACAAAAAACAGAAAGAAACAAAAACCCAAAAGTAATGGGAACACTCTTAATGATAGCCTTTGCAAACTAAATGAGTGGAATAAAAGAGAAGTGAAGTGAAGTGAATTTTATACCTTGGGAAATTTCGAGGCATGGAATTGTTCTATACAACAAGACTTTTTGAATGTCCATCTTGCAAACTTTTCTCAACCACTATAATATAGCTGTGAAGGACACTAGCATAAAAATTTCAAAAATGCAAAATCATGTTAGTTGTGAGCACCAAAAAATGTTTGTCTGGCCAAAATGATTCAAGGAGCAATGTTGCCATCATAGTAAAAGGGCAACAAGGCTTGTCTGGCAATGTTCCAATGAGGTTCCCCGTTGAGAAAACTAGTTTCGGTCTTTTTGTACTCATTCAATATGTATCCTATGTAACAAACAAGAAAAAAAGAAAAAGAAGAAGTTTTTATTATCGAAGCATGGGTTTCATGCTCATTATTGATGTTTTTCTAGGTAAAAGCATGTTCTTCGTGCTTCTAGGGTTTGTTAGGTCTTAGGATTTATTATCATGAGTCAAAGGAGTCAACATCATGTTTATAAGACCCTTTCGGGAAAAATGTAATTCTAAAAAGAATTATTTTTGAGTCGAGAAAATCTTGGAAACTCCAAATTACAAGTCGGCCCTGGCAGCATCAAGTTAGCTTAAAGGAGGGAATTCGACCCCTTGAGAAGGCTATATAAAGGAGTAGTTCAATCTCATTTGGGACTCACTCACTCCACAAATTCGATTTGTAGCTGGGAAGATGGAAGAAGGAGAGAAAAGGTCTAAGAGAAGAAAAAAGGACGAAATATCTTGGTTTTGGGGTTTATCTCTCTCACACGTGTGAAATTCTAGGGTTTTTGGGCTGCAGGAAGAGGCCGAAGTTGCAGGTCCGAGTTGTAGGAGGACAAAGTGTAGTAACTTGTAGTTGGAAGAGAGAATACTCTGTCTAGACCTCGTTGACCTTGGGAAGAGCTGTCTTGCTCTAGGAAGGTCTCAACAAGAGACTGGATTAGGGTTTCTGAGGACGCTGCAAGGCCAAAATTGCAGGACGAGTTGCAATATTGAAGCTGGTAGGTCGAAGTTGCAGTATTGAAGTTGGTTGGTGCAGACCAAAGGAAGGACTTGAGGAAGGGTTGACTTGATACTAGGAGAAGGACTTGGTCTAGGGTTTGGGTCTTTATATCTCATTTGAAGCTGATTCTAAGAAGATAAGACTTTCCGGGGTTTTGTCTTGGTTGAAAGCGTAATCTATGTGTCCTCTATTGTTGCTATTACTGTTCTTGATATTGTTTGATGAAAAGATCTAACTAAAAAACATAACGAAGAGAAATAAGATTCACAAACAAATATCAAGGTTAAGGAAAATAAGATTAATAGCTGCCACTATCCATTTTCCAACAGTGCCCGGATGGGGGAGCGTGGGAGTGGGGAGTTGCATATGGGGAATGTGTAAGAACACCCCCAAATTTTATGGAAATTTAAGGGTGATGCGGGGATGTCAGGGTCCATTTCTCTAAAACTACAAAAATAAAAATAACGATGATAAAATCCCAACAATAACAATTCATTTCATGCAAATTCATCATTGTGCATTCCAATGGAAATTCTATAATTCCTCCAATCCTAAGATCTTGGAAACTACAAGTCTGCTTAATTCTAAATGGATTCTGAATGAAATTCTACTTTTTTCATATGAAGTCTGATAAGGTAGGAACCACTCTCAAACATCGTCAAACAATTAATGATAATGTAAAAGTTGAAGTAGAAGTGAAATTTTTAAGAGTGGTTCCAACCTCATTGGGATTTAAGAATTTAATGTTACAATTAATTACCAAGGTCACAAACTTGTCAAAGCTCTATTTCCCATATTTGTTCTATGATCTATCTTAAAGGGTTATTGGACAATAGTGCCTTTGCCACTGACACAGTCCTCACTTTAGAATCAAGGCTTTCTCGATTCAAGTGTGTTGTCCCTATGATGTCCTTGGATATTCAATAAGTTTTTGCTTGCATGAATGATTTTACATTAAGTGCTCATTGTGGTATTGGAAATAATTTTTTTTTTGTAATATTTTGAAGTATATATATTTGCAATTGGCTGGTGTTTGTATCCATTGGGCATGAAATAAAAAATGCCTAAAAACACAAGGTATGGGACAAGAAAAGAACAAAAAAAATTGCTGTAGAATATGGAGGTTGACCTACTGTTATTGAACGACTCATGCAAAAGAAATTCAACAGGGCAATGATAAACGAAGATTCCTGCTAATCATTCACTTCAGAGCTGAACCACAACACTAAATGGAGGCAATCAATGAACAATCTACATAAACAATAACAGGAATCTATAAGAAACATGTAGTGAATACCAACTAACAATTAGTCACTTGATTACAGTGGAGTTTCTGTAACACGTTACTCAACTCTCAGTTGTCTCAACAAGAAGGAACCTCTGGTGATTATCAAATCATAACTTTAATTCCTATTTACAGTAAAGGATTAAGGCAAATTGCCCCTTTGAAACTTCCAGATTGTGGCCATGCAATCCCAATCTGATATGGAGAAGACAACAAACTTACAAAGTAAAGAGATGGACAACAGAGAATTGAAGAGGAAGGAAAATCAGGAGCTAACCAATTGATAGAACAGGAGCCAAAGGGATTTAAAAGATCTGTTCTCCTTCACTCAGCAGATATTAATACTTCTGTTGCAGTTCCCTTCCTTCAAAAATAACAGTATTTTTTCTAAAAATATTAGCGTACTTTATACACAAAAGCAGCCCTTTTTCTGACTATATTAACAATGTTTCTCTTTAAAAGGTAACATATCCTTTTCTCAAGGCAGCACCCTCCTCTCTAAAAATATTGACAATAGATTCCTCGCAAAAGCAGTGCCTCCCTTCTCCAGAAATAGCAGAATATATTGCCAATGAGATTCAACAGCAAGCCATTACAGATGCAGTTCCCTCCTTGTGCATTTAAGATAAGTTTTTAATTTCCAACAAGTGACTACAAAAGTAGGTGGAATGGACTAATAGGTAGTTGTAAGTAAATACAATGTGGGAGTGCGAAAGCAGCTTCTATAATAATGCTGAAAGGAAAAAGCTAAAGGAGGTAAAGAGAGAAATGTATTTAGTAGAGCTATAAACTAGTGGGCCAACAAAAACATACGATAATTTAGATTTAATAGTACATATTGAGGCCCCAAGCCTTGAGATCTCATAGCTGTATGAGAGAAGGAGACTTGACAACCCATGCATTGAAATGAAGTTGCTGAGTGCTACACTTCCTGAACATAGATGTTATGGTACAATCCAAGGCCCCAAGACTGGAGATCTCATGGTTGTACGAGAGAGGGAGACTTGACAACCCGTGCATTGAAATGAAGTTGTCTGAGTGCTACGCTCCTAAACACTCCCTTTAGGGAGCATTCTCCGTCAGAAAATTTTTTGGTCCCTGTCATTTTAGGGAGTGCTCAGGGAGCATTGCTCTTCAAGTGCTCCCTAAGTGCTCCTTGAGTGATTCTAGAATATGCTTCTGGGAGAAAAAAAATGCTTACTCAACACTCCCATGTGATGAGGTGAAATTGGCATTTTTTTGTGTTAGGGAATCAAGTCAGTTTTCCAAATGGTTCCAAAAGGAATGGCTAGTGATCCGTAGAATGCAGTGGATATTCCAATGTACAGTTCATCACAACAGATCTGATAAATTATACTTAAAAATACCAAACCTACACTATGAGGGTTTATTTCTCTATTGTTTTTTGGATTTGTAAATTACTGTTTATTGCGTATGCATGCAAATCATAATTATGAAGAAAATAGAGAACAACAAAATAAAAACTCACATACCATAATGACACAAGATATATCTTTGGAAACCCTTTCGTGAGAAAACCCAACTAGAAGGTGAGGCCGCTTTGCTCTCTTTCTCTAATAAAAAATGGATACAAGTACAAAGAAGTAAGGCCGGGCTACTATTGTGCACAAACCTTCTCTGTGTGCTCTCTTTCTATCCCTCTCTGCTACTCTGCTTGTCTATGGAACAAATGCACTCGAAAGGAATGGAACTCCTTTTCGTCCTAGTGGTCCGGTTATAACACAACTCGATGGCCTACTAATGGTTAGGTTTGATTCCCTCAATGCTTAACCAAAGTTATGATATGGACTCTTATAGAGTCTTCTCCATCATGATCACATGGTTAGCCCCTTTTCCATGAATAATGGGGGTTGATATGGCATCCTCTCGAATTATGGTGGCCAAAACAGGGAGGTCAACTCCCAAGTGGCATATTTTTTGCATATGGACTCTGATTGAGGTGATTCTTGAGATGTTGGAAAAGTGTTTGTGTAGAATAGAAAAAAGAGGTGCCGCACTAAAGCAACGAAGTTTTATCTCCAAAAATGTTGTTTGATGCCTCAAAATGCTCCTGGAAGGTTTCAGACCCCATTTGCCAAACTGGGTCCTGCCAATAAAAATGGTCATGGGCAATGTCACCAGTTTTGTCGAATTTAAACCTTGAGGTTCGAAATTTGACAAACCTAAAAAATTATCTTCAAATTTGGCTAGGCTCAATAAGGTTCGGTGCAAGTTTTCTTTTCCGCCTGGTTTATTTTGTATTGCAGAGTCTATGGTATTTTAATTTGGGAGTTCGAATCTCTTCAAATTTTGAAGTCTCATTTAAATTCGCACGTAGGTCCTCGAGTAGGTTGGTCAAAATTATTTAACGACATGAATTCCTAGAGGTTTGTCTTCAACCTATTCGTATTTCTCCTTTTTTCCACATCTGGAAACCCTAGATACGGTTGTTTTGCTTATTCAAACCCATGTCTAGGGTGATCTCTGGTTCAGGGAGCTTGAAAATCATCAATTGCCATAAATCACATACCATATCTCCAAATGGGTTTCGAATGCATTGCACTTGTTGCTCTAGGCCTCTAGCACTCCATTCGACGGTCGACCATATAAATTTAATTCGCCCTACTGATTCTGTTTGGGTCATCGATTCATCTATATTCAAATTTACCATTATAATGAAAATGGCCACAAATATCCAACCTATATTGTATCAGCACCATCGTGCCTCCAAGAGCCAACCATCATAGATAAAATGTGTGATGAGTGACCATGGAGGGAGCTGCACATTAGGCAATTAGCTTTGTCACATTATAATTTGAATCACATTGCTATGATTTGCTTTAAATAAATATTGTTTTTTATATATTAAAAAAATAATATATGAATATTATAATAAATTATAAATTAAATTTGATTAAATTTTGTGGAATTTTAATTTGAATCTGGTTAAGGTAATTTTATAAATAATTTACAATATATGTTGGTCTATATATATTAGAAAATATATTATTATTATGATGAGATATCTTAAATTTAATTAAATTTTATGTTAAAATTAATGATGTTATATCATAGTTACACGGGTACCACTCCTAGGCATTTGAGAGCACGTACCCCAAGCTCCCCTGCTCCTGGGAGCTTGGGAGCTTGTAGGAAACGCTCCAAATCCGTCGGGAGCTTCAATGGTTACTTTGGAGCTTTTCGGGAGCTTCACTACAACAATTTTTTGACGTTTTGGGAGCTTCATTGCAATGAATAAGTGCAAACTTAGGTTTATTTGACACTGCTAGCTTGGGTGCTTCTCAAATTGATGGAACTATGCGAAGGGAAGGGTATGTCACTAGGTCTAGATCTAGATATGGGTCTGGAACTAAGCGAAACAACCCGTTTATGGAAAGCCCTTCTATCCAAATGAAGATGAGGCACCTGGCCAATCCTGATTGGCAAGACTTGGATGGAAATAAATAAATTATTTTATTTTTATTTTTAATATATATTAAATTTTAGTATATTATATTATTGCCGCTCCCAACTTGACAGTTCCTGTAAATTTGGGCAGAACTTCTAGCCGTGCCAGATACTCGTTTCCGCATATCGAAAGTACCTGCGTACCTGAAACTCATGCAACATAGTGTTATATTGAATAAATAAATTCAATTCTATTATAAAAATTAAAATTTAATATATTCAAATACTATATATATATATATATATATATATATTCGAATTTAATGAGGAACCTCATCTAAACCTTATGGGAAAATTCAAACTCAAATCGAATTTAATTATTGACGAATTCAAACTCTAACCTGAACCATGTGACATAGGTTAGGGGAGATGATTCCTCCATTTTTTCCACTTTGTAAGCATCGAGATGGATGGCAAACAATATAATGATCCAATTTAGATAAATCAAGGTTTTTTAGGATTAAAACACTCACTCACTCTTTTTCTCATTTCACTCATATTTGTTTGAAGGGTTTTGAGTGGGCTTCTTGTTAGTTCTTGAGGAGATTGAAAGATGCCTTAGGGAGATTGAAGAGAGATTGGAGAGCCTGGAAGGCAGGTAGAAGATTTCCATAGTTACATTCAACAACCATTAGAGAGTTGAAGGTAGTCTCTAAAGCCCATTCTTGTTTTTAATTTTTTTTCCATGTGTTATAAACTAGTATATTATGCTATGTTAAATACTTGAATGTTCTCTTTTTGTAACCTTCCACATTTCTCCTTTTCCATCATTCTATTGCAGACAACAAGTTATTCTCAGGATTCAACAAGCATGATTGGTGTGTGATGTGGCATTGTTGTTTTGGTCCAATTTTTGATTATGATGGTAATGTTGGGAGTTGAAGGACATTGAAATACCCATGATAATGAGGAAGAAATAAAAATAACACATACCATGGAGAGGAGGAAGAAATTAAAGTGGATGATGATAATGATAATGATAGAGGTCATGTAATTGTATAGAAACTTGAATAGATCTCAACACCCTTGTGGAAATATGTGACAAGGCTTGGGCGAGGGAAAAGGGGGTAGGACCACAAAATTTATATGACCCCATTGTGTGAGAAAGCATCTTTGTGGGATAATGCCATGGGATGAAGGTAAGACTATAGGAGTTAAAATCTGTGAGTAGGTGCCAGCCAAAGACAGAAACGAATAGAGGAAGAGGAGGCAACACAAAACAAATCCAAGAAACCAAGGTTTGAATTTGCAAAGAATGTTTAGTGTTTGATCCCCATGCCCCCGTGCTAGTGGATTCTTTCCTTCTCGTTCAAGGGGTAGATCAATATCAGATTTCCTTGTCCAAGGTTGTAGAGATAACATGGATGCAAAAGTTTTTAGGTTTCTCTATGCATGTGGTGTACCATTCAATGTTCTTTGCGCACCTTATTAGCATGAAATGGTACCAACCATCAATGATGCCCCTAAATGATACAAGAGCCTTGGGTATGACAAAGCTAGAACCTTGGGACTTGACATGGAAAGAACCAAAATCCATAGTGCTTTAGCAAAATTTACAAATGGTTTAGAAATTAGTTTCAAAGAAGTAATCTTGGCATTTTCATTATAAATTTTTTTGGGAGCTTCAAGTCGTGAAATTTTGAGCAGATTGAGTAGCAATCTAAAGGTATGTCTGATAAAGATTTCATATTCTAGTTTGCTATAGTTTTGAAGATATGCCCTATGAGAGCTAGAGTTTGTGTATTGGTTTTGAAATCAATCTCAAATGAGTAATCTTTGAAATTTTGCTATAAATCTTTTGTTGGGAATATTGATCTTCAACTAAATCTATAAATCTTTTGTTGGGAATATTGGTCTTGAAATAAGTTTTAAATAAAGGATTTTGGCATTTTTGCTATACCTTTTTTTGGGACTTTCAAATAGTGGAATATTTAAGAAGACTAAGGAGAGATAACTTTGTACAACTGGTAAAAATTTAAGACTTTGGTGCACTAAAAGTTTGGAGATATACCCTATGGAAGTCAGGGCTTGTGAATAGTCCTGGAATCAATTTCAAAGGAGTGATCTTGGAATTTTTTTCTATAAATTTCTCCTAGAGAATTTCCAGGCTGTGAAATCTTCAAGGATTTGAGGAGAGATACTTAGGTACTATAGGTAAATTTTTTTAGCATTATATTCGAAAATTGTATATGTGGCACACTATACATGTTCACTCCTGGGAAGTGGCCAAAAAATAAGCAAGTTTTGGGAAAGTTACCATAACTTTCACTTGGCACATCAAATTTTGGTCAAGCCTGTGGAATTGTAGAGAAGACATACCAAATTATTACAGGCCAACATTTGAGATTAAGATTGGATCAAATTTCAAAGATATATTAGAATAAAGGTCAACCATCTAGATTATCTCCAAGTTAGGGTTTTGAAAGGTACGTAACTTATGATTGTCATAAATTTTGATTGGAAGATCTATTTTGGTAATTCAAAATTTGTAATAAAGTAGAAAAAGAGGAGAATTATTATTTACTAACATGGCTCCTAAGGGTGCTTCAAAAGTTGCTTCACCACTTCAACCTCTAAAAAGCTCGTCCATGACTCATGAAGAAATAGAAGATGTCTAGTATTGGGTAACCGAGTTGGAAAGTTAGTTGTCACATGTGTAAAGATCAATAAAAAATGTGTAACAAAAGATGGAGGAAAACAAGAAATTTAAAAATCCATCATGGAAGAAATACAAAAGTCCAAGGAAGAGATAAATCTGTAAGTTTCATGGAAAAGCTCCTCTCAGAGATGCTTCCAAAAACAGATATGGAGATCCAATGAAATCATGAAAATGAGGAGAACAATTGTGTTGGAACTCAACCACATATGGTGAGTATTTTATCACAATTACAGAGAACACATATTGATTCACATAACCATAATCATAATTTTTCACTCTAAGATCCACATCACCAGGGCTTCAAGTTAGCACCAAGGATCTATTTTATTCGGAAGATAGATATGAGGAAGTTTGATGGTAACGATCCTATAACATGTATATTCCGGATGGAGCAATACTTTGTTATACATCAAGTGAGAGCCTTAAAAAAGAAACTATTGCATCCATGTTTTTAGAAAAAGATCAAATTATATGGTATCAATGACTTTGTGAAAAGAAAAATGAATCTATTGTATCTTGGTTCATTTTTACAAAGAAATTGATAACACATTATGGGGATATTAAGAGCAATATATTCTTTATCAATTGGTAAATCTTCAACAAAATGGTCGAGTTATAGAGCACATTCAACAATTCCAAAACTTTAGTCTTTGTGTAAAGTGTTAGTTTTTGTAGCATTAGAGGTGTTCTAGTGTCAAAACTTTATGGAGAGGCTAAAACACAGGAGTTATCCATAACCTAGAAATCATTTCTGGAAATTCCACCTAGAAGTGTCTCAATTAGATTATTAGCGTATTTTTTAATATTTCCTAAGTCTGATCTTAGGAAATCCGGTTAATTAATCAGAATTAATTGAGATAAGGTGAGAATCATCTCGAAACTCACATGGATCGACTTCAATACGATCTTGGCACTTGATCAATTTTTAATCTTGGCTGTTGGAGGTCCAACAAAAGATTATAAGAAGTCGTCGACGAGTAGATGGAAAACACATTAGTGGAGACAAAAAGATCGATTTCTTTGGGCAGTTCGATATTCTAGAGGCAGTAGCCAAAAGAGTTTGAGCCATAAGGAAGCAAAGACAGAGAGGGGCAGAGGTAGTGAAGCCGGAGGAAGTTTTCCAGATCCAGTGAGTGCATTTGCAGAGAGGTCGAAATTTATCTAGGAAGCTGCACAGAAGCTTCAAAGAGCAGTTTGATTTGCTGAAGGAAGAAGACGTTTTCAGTTCCAGATGTCGAGCAGAGGTTCCAGACAACCGAAGAAGTGTTTTCCCAGTTAGTAGCAGGCAAGACGACTTGATTTTTAGTTGTTTCGAGCATAGTGAGTGCAGGCAACGTGAGTGCAGATGGCGTGAGTGCAGGAAGCGCGAGTGCAGACAACGCAGGTGCTGGCTGAGCGTGTAGTAGACTGTGCTAGGGTGAGGCAAAATTTACGCAGGGCTAGGTGGACAGCTTGATTTTCAGTCGCAGTCAAGTGCCAGGATTGCTTGAAATGAGTGTAATTTCCCTCAAGATATTTTTGCCATTATTTTTCTCTGCAGGATTGCCAAATTTCGGCATCCATATTGTACTCAGAATTTCAATGTTGCTTAATAATATAAAACCCTCAACTGCTACATCGATTTTCCCATGTTGGATTTTTCCAGGGACTTTTGTCCAAAAATAATTGTGTCATATTTTATGTGTGTGCTAGCATTTCTCAGTTTCCAACGCTATTATATTACACAATTTTATTTTTGAAGGTTGCAGTGTGATTTATTCGATATTTGCGGTAGCAAATAAATTGTTAATTAATTAACAAGTAGAATAATTAATTCCAGTTGCTGCGATAGGATTTCAGATTTGAAATTTCCACATGGTATAAGAGCGTGATTGATTAGACGGGGAAGCTCAGAAGCGAAGGAAGAAATTCGTTGTTCAGAGGGAGCAGCAGGACGAATTTCTAGAGGCTGTGTAGAGCCTAATCCAGGCAAATTGAATTGCTTGGGGAAGTTCGATTTTTCAGTGTAGGTTGGCAGAAAAATTCGGTTTTCCATTTAAGTGATTCCAATAGGTAGAGGGAGTAGGAAGAACTCAGATTTTCGCTGTGCAAATTGCTTGTTTGGACGTAGAGGGTTTTGCAACAGTTTGTAGTAGTAGAATCAATGCCAGTTGGAAGAGAAAGTGCACATGTAAATAGAATTTCTCTTAAAGGGTTTCTAGTTAAGAAATCCAATTTTCCTAGTTCTTGAGTTTCGCCGATTTTACAAAGATGACCGTTTGAGATTGCCAGAGGAGGCAGTGCGAGTTAGCCAAAATGCGGATCTGGACAATTGATCGAATTCTAGTTGCCGACGACAATGTGCTGGTGGAAGTGCAAGTTGTTTGGTGCAAGTTGCAAAGCGAAGAAGAGTCCCAGACAAGGAACGAACTCAAGAGGAGATAGTGAAGCACTAGATCCAGGTGGAAGAGGAGTATGATACTTGAGTGTGCCAGATGGGCAGGGTCAAGTGCAATTGCAACAAGGAAGATCAACCAGATCAATTCCGATTTGTTGCAGTAGGAACATCTCTTTTGCTACAGGGGCCCACAGTATATAGTAGCAAATTCAGTGTTAGCGGGCACTGTCAATCATTTAGATGACAACTGCAAATCTAGTTGCAGTCAGTAAGCGTTAGACAATTGCAGAGCTAGATGTAGTGACACAGGCAATGCGAATTGGCCAGTTGCAATAGGCAAGTGCATTTCCAGCCAAAAGATTCCCAATGCAGAACTTCGCTGTCTAGTTTCTAGTAAAAGAGGACAATGCGAGTTGCCAGGAGGGAGCAGAGAGATTTCCCATAGGGAGATTGAGACTCAAAGGGAGTCTAGTTTCAGAGGGGGAAACCCTATGGAAGCTTGTACTTCAGGATTTGGGGAGATCAGACTCGTTATTGAAGGAGCAGCAACAACAGTGCAAAGATAGCAGCAGAACAATAGCAACAACATTATGAGTAGATTAGAGTTTAGAGGCGCAAAGGATGGGCAGGGTCCATTGAGGTGTCCTCCTCATGGATCATTACCTTGCTACAGGGGCCCACAGTATTCAATAGCATGATGGATCAGTGTCAGTGATGCAGTCAGATTCCTGAGTGAAAGTTGCAGACTAGTATCAGACAGATGCTGAGGAGCGCAGTGCAGTGTTGGCAGCAGTGCAAAGTTGGAAACAACGCAGTTTCTTCAGTAGACAGTGTAGTGGCTAGTAGCAGTCACGATTCAGGAGACAGATGCACTAGACACAACTGATTCAATATTTTGGATGCTTCTCAGTTGCAGTAGTAACAATAGATGAGAGGGAATTGCAGTGCAGATGCAGAGTTGGAAGCAATATAGCAGTGTCAACAACACAGATCCAACAACAGAGTTGTGCAGTGGTTGGTGGGCAATGGCAGTTAGTCACAGTGGCTAGACTGTGAAAATTCCTAGATCTGACAATCTCAGGAATCCTACTGCAACTAACTGAATTTACTTCTCTTTTTATGTAAATTACATTAAAAAATTGATTTATATTTCTTCATGAATTACTGAAGTAAATTATTGAAGCAACCTACAGTTAATACTTTATGATTTTGAAACAAGGAAACTGAGCAAGAATTAAATCACACATAGGACATCACCTTTATTTTGGACAAAGTCCCTGGAAAAACCCATTGCAGGAAAACCGGTGCAGCAGATCTAAGGGTTTGATATTATTAAGCAGCAATTTCTGAATACAATCTCTGGATGCCTTGCTAACTATCCAGTATAAAGAAATCATAGTAGACAAAAATATAGTGAGTTTTACCTCACACTGCAAGTCCCAGCTGTTCCGGATTGAATTGGCGAAACCCCAGCTCCCTCTGCGTTGCCTCTACGCAGTAGATGTGTAGGCCTACGTGGGGACTTCTGTGCACTGCGTCACCTCCTCTATGAATCGATCTGCCTCTCGAAAAGTCAAGTTCCAACCCTCCCGAATCAGAACGCCGATCTATGGACCAATCTTAGACTATCTCACGAAAACACTACGCAGCCTCTGCGTGGGCCTACGCCACCCCTTCTAGGGCCTGCGTCACACACTTTGGAGGCTGCGCTGCTTCCTTTGCTAGTTTTGCTGCCTCTCTGCTATGTATTCTTGGTCCCAGAGAAGATCCTCCGACCAATAACTGTCTCTACCCCTCATTGCCACTGGAATCACATAGATCTGATCTTCGTCTGAGCACTACTTTGTCCGAAGAATTCGATCTCTAGATTCACTTGGTGTGTATTTCCAAATGACCCTCAAGCCTTCCTTTATAGTCTTTTGGTTGAGAAATCAACGACCGATTAGATCTCTAATCAACGGCTAAGATTATAACATGACTTGATCTTCGCTTTCTAGGTCATTCTCACTTTGTTTTATTAATACCCTTCAATTATTTAATTTCCCTAAGTTTAGACTTAGGGTTCCCATTAAAATAATTAATTTTTACAATAAAACATAATCTGAGTGGAATTGGTATTCCAGAGAACCCATAAACCGTTTGTACCCATAACATTATCAATTACAATTTGGAAAAACTTCTCAATTACTATATACATTGAGCACTGGAATTTCAAGTAATGATTGCATATGGAGGTACCATAAATTGTCTAGCGAAGTGCCACAGTGTCAAGCTAAACATGGGGGAGTGTTTATTAGATATTTCTGTTGCTGCAAAATCTAGTAGGCTCGGTTTAAAGCCTTATTGGGAAAGGAGCCAGACTTTATGGCAACAACGAGGAAGGGTAGTCACTATTACCTCAACAACCTTCCTATTGCTCTTCAGTGGGATTTAAACCACAAAGGAGGCTTCCCTAAATCACCTATAATTGTATTCAAATCATAGTTTTAAAAACCGAAACCAGATTTCAAACCAACCACCTATCTAATTGGGATTTGAACCATAACTGGATCAAACTGGATCGAAGCGGATTCAATCAATAGAATTTAAACAAATACATAAAATAATTAATTTTAAGTGAAAAAAATCATTTTTGAGATTACAAACCATGATTCCAAAACATTAGAGACAAAATATGCAAAGTTTGTATATCATGTAACGATGCATATATCAAAATGGCAAAGAGTGCAATACATATCATCAACAAAATACATAATCAATGAGGTTCTAACTTTTAAATGGCATCTAGAGTCCAAAAACAATGCTACAACTCAAGCTACCATGCCACTGGGCTACTACAAAATTCAAATCATTGGTCAACATGAATTGACCATTCATCAAACTTCAAGTTTTATAGCTTCTTTCCTAGCCTTCACGTCCTCAAACTTGCCTGAGCGGAAACTTTTCATGGTATTTTGCTCTAATAGGCCCTATCACTTCATTTGGTGCATTACATGGGATTGCACAACCTCTTATATTAGCTAAGTGTTGCTTCAACCAATAGATGCCCTTTTGGCATTGGGCGCTTGCAATATTTGCACAACATTTTCCCATCAACCACCTCACGATGAACCCATGCAACATCTTTGGCTTTTGGTGCCATGGTCGCTGATGCGATTTTAGATTTGAATGGAAAGAGATCTGCAAATGGAAAAGAAAAATGCATCGAAGTAAAATGCAAAACTTATGATAAATTTCAAAACAAAAAAAGAAACATATTTAGCCTACAAATTTGGGAAAAAAATAAAAAATAGGGACAACAATCAAATTTGAAATTTTAAGAGAAAACTCATACCTGGAAATGAAACCAGCTGCTAAAGCCTCCTCCCAAAGATGCCAACTCCACTAGAAAGCTCCAAACAGGCTCCAAGATGACAAAGAACCTCCAAACTTGTTGCGATTGCTCCAAAACTCAATGCTATTGCAGAACTGCCCAACCTCTCATATATTCACAAACTCTAGAAATCAGATGTGTGAGGCAAATAGGAGCTTAGGCATACTTTTATAAGCTCCGAGGGAAGATTTAAGAGGGAGCCTTCCCATGGTTTGCTAAAATCACCTCAGAAACTGCCCACACATCCCATCTCCTTGCCGAGCCATGCATTTATCTTATTGGGTCATTGGAGAGCTTGGAAGGAAGATAGAAGGTTGCGATAGTTACATTCAACTACCATTGGAGAGTTGAAGGTATTCTCTAAAGCCCATTCTTGTTTTTAATTTTTTTTCTTTTTCATTTCCTATAAACTAGTATTATGCTATGTTGAATACTTGAATGTTCTATTCCTGTACCCTTCCACATTTCTCCTTTTCCATCATTCTATTCTAGACAAGAAGTTATACTCAAGATTCAACAAGCATGATTGGTATGTGATGTGGCATTGTCGTTTTGGTTCCATTTTTTATTATAATGGTAATGTAGGGAGTTGAAGGACGTTGAATTACCCATGATAATGAGGAAGAAATAGAAATAACACATACCATGGAGAGGAGGAAGAAATGGAAGGGGGTGATGATAATGAAAATGATAGTGGTCATGTAATTGTATAGAAACCTAAATCGATCTCAACACCCTTGTGGAAAATTGAAATATGTGACAAGGCTTGGGCGAGGGAAAAGGGGATAGAACCACAAAATTTGTTTGCTCCCATTGTGTGAGAAAGCATCTTTGTGGGATTATGTGATGGGATGAAGGTAAGACTAGAGGAGTTAAAATCTATGAGTAGGTGCTAGCCAAAGATAGAAACAAATAGAGGAAGAGGAGGCAACACAAAACAATTCCAAAAAACCAAGGGTTGAACATGAGGGTTTGCGAAGAATGTTTAGTGTTCGATCCCCATGCTAGTGGATTCTTTCCTTCTCACTCAGGGCATAAATCAATATTAGATTTCCTTGTCCAAGGTTGTAGAGATAACGTGGATGCAAAAGTTTTCAGGTTTCTCTATTCATGTGGTGTACCATTCAATGTTCTTCGTGCACCCTATTGGCATGAAATGGAAGAAGCCATCAATGATGCCCCTAAAGGATACAAGAGCCTTGGGTATGACAAAGCTAGAACCTTGGGACTTGACATGGAAAGAACCAAAATCCATAGTGCTTTAGGAAAATTTACAAACGGTTCATAATTTAGTTTCAAAGAAGTAATCTTGGCATTTTCATTATAACTTTTTTTTTGGAAGCTTTAGGTCGTGAAATTTTGATCAGATTAAGTAGCGATATAGAGGTATGTTTGATAAATATTTCATACTCTAGTTTGCTATAGTTTTGAAGATATGCCCTATGAAAGTTAGGGTTTGTGTATTGGTTTTGAAATCAATCTCAAATGAGTAATCTTTGAACTTTTGCTATAAATCTTTTGGTGCGAATATTGATCTTCAACTAAATTTATAAATCTTTTGTTGGGAATATTGGACCTGAAATAGGTTTTAAATAAGGGATTTTGGCATTTTCGATATACCTTTTTTTGGGACTCTTCAGTTTCTGAAATATATATATATATATATTTTTTAACAAAGTCGGTTAGTGTGGTATCTATTTCAAAAAGAAAAGGAGCAAGCTCCCATTACAGGGAGGGTTTAAAGAGAAGCATGCTTAAGGAGATAAGAGCGGGAGCACAATCTCGATTACCTAAAGCCTTGTTCCCAAAATTTCCCAAATTTCCTACTACGTTTTTGGCATAGTGCCTTAAAGCTGAAAAAGCAGAGGGACACATTTACATAACATAATGGAAAAGGATTGTTATATGCCGAGTGAAGATCCTTCTTTTTATTTTGAGATCTACTAGATATTGATTAGAGCATTTGTTGCTGTGCTGTGCCCTTGCTGAGCCCTTTGTTTAATGCCTTGATGATTAGAGCATTTGCAGGTAGCAACTATTTCTTCCTTCTGTATGACTAGGTGAAGGATTGTGCCGAGATTACATAGCTGCGCTGCTGATTGGAGGATCTCGCACCTTTTGAGGAGAACAACTCTAAATTCAACAAAATCAAGGATGACAGAGAGGGAGGCTTTGGAAAGAGATCTGCAGGGCTGCGCAGAGGGACAACTTAGCTGAGAGAGGTGCTGCTGAGTGTTGCTATGCTTTGTTGAGTTCCAGGAGTTCTTTGGGTCCACAGGAGTGTAAGTGTTGAAGAGGAATATCTGGATTGATACGAAGTGCTTTGATCTGAGATTTGGAGAGAAACTAATGAGACACAGAGAGCGTTGCAGCCAGAACAAATAGCGCAGAAGAGAGATGACTGGTGATGAACAGAGAGGAGGAGATTGGAGAGGGGGAGAGCTTCCAGGCAGCAAGGCACAAGGGGGAAGAAATGAATGAGGGGTAGGGACAGTGAAGTGGAATAGAGGAAGCGTAGAGCTTGATGATTGCAAGAAAACGAGGCCAAGGGAAACGAAGGCAAAGGGCAAGTCTAAGGAATATCTGGGCACGAGTGCGATCGGGGATTTCCGGTGAATTGAGGAGGGCGACGCAATGGTTATTATATAAAGACAGGGACCCTGTTGATTGGAGAGTCATGAGAAAGAGGAGAGCTAAGAGTAGAATCCAAGATTGATCGATTTGGATCTTGTTGGTGCAAGAAAATATTCGGTTTCCAGGCTTGTTAAGGGTATCACTGATTTTGAGAGAGATTCCTTCTTGCATGCTTGATTTCTGATAGATTTTCTTAATCATGGGATTGGTATTTTGACAAGATCTCTGTCAATACTGGCTTGTCACATTGTTCTATCAACTTCCTTGTTTGCCTGATTGTCTGCGCTTTTATTATTATCCCTTAAGATGTGATAATAGGTAATTTGCCCAATTTGCTTTGCATATTGATTTATCCTTTCTATAATATGGCACAGGGCTGCATTTTTTAAACTATAGCCATTAACCATTGCTTGTATAATGATCGATGAGTCTCCAAAGATTCTTGGGTTCCTTATCCTTCTTTCTTTTAATATTTTGACCCTAAGGAGAAGTGTTAAAATTGGACAACTAGGTCCAAACTCCGGTTGTGCTGCTCAGATGACGATCGCAATATTTTTATTGGATTCCTCTTTCGGAGAGGTCTAAGATTGATCTAAAGATCATCTCGATCGGATGAGCAGAACATGTACTTTGAATTTATTCCACTTATGTGCTGGGTCGGCCTGGAATAAAATATTGACTTAAATGTCTTAAAGGACGTGTCACACACCCCCAAAGATTCCTATATATTGAGAGACTTGGAGCTCATTTGACACACATCGATGTGGAGGAATTCTCTCTCTGGATAGCGTTGGAGCTGCACATTCTTTGTTTGGATTGTTCTGGGGTTATGTGTGACACGCTTGGCTGAATGACCTATTGGAGACTTTGCTGGTAGAAGCATCCTGCTGATCGCCGTAACGCAAACATTTCTTATCTCTGTCTTGGCTTGTCTTCTATCGATCAATTAGTATGTTCTATCTTCTTCAGTATTGTGCCCTAATCTGAAATGGCATAGAACAGGAGCAAATCTTAACATGGTATCGGAGCCGAGGTTGAAGACAAAGCCCTTTGTGTTGAGAATCTAGAGCAGCTAGATTAGGTTTGGTTACAGGGTCAATAAAGGTGTCGTCAGCCACTGCAAGGCTGTGTGGTAGGCCGCAGGCCATACCACCACAGCAAGTAATAGTCTATGTATTTCTAAGCGCTGTAGGTGACAGCGTAGAGATTAGAAATATCTCTGTTCAGCCGCCGATAATAAAAGAAGAAACCAGCGAAGAGGGAAAACGAGTTTCACCTTCCTAGTTGCTGAGCGAGTTATTATTTTTTTTCTGGGTCGTATAATTCCCTTGCGTATGGAGGAATTCCCTCCACGACTATGAATGACGTATCTCCGGTGATTACCTCTCTGGTGGTTGACGACAACGCACAGCCGGCAGTGCGATTTTTTTTATTATGTCGGGTAGCGATTTATCATACAGGGTGATCCGTTGCCGACAACAGAGTATATGAAATCAGTCGTCCTTCGTCCCTCGCGTGATCATCAGTATTTTTCGTGTGGCTATCGAGGAGAATGACAGTTGCATCATTTATGGAATTGTTTTACAGATCAGGTTGCGGTTGGTCGTCGAGCGCTGTGAATGATGGCAATTCCTTAGAATTCCCACAGTCGTTTACTCGAACAAATTCTTACCCTTATTTGTTGCAATCACCAAAGAGAATTCCCGGTAGGATGCTTCGGATAGCGGGAAACACTTCGGAGAAATGGAAGCGGGAATGACAAAAGAGCAAAAATCGTTGATTGTTTATAATAGGAGTCTCTGTGTTTCCATAAATAGAATGACATTGATTTTGTTATCGAAGTTTCCGAGCGCATGTTATGCAGAAGGAGACGACATTAGAATTTGAGATCCGGAGGAAAAATATCAATGCATGGTAATGGTGTCTCCGCAAAACACCACAGTTACAGGCATGGTGCCTCCGCAAAACACGATAGGAAGCGAAGAAGGCGAAGTTGTTGAAGAATACTCTTTGTTTGTTGAAGAATACTCTTTGTTTGTATTCGTAGCCAACTACCCGAGCCTGTCATGGGAATTCCGCAGCGGTATCTTCTTGCTCGGGGTTTCGATAATGATTTGTTTCCGAAGAGAAGAAAACAGCGTTTCGTTCTTCAAATCCAGATCTGTGGGATATTCAGCGACTGCATAGTGTTGGATCATCATATTGTCGTTGCTCTCTCTATTAGAACGCCTTTTTTTTTCTTAATTTGGCCCTCACGCCGGCTTATTCGAACCTCTTCATCGCCGTTTTGAAACGCATTTAAAACCAGAGTTAGAAGGTTCTACGAAATTTATCTGGCTGCCATGGCGGATTTGATGAGCAGCGACGACAAGTCAGCGGACGCATTGAACGCTGCATGGCATTGGACGTGGCAGCGGCAATCTGATATAGTTGCAGGTGGACGCGTGACATCGAAATCTGGTATGCTGTCATGAACCTGCGGATACATCACTGTATCTCATCATGACGTCAAACAATCCTGCGATCATATAAAATAATCGACTTTATAACGATCCTGCATCATTGTATGCCTGTTATGAACCTGCGGATGTACAGTACTTATCAGTTATATATGCGTGGCATAAGCGAAGACTTTCTGGAACAGTTTGACTGCTATCTGACCTGGAGAAATTCTGTTTAGGCAGACCGCATTCATTGGCATACAAAACAAGGAATTCTGGGCAGGTCGATCAGCATGCGTTTCTTGCTGCCGTGACCAACAGTTCTGGGCTGTTTGACTAGTATTTGAGGCTCGGACCTCCCTTTGATCGCAGACACCTGTAGCAAGCAGTTTAGACCTATGGTAGCTACAGGATTTTGGCTTCTCTTTTTTATAGCACAGTCTCAGAATCAGTTTAGACCTCACCCTATGCCTTGAAGCAGTGTATGCAACAATTTTGAGGAAAATTTTTGCCATAGCTTTCAGAACCTTTGGAGCCCTCTTAAGGATTAGAGGATCAGATTTAAAGAAGGCTTGTAGCGGACTTGAGGACCTCATTGACAGTAGCTTGGTGAGACACACTTGGACATCCTTTTAGCAGATGAACCTTCATATAGCTTGTGTATATGCAAGGCTTTCGCTATGAAAGAATGATCGTATTAAGAGTTGCAGACAGCGCAGTAAATTTTTTTTTTTTTTTTTTTTTTTACTGCTCGGAACCTTTAGAAATGATGCTTGGTATAACATAAGTCCCTGGTCTTCCTGGACTTGTCCTTTGCTGCACTAATTCTGCAAATGCAGACTTGTTAAATCTTGTTTGAAGGTCGTAAGATGAATGTTGTGGCAGGCCGCAAGCCATACCACAAGCAAGCCGTGTGGTTATCACATGAGTTTTTTGACTGTGTAATTTGAAGCAGCTCCAGATTCAAGCCTAATTTGGATGCAGACCAATCACATAATTCCCAGATTTGTGTACATGGCACAGACTGGATCTCAAGTGAAGACAAAGAAATTGTTTTTAATGTACTTGACAGGGTCCTTAAGAGCAGTGAAGTGCCTTGTCCTAATTTTTTTTTTTTTTCTGTTGGATGGTTGGGGCTGTAACATTGATGAGCAGGGGTGCCACTATGTCTGTGCCTGATCTGCATGGACTGGCATGTAGAAGGATATGAAGTCTGTATGATTGGTTCCTCAATCAGTGAAATTCAGGGAAAAATCACTGAACTGAGATCTGCAATCTTGGCCAGATCTGTGATTCAGCAAGCAGTGATGAGTGGGATAGTTCAAAATCTGTGATTCTATGTCACTGTCATCATGACAGTGACATAGAAAGACACCCATGTTGAAGCTGGAAGATGTAAGGGTTGTCTGCTGAAGTCCTTGAGGAAATTCTATGCAGTGGTCAAATTTTTTTTTCAGCTCTATAAGCAGTCTGCTGAAATAACCAGAAATGGGCAGATCTGGAAGCTATTCAAGGTGCAATGCCAAGGTAGATTGGATCCCTTGTTTTTTTTCTTTGTAAGCTGCAGTCTTGAAGGCTGTTTGAAGGAGCTACTCACAGAATAACAGGTAGTGGCTGAAAGGACTTCTAACACAAGCAGAGGCTTGCTGATATGTTCCCCCTGTATGTCAGTGACATAGATAGACTCCTATGTAGCAGCAGCATGTGACTGTCTCAGTCCTACATTGGAGCGTTATGGTAAACTTAAAATGTAAACTTGGAAGTTTACGCAGTTTGTTTTGGTCACATGGTTGGAATCTTGAATCATGATCAGCAAAGTCTGTTGGATGGCTTTGACTGTGGGAGATCAGGTCCCAATTTCAAGATGGTGTTTCGGATGCCCTCATTTAAAACAGATGTCTTCTCTCGAGAGAGAAGCTGACATTAAGAGGGCGATATATCTGCATATGCTCCTGAGTGGATGTCTTTGTTCAACAAAAGAAGATCCTCATGGCTCAGGGACATATGGCTTCAGAGGGGGAAATTCCAAAGGAAAACCAAGAAGCCATATTAATAACAGGATATCTAGCAGCCATGAGTACTTTTGTACAATCTGACCTTGGATACCTTTGAGGAAGTCGTAAAGCATCAAGTCTGGAAGGATGCTATGCTGTGGTCCCAAGACCATAGGACAAAGCAGTTGTCACCTCGAAATGGCTCTACAAGATCAAGTATGGATCTATTGGAAGTGCTGAAAAGTTCAAGGCAAGATTCGTTGCCTGTGAGGAAGATATAGACTATGATGACATATTTGCACCTGTGGCTCGAGATACCACCATTCGATCTATTATAGCCCTTGCTGCTACGCAAGGATGGAGTCTTCATCAGATGATGTGAAGACCGCATTTTTTCTACATGGTGTGATAAAGGAAGAGATATATGTGGAGCAACCTTTGGGGTTGGAAGTCCAGGATCGGGACACCCATGTCTGCAGGTTGAATGAGCTGAAACAAGCACTCTGAGATTGGTACAAGAGGATAGATAGCTACTTGAATGAGCTGAAACAAGCACTCTGAGATTGGTACAAGAGGATAGATAGCTACTTGATGAAGCTGGGCTTCACTCGAAGTAATGCTGATCCAAACCCTTACTTCAAGGTTGTCAAGGGAAATCCTCTCATTCTGGTGCTGTATATGGATGACCTCTTCCTGACAGGTGCTGACCCTCTCATTCATCAGTGCAAGAGGGAGCTCGCTGTTGAGTTCGAGATGAAGGACCTAGGACTGATGTCTAGGCCTGAAGGTCTAGCAGAGACCTGACGAGATTTTCCTTTCTCAAGGAAAATACATTATGAATTTTCTGGTATGATGGACTGTAAGTCCATGGAACTCAACTTTAAGAAGTTGAGGAGCAATGTTGTTGGGCCCGTCCTACTGAGTATCGTTAACTCATAAGGACCCTGATGTTCTCAATGAACACTTGTTCGAACATATGCTGTGCAGTGAACACTTTGAGTCAACACATGGTTGATCATAACATTCACTGGGTTGGTGCCCAGAAACTCTTGAGATATCTCTGAGGCACGACAGACCATGGGCTGAGATACACTGCCAGGAGTATGACACTCCGTGGATATACTGATGCCGATTGGGCTGGCAGTGTGGTGGATCGCAAGAGCACATCTGGATGCTACTTCACATGTAGATCTGCTTCGGGCAGGAATCTAAAGTCGGCAGTCTTAAGCACCGCTGAGGCCGAATACATTGTAACATGTATGGCCTGTTGTGAAGTCACTTGGTTGCGAAAGCTCTTTGTGAGCTGTTCGAGCATGTGCTAGATGCCACCGTTATCCTTTGTGATAACCAGAGGGGGATTCATTTGTTATAGAATCCTGGGTTCCATGATTGATCCAAGCATGTTGATGGCTGGTACCACTTTATCTGGGATATGGTACAGCGAGGCGCCGTAAGGCTCGATCATATAGGAACTGATGAGCAGGTCGCGGATATTCTCACAATGCCCTTGGGGAAGGTCATGTTCCTAACCTTCGTGAGAATCTTGGAATCGTGGAAAGACCCTATGATGTGGGTCCTGTTGGACGATGAGCTCTGGGAGCTCTGGGGGGCTTTGGGGAGAGCTTCTTGGAGCTATGGGCAACCACAAGGCTAGGCTTGCCAACCTTGGTGGTGTGCTTGGACCCCACCGTTGTGATTTTGAGCTGGTTCACCTCTCATTTTCTATGCCCCGTATGCATTCTACCCATTGAGTTTAGGGCTCATGGGAAGTACCTCTCATTTGGCCAATGAGGTGGGAAAGGCTAGAGACTAGTAGCAAAGACTGATGGACGCATCAGAGTTTGCCGTACTCTCTATCTAGGATGGCACGGTCCAACCACTTGATCTGGGATCAAGTTTAGTGAGGTATGGGACCTCTGCCTGACTTCGGGTCAGATGAACCAACTTCGGGTTGGTTGGAGACTCTTCGTGAGTCTGATAGAGGTTTCGGACCTCTGAGCTGAATCTGTCAGCCGGGTATGATGTCTTTGTGACTGACCCACTTCTAATCTGAAATAAAGAAGCCAGCAAAGCAAGTTACGGCGGGATGACGCACGATGTTTGGATAGCACTAGTGGACGGAGTTCTCCCTAGTTGAGAGGGAGTGTTAAAATTGGACAACTAGGTCCAAACTCGGGGTTGTGCTGCTCAGATGACGATCGCAATATTTTTATTGGATTCCTCTTTCGGAGAGGTGTAAGATTGATCTAAAGATCATCTCGATCGGATGAGCAGAACATGTACTTTGAATTTATTCCACTTATGTGTTGGGTCGGCCTGGAATAAAATATTGACTTAAATGTCTTAAAGGACGTGTCACACACCCCCAAAGATTCCTATATATTGGAGAGACTTGGAGTTCATTTGACACACATCGATGTGGAGGAATTCTCTCTCTGGATAGCGTTGGAGCTGCACATTCTTTGGATTGTTCTGGGGTTATGTGTGACACGCTTGGCTGAATGACCTATTGGAGACTTTGCTGGTAGAAGCATCCTGCTGATCGCCGTAACGCCACCATTTTTTATCTCTGTCTTGGCTTGTCTTCTATCGATCTTTTAGTATGTTCTATCTTCTTCAGTGTTGTGCCCTAATCTGAAATGGCATAGAACGAAGCAAAACAGCTGAAGCCCATAAGCTTCCGCTCTGTTGTTAGACGTAGTGCCTAATTCCCAATCATACGATATGGTGTTTCTCTTATCGCTGGTGAGTATAATTCCTTCGGCCCCTACTTTTCCAAGATTCTTTTTCGAAGCCCCATCGAAGAAGAGGCAGGGTCTGTTGATTGAGCTAATCCAATTCTGGAAGTCTTCTTCTGTGAGCCTTATTTTCCACTTTGGTTTTCCCTTTCTGGGCGTGGGAATTGTTGCAAAATTGGGCCTGCTACTTGCAAACCTTGCCCACTCTCTTTCTTCTACTTGAAGTTGCACCCAATCAATTCCTTTTGTTCCTTCAGCAGAATATAATTCATAGACTTGCCCCCATGTTTTGGATATTACCCTTTCCACTGTTGGCTTTTTATTCTTGAAAATCTTGCTGTTTTTGGCTAACCAGATATGCTAGCATAAAAACGAGGGAATGCTGGTCCAGTTCCTTTGCACAGTGCTTTTATTTTTGAGAGAGTAAGGATAATTATTTTTCCAGTTAGCCAGAAACTCATTGAGTGGGATGGTGTAATTTAGATTTGCTTCTATTAGAGAGGCCACACCCTTCCAACATTCTTTGGTGAAGTTACATTCTATGAACAGGTGCTAAATGTTTTCCTCCTCCTGTAGACCAATGTTGCGAACATCGGCATCGGGATAAAACCGACAAGGGTCTGGAAAACCAAAAAATCGTAAAAATCGGGAAATTATCGGTAAAAAATTGACAAACATTGCCAAAATGAAGATACCATAAAAATATCTTTCAAAATCGGCAAACATCAGCTAGGCCAAAAAATCGTGATTTCGAGATAAAATCGGGATGTTATCGAGATGTTCGCAACATTGCTGTAGACACAATGGGCATTGAGAGGGCCCAAAACATTAAGGGAATTTTGAGGTCTAAAATGGGCCTTCTAAGGAAATAATAAAATAATATCTAAACCAATAAAATAATATTTATGAATTTTCAATTCAATTTTTGCTCCACAATCCATGTAACCATAGTTAAATTCAATTCAGAAGTTCTACCAAAATAAAATTAATAAAAAAATTGTATTGATGTGACTATAAATAAGAATGAGCTTTTCAAGAAAAATTCATTATCATTGAGCAACTAATGCATTCGTATTTTGTACTTAAATAACTTAAAATAAAATATAAATATAAATTCATAAATTCTTAATTATATAATATTCAATAAATTAATTTTAAATTGTAATATTAAATAAAATGAGATGAATATATAATTTAAAAATAAATAAATGAAAATATGCAAATATAATATTTATTGAAAAGTGTGTAAAGACATGAAGATTGTGTAGGGATATGCATTGTTTATTTCAAAAAATATGAAATGACAATAATAATATTTTATTAAAAAATGTGAAATGACATTTATTGTGAGTACTTTACTTTATGATTTTAAATGTGACAAGTAAATACATTTAACTCAAGCAATGCCACCTCAACCATTATGGATGAAGTCATCCCCTAAAATGTGATTGGTTCTCATAAAGTGAATTTTGATTGTACATTTTTTTTAGGAGGCCCATTTTAGACCTCAAAATTCCCCTAATGAATTCCTATTTTTTTCAAGTTCTCTGCAGTGAGGATTTTGCTATTTAGAAGAGTCTAGATGAATATTTTAATTTTAGATAAGCTTTCAACTTTCCAAGCAAGTTTCCAGAGGTGCCAATTTTGCTGCACTTGTTGTTCTTGAAGCACTGCATATCTCGATTTGACGATATACTCCCCTCCTCTAGGAGTCCAAATGTGTGCATCTTGTTTCCTTTGCTCCAGTGGCTCTGCGCCTTTTAGCAGGGAAGTAAGAATATACCATTGCTTTTTTAATTCCTGTGGTAGATTAGGAGTTTTCCATTCTTTCCAGATTCCATCAGAGTGCCATTGTGATATTTTTCCCAAGTTGGAGAGGCCCTTTGAAGTCATCCAGTTCCTCAATCTTAAAATTTTTTGGTTGTTACATAATGGCTCACTTCCCATTATGCCGTTCGTCCACAAATTAATGTTTTTTCCATTGCTCGACATTCTTGAAATGTTGTTTTTGATCAGCGGTAACACCTTGATAATGAGCTTCCAGATTTGAGTACAAGGTCTAAGAGGTGCATTCCTGTCCAAGATGGAGATCCTTGGAGCGCTTAAGTATTTTGACTCTAAAGCATGCTTCCACCAACTTCTTTCCCCAGTAATGAATCTCCAAGCAATCTTGGATCCAAGTGCCATATTCATCAAACCAGGTATTCTGAAAGAGAGACCTCCATTCTTATATTGTGCCGTTACTTGACTCCATTTGATTAAACTGAATTTCTTGGTTTCTGTTTTGCCTCCTTGCCATAGAAATCCTTTGATTATAATTTCTATTTGCTTATGTATGCTTGTAGGGGCAAAGATCATGGCAAACTGATAGAGGGGAAGGGAAGAGAGAATGGATTTAATAAGGATGACTTTGCCCGCTTGATTCAACCAAATGATTCCCCAAGAATGGATCTTCTTTTTCATCTTTTCAGCGAATTTGTTCCAGATCTCGGTTTTCAGATTTTTCTTAGTAATCGGCAGCTCAGTATATTGGAAATGATTCCAGTTGGCTTGGAGAGGAATTTCTAAGATTTGAGACATTTTTTGAAGTGTCCGGTGAGGAATGTTCCAGCCAAAGATGCAACTTTTGTCATTGTTCACTAGTCCTCCGAAGACATCCATAAAATTGTCAAGCACTGTTTTGAATCTTCTGGCAACTACACAAGATGCTCCACCCATGAGAAGGGTGTCATCCGCGAATGGCGAGTGATTTATACTTTTAACCCCTTTGCTTATTGACAGACTAGTCAAGGTGTGGTTTCTTCTACAGTGCTTCAACTTTCCACTCAAAGAATCAACCATCAAGATAAAGAAAAGGGGACAAGGGGCAGCCTTGTCTCAGTCCCCTAGAACTCTGGAAAAATTTGCATGGTCTTCCATTAACTAGAGGAGCGATCCAAGGGCCATTAATTAGTGCAGGCTTTTATGATATCAATGAACTCGAGTTGAAAAGCCAAATTTTTGTAAGACTGCTGATAGAAAAGACATATTTACTCTATCAAATGCATTTTCCATGTTCATTTTCAAAATGAATCCTTGTTCTTTGCGCGCAATGCTGGAGTGTAAAGCCTCTTGTGTTAGAATTATGTTGTCTACTATCCGTCTGCAAGGAATGGAGCCACCTTGGCTTTCTGTGATTCGAGAGTGGAGAAGGGGTTTAATGTGACTTGCCAGGGTTTTTGATATTATTTTGTAAGAGGTGTTAAAAAAGGGATATTGGTCAAAATCTGCTTAGAGAGGAGGGACGGGCATCTTTTGGAATAAGGGCTAGGTAGGTAGAGTTTGTGAATCCTCCCATCTTCTTTTTTTTAAAAACATATCTGATCATTTTTAACAAGTATTGTTTTATCAATTGCCAATAGGAGTGGTAGAATGAGATGGAGAATCCATCCGGTCCTGGAGCTTTATTCGGATGGAGACTCCAAATGGCTGCCATTAACTTTGCTTCTATGACTTCTTTGGTTATCTCATTATTCTTTTCCTCATTTATTGTATGTGGGATGTGTTTTAAGAATTCTTCTGCCTCTGCTTGCCTATTTTTCTGCTGTTAGCAGAGATTTGTAGTGATTGTGCACCTCTTTCTTTATATCTTCATCTCCTCTAATCTCAATGCCTCCCTCTCCTATAATTTTTTCAATGTTATTTCTTATCAGTCTGGTTTTTGTTGAATTGTGGGAGAATGTTGTGTTCTTGTCCCTTGCTTGGATCCACAATTGTCTGGACTTTAACCTCCAAACCTCTTCTTCCTTCCTATTATTTCTGTATATCTCCCAATGCAACTCTTTCTCTCTTATCTGATTTTCTTTTCTGTCCTCCATATTTTCCAATTTCTCGAGTTTTTGCCAATTCTTTTTGCAGCGCCTTTTCCTTTTGTGGTTCCTTGTAACTTATTTTTGCCCACTGCTTAAGGCTTGTTTTGACACTCTTCAATTTTTCCCATATGAAGCTGGGTGAGCCATTTATTTTCTGCTTCCAAGACTTTATGATTAACTGCTTTGCCTCTTCATTGCTGTTCCATAATTGGTTATACCTGAATGGGAGAGGCCCGAAGTTTTCAGAGGAGCCCAAAACTAGAGCCACTGGTTTATGATCTGAGGCTGCTGAGGGAATGATCTTGGAGGCTACCACACTGTAGTTAGATACTATGCTATCCTTAATTAAAATTCTGTCCAACCTTTCCTTTATATTATCCTTGCCTACCCTCTTATTATCCCAAGCGTACTTTCCATTTCTGGGAGGGATATCGAGTAAATTGCATCTCTCAATGAGCTCTTCAAGAGTGTCACGAGAGGGATCTAGATGGAAATAACCCCCTCTTTTTTCATTAGCATTTAGGACCAGATTTAGGTCTCCTCCAAGAATGAGATTTTCTTATTTTTCAAGCAGCATATTTTCTTTCAATGATTTCTAGTATATTTCCTTATCTTTATAATGGTTTGGGGCGTAGACATTATAAAGGCTGATTTGGCTTTCCATAATTTTACTTTTTGACTCGGTCTTTATCCAGTGTGAATCCATTCTCTGGTTCTGTAATTCCCACTTATCTTTATGCCGAATTGTATTGATTCCTCCCGATGCCCCAATGGCGGACAAGGCTGTTCCTTCATAGTTTTTCATTTTTTGAATGATGTTTTCCATTTCTTAACCGCTGTTTTTGGCCTCCTGGATCATTAGGATATCTGGTTTTTCCCATATTATAAGATCCCTTATTATGTTTAGTTTAGAGGGATGTCCTAAACCTCTGCAGTTCCAAGAGACCAATATCATTATTTATTTTGGTTTGTTACCAAGGGACCTTTCCCTCAATGATTTTGTTGGCATTTCTCTTTTCTTCTAGTTCCTTTTTCGAGGTAGCTTTCCATGGGTTGTTGAGTGCCTAGTGTAAGCTCCTTTGCTGTTGCTTCATCTCTTAGTTCCTTGTTTCTTGGTGTTATCAATTGATGCCAATGATTCTTTTGACTGATTTTTGGAGAGGATCGTTTCCAAGGAAGGGGAGGGGGGGAGGACTAGGAGAGAAGGGAGGGGCAGCCAAAAGAGGAGAGCCAGAGAATGCGAAGCCAAGAGGGAGGGGGGCGAGCAGGAGAAAAGCAACCACCGGGGGACGCCGGAGAGGAGAAGAGGGGGAGCATGGGGGGATGGAGGAGGGTCAGAGGGAGAGAAGTAGATTCAGGGAGGAGGGAGGAGGAAGGGAAGGGGATCTTTGAGGGAGGGGATGAGGGTGCTGTAGTAGTAGGGATAGGGACATGCAAGGTTTTATTTGTTGTCTTTTTTTTTTTTTTACTTGCTCCCATTTTTGTTCTTATGCTTCTTCAGTTTTCTTTTCATTTTCTTCTTTCTTACTACATCTATTTGCAAAATGCCCGTATTCATGACATACGTTGCGCTTGAAGGGTATTTTCTCATAGTCCAGCTGCTGTATGTGTGTCCAGTTATCTACTTTGAGCTTGATAGCCTTTGGGAGTCCTTCTCCTAAGTCCACTTCAACGCAAATCCTCGCATAGGCCTGCATGTTGTCTTTTGGCTCGCTCCTGTCGAAGAAGATGTGGTAGTCGAACCCAGACCGAGACCCCATTCGGGTTGTCCAGCTCGAGATCAAACTCTGGGGTCCATCTATTCAGGTAGAGTCCTCTTGCATCCATAAATTACGGTCTGCTTCTAAAGATAAGGTCTCTGTCTTCCTTTGTTTCGAAGTGAAAGGTGAAGTATCCCCTTCTGCAGAATCTGATGGCTATTTTCCCTTGTGTCACTTGAGAGCAATTTCTCTCTACCCACTTCTAAATTGTTTTTGGTGATGGCCACAGTCTTGTGAACTGTCCAACGAGTCCTTTTTCTGATAATGAGAGGGCAACTCTGCGTGGGAGTGTTGGAGGCAGAGTGATCTCTAGGATTCTGTCAAGTTTCTTCACAAATTTTGAAACAACAAGGCGTGATCGCAGAGGTCCCATTGAGGAGACCAGAGAGGCAAACACGATTTCTGATGCGCCATGAGGAGGCTGCTTATCGTTTTGAGGTTGCTTATCGATATGAGGAGCATCAGGAAGTGGTTCCCCACTCGGATCGGACTCCGGGGGGGCCATGGCGGTAGAGGGCCGAGGCAGAGATTCAAACCAATCTCCAGCAGCCTAGGTCAGGCAGTGCACACAACCAAAAAAATAACAAGGAGAAGACAAGTACTAAAGAAGCGTTAAGTTTTTGGAATATTTAAGAAGACTAAGTAGAGATTCCTTTGTACAACTGGTAAAAATTTAAGACTTTGGTGCACTAAAAGTTTTGAGATATACCCTGTGGAAGTCAGGGCTTCTGAATAGTCCTGAAATCAATTTTAAAGGAGTGATCTTGGAATTTTTGCTCTAAATTTCTCCCAGAGAAGTTCCAGGCTGTGAAATCTTCAAGGATTTGAGGAGAGATACTTAGGTACTATAGATAAATTTTTTTAGCATTATATTCGAAAAATTGTACATGTGGCACACTATATATGTTCACTCCTGGGAAGAGGCCAAAAAATAAGCAAGTTTTGGGAAAGTTACCGTAACTTTCACTTGGCACATCAAATTTTGGTCAAGCCTGTGGAATTGTAGGGAAGACATACCAAATTACTAAAGGCCAACATTTCAGATTCAGAAGGACTCAAATTTCAGAGATATATTAGAATAAAGGTCAACCATCTAGATTATCTCCAATTTAGGGTTTTGAAAGTTACGTAACTTATGATTGTCATAAATTCTGATTGGAAGATCCATTTTGGTGATTCAAAATTTGTAATAAAGCAAAAAAAGAGGAGAATTGTTATTTACTAACATGGCTCCTAAGGGTGCTTCAAAAGTTGTCACAGGTGTAAAGATCAATAAAAAATGTGTAGCAAAAGATGGAGGAAAACAAGAAATATAAAAATCCGTCATGGAAGAAATACAAAAGTCCAAGGAAGAGATAAATCTATAAGTTTCATGGAAAAGCTCCTCTCAGAGAGGCTTCCAAATATATATATGGAGATCCAAGGAAATCATGAAAATAAGGAGAACAATTGTGTTGGAACTTAATCACATATGGTGAGTATTTTATTACAATTAGAGAGCACAAATATTGATTCACATAACCATAATCATAATTTTTCACTCTAAGATCCATATCACTAGGGCTTCAAGTTAGCACCAAGGATCTATTTTATTTGGAAGATCGATATGAGGAAATTTGATGGTAATGATCCTATAACATGTATATTCTAGATGGAGCAATACTTTGTTATACACCAAGTGAGAGCCTTAAAGAAAGAAACTATTGCATCCATGTTTTTAGACCAAGATCAAATTATATGGTATCAATGGCTTTGTGAAAAGAAAAATAAATCTATTGTATCTTGGTCTATTTTTACAAAGAAATTGATAACACATTATGGGGATATTAAGAGCAATATATTCTTTATTCAATTGGTAAATCTTCAACAAAAAGGTCCAGTTAAAGAGCACATTCAACAATTCCAAAACTCGAGTATTAGAGTAAAGTGTTAGTTTTTGTAGCATCGTAGGTGTTCTAGTCTCGAAACTTTGTGAAGAGGCTGAAACATAGGAGTTCTCCATAACCCAAAAATCGTTTTTGAAAATTCCACCTAGAAGTGTCTCAATTAGATTATTAGCCTATTTTTTAATATTTCCGGAGTCTAAACTTAGGATATCTGGTTAATTAATCAGAATTAATTGACATTAGGTGAGAATCATCTAGAAACTCACTCAGATATTCGCCCTGGGTCCTTGATTAAGTTTTAACCTGGCCGTTGGAGGTCCAACAAAAGATTATAAGAAGTCGATGGGTAGATGGAGAACACATAGTGGAGACACAAAGATCGATTTCCTTGGGCAGTTCAATTTTCCAGAGGCAATAGCCGAAAGAGTTTGAGGCAGAAGGAAGCAGAGACAGAGAGGGACAGGGACAATGAAGTCGGAGAGGAAGTTTTCCAGATCAGGTGAGTGCATTTGCAGAGAGGTCGAAATTTCTCCGGGAAGCTACGCAAAAGCTTCAAAGGGCAGTTTGATTCGCTGAAGGAAGAAGATGTTTTCAGTTCCAGAGATCGGGCAAAGGTTCAAGAGGGCTGGAGAAGTGTTTTCCCAGTTAATAGCAAGTAGGATGACTTTATTTTTAGTTGTTCCGAGCAGAGTGAGTGTAGGCAGTGTGAGTGTAGGAAGCGCGAGTGCGGGCAACACGAGTGCTGGCTGAGCGTGTAGCAGAGTGCGTGTTACAATTGGACAACTAGGTCCAAACTCCATGTTGTGATGCTCAGATGAAGATACCAATATTTTTATTAGGTTCCTTTTTCGGAGAGGTGTAAGTTCGATATAAAGATCATCTTGATCCGATGAGTAGAACATTTATTTTGAATTTATTTTTTAATCTATTCAAAATATGTGCAGGTCGGCCTTAAGGTTTTACACCCCGAGCAAATATGTCACACACCCTCATTGATGGATATAAATAAGGTCAACATTGGAGGACATTTCACTCATCTCATCTCACACATTATCTCTCCTCTTCTGATTGGTTCGAGCTACTTGGAGGCAATTCTCTGTTCACACGTGGGAAGAAGGACGTTGACTTTTCTGTTGCAGCTAGGGCATCCACCGCAGGTTTGACCAGCGTTGACTTTGGTCAATACATGGTCAAAAGGAGCTGAATCTTGGCACAAACTTCGATTTCTGCAGTCCGTACTATTTGGCACAAGAACCGAGGTCAAAAGGTTCACTATTGACCGTGCTGCATTGAATTTGACTTGCTGTTGTTCTGTGTTGACTTTTTGGACATCGTTGACTTTCTGGACAACGTTGAATTTTGGGCTGCGTTGACTTTGGTTGATTTGGATTGTATGATGAGGGTGATGTGACACATACATTGGGCTGGCTGACTGATAAGACTTTGCTGGTTGAAGCATCCTGCAAATCGCTGTAACGCACCAACACATATATGTATTTCTGGCTTGTCTTCTGTTGATCTACTGGTATGTTCTATCAACATTTTATTTTATTGTTTATGTGATTGCTGTCTGAAATTGAAGAGAAAGTAAAGTTGCATCAAGCTTAGAACATCTGCATAAATTTACATGGTAACAGAGCTGAGGTGAAGACAAAGCCCTAATTTGTAGCAATCATCGAAGAAGAGGATGGGTTCCTCAAACTACAATGGCTTCAAGGCTGATGACAAATTGACTGGGAAAGATGACTTCCATGCTTGGAAGATGACATTGGATCTTATGTTGGAAGACCAAGATGTCATGGACTATGTGCAGGGTAAAATCCAAGAGCCTCCATCCATTGCAATTGCTGCCGCCAAGACAAAGTATAAGAAGGGGGAGATCAAAACAAAGCTGGTGATCAGGGACTCAATTCACAAGAATCTGGTTGCCTACATCTCTGAGTTGGGTACATCAAAAGAAATGTATGATAAGTTGGTCAACATGTTCAAGGCCAACAATGCGAATCAAGTACTATTCTTCAAGAATCAATTGAAGAATCTGAAGAAAAGCAGGGATGAGTCTGTTCAATCATACTTTATGAAGCTGACTGAGATCAGGAACAATCTGCTAGCTATTGGGGAGACAATAATTGATCGAGAGATGGTACTCACTGCACTTGGAGGGCTCCCATCCGAATGGCATGTGTTCAACACTACCATTCTAAATAATAATGTGATACTTGACTTTGACGAAGTACTATCGAGATGCGTTCAAGAAGAGACAAGAATGAGGGAATATGAAAATCAAGGAAATGTTGCCTACACTGCTCATTCTAGAAAGAAGAACTTTGGTGGTCCAAAGAACAAAGGAAGAGCAAGGGCCTAAGGAAAGAAGGGCAAGTGTTACACTTGTCATAGGCCAGGTCACTATGCTAGAGAATGCCCTTGCAAGAAGGATTCTCCCGATGATGATGACAACAACAACAACCGGAGGAATGGAAATCAAAGGAACAACAGGTTCAAGGGAAAGAGGAAGGCTCCCTTCGGCAGAAATGGTCAACCTTTCAAAAGGTCGAGAAACTCCAAGTATGAGGAATCAAATGTTGTTGATAAAAGAAATGAATACATTATTGTATCTGCCCTCTCTATTGCATCTCCACCCGAGTCTATGGATGTCTGGTTGATAGATAGTGGTGCCTCAAGGCACATCACTGGGTTCAAGGAAGCACTCTCTGATATGGTTGAGAAGGATACTAATCTGGAAATTATCCTTGGAAATAATGCCACATATCCAGTGAAAGGGACAGGGACTGTGACCCTTTACTTGTCTCAGGGTCAAGTCCTCCGCTTACAAGATTTACTATATGTACCTAATTTGAAGAAGAACCTTGTGTCTATATCGGCCATGGAAGACAAAGGTTTCAATGTGGCATTCATTGATGGGAAGGTGCACATCTGAAGAAGAGCTTCAAGGAAGCTATCACGATTGGGTCTAGAGTTGATACACTCAACCAGGTTGGAGGAAGTCCACTAGGAGCAATGACATGAGATGCTATCCGACAAACCAATAATGGCACTGAATATGAGACGAACGAGTTCAAGAACTTTTGCAGAGAAGCTGGCATTAAGAGGGAGACCACAACTATCTATACTCCTAAGCAGAATGGCATTGCTGAATGAAAGAACAGGACCATTGTGGAAGCTGCCCGTGCAATGCTATGTGACCAGGGTCTACCGAAGTTTTTGTGGGGAGAAGCTGCGAACACTGCTGTGTACATACAAAACCGATGCCCACATTCCGCCTTGGACTCCAAAACTCCCGAAGAGGTTTTCATTGGTAAGAAACTTGACGTCTCACATTTTAGAGTTTTTGGATGTCCTGTTTATTTTCATGTGCCGAAAGAGAAGAGGAGCAAGCTGGACGCTTCTGGGAAGAAGGGAATGTTTGTGGGCTGCAGTGAAACTTCGAAGGCCTATAAAGTCTATGTGCCTTGTCAAAGGGAAGTAGAGATATGCCGATGTCACTTTTGACGAAGATGCTTCCCTGAGGAGAGTAGTCAATCTTCCGAGATCTGAGGAAGACCATGAAGCAAGGACTGGAAATCAAGAAGGGTCGAAGGATGAGACGATGCCCGATGTTGAAGGACCGATGGACTCGATTGATCCACCTCCTTCATTGGGGAAGAGACCATCATGGCTCAGGGACACTCTCGAGGATGGCGAGGGATGTATGACCCCAAGGGGGACATTCCGTGAAAGCAAGAAGCCGAGTAGATACCAAGGGTATCTAGCAGCCATGAGTACTATTGTACAATCTAAGCCTGGATCTTTTGAGGAAGCTGTAAAGCATCAAGTATGGAAGAATGCTATGCACGAAGAGTATGAGTCCATAATGAAGAATGATGTCTGGGATGTGGTTCCAAGACTGGAGGACAAAGCGGTTGTCACCTCGAAATGGCTCTACAAGATCAAGCATGGATCTGATGGAAGTACTGAAAATTTCAAGGCAAGATTCGTTGCCCGTGGCTTCTCTCAAAAGGAAGACATAGCCTATGATGACATATTTGCACCTGTGGCCCGATATACCACCATTCGATCTATTATAACCCTTGCTGCTACGCAAGGATGGAGTCTTCATCAGATGGATGTGAAGACTGCATTTCTACATGGTACGATAAAGGAAAAGGTGTATAGCAACCTCTGGGGTTCGAAGTCCAGGATCGGGACACCCATGTCTGCAGGTTGAAGAAAGCCCTCTATGGGCTGAAGCAAGCACCCAGAGCTTGGTACAAGAGGATAGATAGCTACCTGATGAAGCTGGGCTTCACTTGTAGTAATGCTGATCCGAACCTTTACTTCAAGGTTGATGGAGAGAAGCCTCTCATTCTGGTGTTGTATGTGGACGACCTCTTCTTGACAGGTGCTGACCCTCTCATTCATTAGTGCAAGAGGGAGCTTGCTATTGAGTTTGAGATGAAGGACCTAGGACTGATGCACTATTTCCTAGGCCTGGAGGTCTGGCAGAGACCTGGCGAGATTTTCCTTTCTCAAGGAAAATACATTGTGAAGTTTCTGGAAAGATTTGGTATGGTGGACTGCAAGTCCGTGTCGACATCAATGGAGCTCAACTTTAAGAAGTTGAGTGGCAGCGCTGCTGGGCCTGTGTTAGCGAATCCTACTGAGTATCGTCAACTCGTAGGGGACCTGATGTTCTTAGGGAACACCTGTCCGGACGTATGTTATGTAGTGTACACTTTGAGTCAACACATGATTGATCATAACATTCACTGGGTTGGTGCCAAGGAACTCTTGAGATATCTCTGTGGCACGATAGACCATGGGCTAAGATACACTGTCGGGAGCATGACACTCCTTGATATACTGATGCCGATTGGGTTGGCAGTGTGGTGGATCGCAAGAGCACATCTGGATGCTGCTTCACACGTAGATCTGCTTCGGGCAGGAAACGGAAGCTGGTAGCCTTGAGCATCGCTGAGGCCGAATACACTTCAGCATGTATGGCCTATTGTGAAGTCACTTAGTTGCGAAAGCTCTTTAGTGGGCTGTTCGAGCTCTTCAGTGAGCTGTTCGAGCATGTGCTAGATGCCACCGTTATCCTTTGTGATAACTAGAGGGGGATTCGTTTGTCATAGAATCCCGTGTTCCACGAACGGTCCAAGCATGTTGATGGCTGGTACCACTTTATCCGGGATATGGTACAGCGAGGCATTGTAAGGCTCGATCATATAGGAACTGATGAGTAGGTCGTGGATATTCTCACAATGCCCTTGGGGAAGGTCATGTTCCTAACCTTCCGTGAGAATCTTGAAATCGTGGAACGACCATATTCTGTTGGACGATGAGCTCTTGGAGCTTTGGGGGGGCTTTGGGGATAGCTTCTCGGAGCTATAAGAAACCACAGGGCTAGGCTTGCCGAACCTTGTTGGTGTGCTTCTACCCCACCGTTGTGATGATTGAGTTGGTTCACCTCTCATTATCTGTGACCTGTATGCATCCTACCCGTTTGAGTTCCGGACTCATGGGAAGTACCTCTCATTTGGCTAATGAGGTGGGAAAAGCTAGAGACTAGTAGCAAAGACTGATGGACGCATCAGAGATTGCCGTACTCTCTATCTAGGATGGCACGGTCCAACCACTTGATCTGGGATCAAGTCTAGAGAGGTTTTGGACCTCCAACTGACTTCGGGTCAGTGAAACTAACTTCGGGTTAGTATATTACTTTCTTGAGTCCAAGTGAGGTTTCGGACCTCCTACTGACTTCAGGTCAGATAAACCAACTTCGGGTTGGTATGAGACTCTTTGTGAGTCCTATAGAGGTTTCAGACCTTCAGGCTGAATCTATTAGCCGGAAATGATGTCTTTGTGACTGACCCACTTCTGTTCTGAAATAAAGAGGCCAACAAAGCAAGTTACGGCAGGATGACGCACGATGTTTGGATTGCATAGGTGGATGAGTTCTCCCTAGTTGAGAGGGAGTGTTAAAATTGGACAACTAGGTCCGAACTCCATGTTGTGATGCTCAGATGAAGATACCAATATTTTTATTAGGTTCCTCTTTCGGAGAGGTGTAAGATCGATCTAAAGGTCATCTTGATCCGATGAGCAGAACATTTATTTTGAATTTATTTTTTAATCTATTCAAAATATGTGCAGGTCGGCCTTTAAGGTTTTACAGCCCCAGCAAATGTGTCACACACCCTCACTGATGGATATAAATAATGTCAACGTTGGAGGACATTTCACTCATCTCATCTCACACATTCTCTCTCCTCTTCTGATTGGTTCGAGCTACTTGGAAGCAATTTTCTGTTCACACGTGGGAAGAAAGACGTTGACTTTTCTGCTGTAGCTAGGGCATCCACTGCAGGTTTGACCAGCGTTGACTTTGGTCAATGCATGGTCAAAAGGAGTTGAATCTTGGCACAAACTTCGATTTCTGTAGTTTGTACTATTTCGCACAAGAACTGAGGTCAAAATGTTGACCATTGACCGTGTTGCATTGACTTTGATTTGTCGCTGTTCTGTGTTGACTTTCTGGACATCTTTGACTTTTGGGCTGTGTTGACTTTGGTTGACTTGGATTGTATGATGAGTGTGATGTGACACATATACTGGGCTGGCTGACTGATAAGACTTTGCTGGTTGAAGCATCTTGCTGATCGCCGTAACACACCAACACATATATGTATTTTTGGCTTGTCTTCTGTTGATCTACTGGTATGTTCTATCAGCATTTTACTTTATTGTTTATGTGATTGCTATTTGAAATTGAAGAGAAAGTAAAGTTGCATCAAGCATAGTGATAGAACATCTGCATAAATTTACATGGTATCAGAGCTGAGGTGAAGAAAAAGCCCTAATTTGTAGCAATCACCGAAGAAGAGGATGGGTTCCTCAAACTACAATGGCTTCAAGGTTGATGACAAATTGACTGGGAAAGATGACTTCCATGCTTGGAAGATGACATTGGATCTTATGTTGGAAGACCAAGATGTCATGGACTATGTGCAGGGTAACCAAATTTTCACACCGTAGGGGATGACAAGTACAGAGTGATGGATGAGGTGATTTATTACAAGGACAAGATCTATTTGGTGCCAGGCTCACGGTTGCGGAGGAGGATCTTACAGGCAGCACATGATTCACCATTAGCTGAGCATCAGGGTTTTTTCAAAACCTAACAGACCATTAGGGAGCGTTTTAGTTGGAGAGGCCTTAAGGAGGATGTTTTGAGAAATGTTTGGGAGTGATGTTTGTCAGAGGAACAAGGGGGAGCAGACACATCCAACTGGCTTACTTCAACCCCTCTCGATTCCAGAGAGGAAGTGGGAGAGCATCTCTATGGATTTCATCACGAGACTTCCAGCTATGCAGGAGCGTGATTGTATATATGTGGTGGTGGAAAAATTGACGAAGTTTGCTCATTTCTTCGCCATTCCCTCTAGATCTTTAGCCTCACAGGTAGTCGAGCTCTTTTTTAGGGAGGTATTCAGGTTGCATGGTCTTCCCAAGATCATCATCAATGACCAGGACAACATATTTATGCAGGCATTTTGGCAGGAGTTATTCAAATTGGTGGGCACTAAGCTCACTCCTAGCAGTAGCTACCAACCCTAGACGGATGGACAGACAAAGATCATGAAGAAATGGTTGGAGGGGTATCTATGGAACTATATGATTGGGAAGCAACGTGCATGTGTGAAGTGGCTTCACTTGGGAGAGTACTTATACAACACCACTCACCATAATGTCCGTCGGTATGTCACCTTTTCGTGCCCTTTATGGTTATGATGCATTATCATTAGCTGACATGATTTTTGGAGACAACCGAACCCCTAGGGCAAAGGCTTGGATACATGAGAGCCAAGAGATCCCAAGGGCTCTCAAAGACAACTTACAGACAATGTAGAACCAACATAAGATGTATGCAGATAGGCACTGTGTGGAGAGGCATTTTGAGTTTGGGGACTTAGTTTTCTTATGTCTCCAGCCGTATAGGAAATTTACATTGAAGCAGAAGGGAGTTGAGAAGCTCAAACCACATTTTTATGGGCCTTACAGAGTGATCAGACGAGTTGGAGAGGAGGCCTATGAGCTAGAGCTTCCACCAGGGAGCAAGGTGCATAATGTGTTCCTTGTTTCTTGTCTGAAAAAGGCCTTGGGACAATAGATTACAACTGTAGTAGGGTTTCCACCTTTGGATGATGAGGGAGACTTGACTTTGATACCTGAGGCCATTTTGCAGGAGAGGGAGTGGAGGCTCAGGAACAGGACTATCAGAGAGTATCTTATCAGGTGGAAGGACCTACCAGAGGAGGGTGCCAGTTGGGAGGGAGAACAAATTCTACAACATCCAACATTGCAGTTACTTGAGGACAAGCAACATTTCAGAGGGGAGGATTGTCATATCCCCAATAAATAATTTTGCTAAGGGGAATTCTCAATTTTGCAATTTTGGTGATTAATAAATATTTTGACATAAAAACTTAAGAAAAGTGGTTTGTGGAGGCACAATTTAATTTTTAGAGAGAAAAAAAGGCTAAACTTAGGAAAAAGATAAATTAAAGTGATAATGGATTGCGGGGGCCACTTAAGAGGGGAAATTGAACCCCTTAGGAAAAATAGAACCATAGGGAAAGAGATGAAAAGGGAGGTTGAATGAGTGGATCCCACAAGGAAGAGGAGAGCAACAATTATAAAAGGGAGAGAAGAGCCTCATTTTTGCATCTTTTGGCATTTCATTTTCAGTACTAGATAGTTTGCTTGAGCTGCGTAGCCAAGTCAACCAGTGTTCTTTAACACAAGGAATTTCCAAGCAGGAATTCCATCTCTTCTTCAGTGAACTTCGAGTGTCACTCTAGAAGAGGATTTGAGAGAAAAATACGACATTTGGAAGGCCAATTTACAGTGACCATTCAACTAGTGCGAGTTCCAGGAGGACGCAGTAGAGGAATTCGTGGAGCTTAGGAGAGCAAGCATTTGGTGGATTCTGAGCTAGAGAATTTGCAGAGAAATTTCCTTCTGGAGGACGAGTATTTCCTTGGAGGTTTTCCGGGATGAGAACACTACTATTTTGAGGGCCAAATTTCTCATCACTACGGCCTACGCAGGGTTTTTTGGGCTTCTTCAATGCAGGGATTTGGAGTGGAGATTTGTGTAGGAGTTGGACTGAAATTTCACACTTGTTTCCAGAGAAATTTTGCAGAGGAATTTCCGTTGCTTGAGGGAGGAATTGGAGCTATTTTTGCGGCAGAGTTTTTGGCTAGACACAAAACCCATCAGCTGGGAATTATGCACTATTTTGGACATTCTGTGTCAGCTAGAATTAACCCAAAATATTTCCGGGTTTTGTTGGTTGGGGTGTGAGGTGTCTCCCTATAAATTTTCAGAATTTTTGGATTAGTTTTGAAGGTTCATGTTACAGTTTGCAATAGTAGCAGTAGTACCAATAATAGAGATTTTTGGCAGTGCGTTTGGACAAATTGAGCCATTTTCAATGGAGATTTTACTTAGTTCCTCACCTGGGTATTGCATGCTTGCAGTAGCAAGTCCATGTTCTATCATTTCACTCCATTGTACTTAGTTCAGTTTGAAATTCAATAAAATGGTTTATATTTATGGTTGTTATTCGATGGTTCACCGATCTGTATTTGATTGTGTAAATTTGTGCTTGCATGTGTGAATTTCCTTGCTGTAGTTTAGTGCATGTATTTGATATTCACTATATTTCCTAGTTTGGAACATCACATCTTCGTGGGCTACAACGAGACATCCAAGGTGTACAGGGTGTATATACCAACACTTGGGAAACCAATCATCATGAGAGATGTGAAGTTTGAGGGGGAAAGGGCTTTGAAGAAGTCCTTGTGAGCTGACTATAGTGCAAGAGTGTGAGAATCTCTGAATGTTACTTATGCAGAGATCTGCTATTAGATCTGGTTATGCTTCTCCTACTTAATTAAGTTATTAATGCTAAAACTTCAGATTAACATCGAAGCAAACACTTAACAGAATTTCACAGATTCAGATCTAAAACAGAAAAGTACATGCACACATAGACAAAGTGACACAAGGATTTTCTGGAAAATAGTCCTCGGAAAAACCCAATGCAGGAAAACCGGTCTTCCGGTTGCTGGAGGGCTTTATTATTAAGAGTTTTTTGAATACAACAAATCTGGGTTATAGATCTGGAAAACCCGACAGAGAAAATATAGATCTGTAGCTAACCTGTTGTTCTGAAGCCAAAATATTGACTGATCCACACCCTCAAACGAGATTTACAGGACTCAGTCAGATCTTGGCCCTAGAAACCCTAGCACTGCCCTTGAAGACCTTGCGTCAGCCTGTGCAGCCTCTGTGTCCCTTTGCACTGGCCTGGAGAGGGATGCGTAACCCCAGAATGGGTGATGCAAACCATACGCTGCCCTTGAGGGACTCTACGTAACCCATGAGGGTCTCCTGTTGCCTAACGTTGCCCCAAGAGAGACTGCGTAGCTGTAGCTGCCCCTGCGTTGCGCAATTGCTGCCGTCTCTGCTGCCCTCTCTGCTGCTACTGCTCCTCCTTTTCTGCGCTGCCTCTGGAAGCTGCTCTCTGCCTATTGTTGATTCTAGGCACTAGGATCAAATCATCCCCTTTGCCTAACTCCCCTCTCTACAACTGAAACACTTCTGAGAATTCTTAGCAAACCCTGCTTTAGAATCTCAGCTTAGCTTCAGTGCTCTTCCTCTCTGTGTGTGTTTACAAATGACCCCAAGCCTTTCCCTTATACTTTTTTCGTTGGGAAACCAACGACCATGATCAGATCTTGGATCAATGGCTAAGATTAAAAGAAAGCTTGATCCGTGTGACTTAAGACAATTTCATCACATGTTTAATTTATTAAACTTGAATTATTTAATTTTCCTAAGTTTAGACTTAGTAAATACATTAAAATAATTTATTAATTAAATATCTCCCAAACTAGATGAAATTTCCCAAATCCCTTTCTGGGTCTTGTAGATCAGGCGTATTGTAGTCCCTCCACAAATTTTGGGAGCTGGAGCACATCCGATGCTACCCCAATACACTAAATCTCAACACTCCCTCTTAGCACGAAGTGTGCTCTAGCAATACATCACACCATGTATCACAAGATTTTGGGCACTGGTTTCTGTGCTGTTGCTGCTTTGGCCTGCTGCCCTTCATCACTGCACTGTCGTCGCCATTCTGTATTGCTGCCCATGACGCTGTCACCGCCACTGCCACATCTGTATTGTAGCTCCCTCTCAATCTGCTGCATCCGTGCTGCCATCTGGCATCTACGACACTGCATCCTCAGTTGCTGAGAGAAGAAACTGAATCTCCTGCCCAATCTTTGACAGACAAGTCAGCTGGGCTGCAACCACATCACTGAAGCTCCATCGGCTGCTGATTTGTGCTGTCATGTGGAGAATGATTCACAACTACAGCTATGCACTGCGTAAGCAGACTCCCTCTGCACTGCTGAAGTCACATCAGCCCCTTGTGCTGAAATCTCTCACGCTACTGTTGCACTGCGTTGTCCTCCTGAAGCCCCTACGCTGCTGTAGCTCTACTTTGCGTAAGCAACTCTGCTTTGCGCTGTTGAAGTCACATCAACCCCTATGCTACTGCTGCTGCATCTGCACTGCGCTGCTCCTTCCAGCCTTCAGATCTACCTCTGCTTCATCCATGATCTAGGCATCCACTGCTCCAGTTATCCCGCTACCGTCTTAAGAATCCCGTAGCTCGGATGTGATCCAAGAGATGAGTTGCTCAAGGATCTCGCCCTCATTCTGTAGCTTTTCTACAGATCCATGTTGCCCCACTGTCGTGGTTCATGAGCGCTCATGGCTGCATCGTCTTCTGACCCATCATCCGCCACAACAACCTTGGAAGAAGAAGCTTCCTTGTCCTTTTTCTTCTGAGGACAATTGCTGGCGAAATGTCCTAGTTCGCCACACTAGAACCACTTGATCTTTGATAGATCCCGCTTCTTCTTCCTTGTTGCCTCTTTGATGCCAAGGCTACATTTTCTTCATCTTCCTTCTTCACCTTACTCGATCCCCTGCTGTACTGCTTCTTGGTGAATCTGCGGAGTTCTTCTTGACACATGATTTGCCACAAGTTGTCCCAGTCAAGAAGGTCCGCTCTGCCCAAGATACTTTGGACAAAGGTTTCCCACTCATCTGTGACCGCATTGAGAGCAGTCTTGACCATCACATCATCCTCCATCTTTGCACTCGTGGCAGTCAATTGGTCTATGATCGACTGTAATCTGAAGAGAAATTGTTCCATGCATTTCCCCTTGGTCATCATGAATGACCGCATCTGAGTCTCAAGAAGCATCTTCCTTTGGATGGACTTTCCCTCATATAGGGATGTTAAGGCCTTCCACATCTCATTAGATGTTTTCTTTTCAGCTATGTGTGGGACAACATGGTCCTTAACTCCATCCATTATCAGCCGCTTGGCATGTCCTGCAGCTTCATTATGCTTCCTCAGGAGATCTACATCGATCGACATGGCCAAGACTTGTTCTGCATGGTCTCTTAGACAATATGCCTCTAGGAATATCAAGATTCTAGCCTCCCAAACTGCAAAGTTGGAAAGGCCATCCAATCTATCCTGATCACGAGTTCGTGAGGTGCCATCTGCTCAAAAATCTGCCGGAGCTCCTCCTCTCTGTGTTAGAGATCTGGATCTAATGTCCTTGGCGAAATAGGCACCTTCTGCTCGCTCTGACAACAGATTTCCCTTCTCGGAAATCTGCCAAATCAAAGTTCAAACAATGATTCAACTCTCTTTGATCCTCTGATCGATCTGCAAGTTTCTTTGGTTAGAAACCCTCTGAGAAGCTGATCTCTTCCCGCTCTTTGTCACTAGTGCTTAGGCTAAAATTCTGAAAACTTCAGAAATTTAACCCCACCAGCACCTTTTGAAGTTCTGCAGCTCTACTTCAGGCACTTCTGGATCAGACAACTTCAGATCTGCGTCACCCTGGCTGGCTTCAGACAATCCCAGCACTGCCTTTGCGCTGCCTCTGCGCAGTAAGTGCGTGGGCCTGCATGGAGACAACTTAAGACTGTGTCACCCTGCCCTTTGCATGATTCTGCTTCCTATGAAACTGCACTGTCCCTTCAGATCTGGCCTTTTGCTATTGTTGCTGCTCTTCCTGTTGCTTTCTGCAGCAAGATCCTTCAGTCTTCTGTTGATGACTCTGCTATATTTGCAATCGCTTTGATACCATGTGAAATTTTTTGAATGTTACTTATGCAAAAATCTATTGTTAGATCTGGTTATGCTTCTCCTACATAATTAAGTTATTAATGCTGAAAATTCAGATTAACATCGAAGCAAACACATAATAGACTTTCACCGATTCAGATCCAAAACACAAAAGTACATGCACACATAGACAAAGTGACACAAGGATTTTCTGGACAATAGTCCCCGGAAAAATCCAATGTGGGAAAACCGACCTTTTGGCTGCTGGAGGGTTTTATTATTAAGAGTTTTCTGAATACAACAAATGTGGGTTCCAAATCTGGAAAACCCGACAGAGAAAATATAGATCTACAACTAACCTGTTGTTCTGAAGCCAAAATATTGACTGATCCACACCTTCAAATGAGAGTTACAGGACTTAGTCAGATCTTGGCCCTAAAAACACCAACGTTGCCCTTGAAGCCCATGCGTCAGCCTCTGCGTCCCTCTGCATTGGCCTGGAGAGGGCTGCATAACCCTAGAATGGGTGATGTAGACCATACGCTGCCCTTGAGGAACTCTGCGTAATCCCTGCGGATCTCTTGTTGCCTAACGCTGCCCCGGGAGAGACTGCGTAGCTGCAGCTGCCCTTGCACTGCGCAACTGCTGCCCTCTCTGCTGCTGCAGCTCCTGCTTCTCTGCGCTGCCTCTAGAAGCTGCTCTCTGCCTCTTGCTGATTCTAGGCACTGGGATCAGATCATCCCCTTTGCCTAAACTCCCCTCTCTGCAGCTAAAACACTTCTAGGAATTCTTAGCAAACCCTGCCCTAGAATCTCAGCTTAGCTTCAGTGCTCTGCCTCTCTGTGTGTGTTTACAAATGACTCCAAGCCTTTCCTTTATACTTTTCTCGTTGGGAAACCAACGACCATGATTAGATCTTGAATCAATGGCTAAGATTAAAAAAAAGCTTGATCCGTGTGACTTAAGACAATTTCATCACATGTTTAATTTAATTAACTTTAATTATTTAAATTTTCTAAGTTTAGACTTAGGAAATACATTAAAATAATTAATTAATTAAATATCTCCCAAACCAGATGAAATTTCCCAAATCCCTTTCTCGGTCTTGTAGATCAGGCGTACTCTAGTCCCTCCACAAATTTTGGGAGCTAGAGCACATCCGATGCTACCCCAATACACAAAATCTCAACAAGGAGGAGCAAACTCCCAAGTAGAAGGCTTAGCCTGCACCTCATGCCACAACTCTGCATAGGCAGACCAAGCAACATGAGGATGAAATGGACACACAGATGGAGGAGAGAGTGGAGCCCCACTCAATTAGTGACTCCCAGCACAAGGATGAGAGTGAGGTGGGCAGATCAACTGATCTAGGAGGCATAGGAGCAAGTTGGTGCTCATAGTACATCAATTTGACAGAGTAGACAACCACAGAGGTACACATGATACATGGCACTTATGACCAATGTTGCGAACATCTCGATAACATCCGATTTTATCTCAAAATCACGATTTTTTGGCCTAGCCGATGTTAGCCGATTTTTTATTTTATTTTATTTTATTTATTATTATTATTTTTTTTTTATGGTGTCTTGATTTTGATGATGTTTGCCAATTTTTATCGATATTTTCCCGATTTTTACGATTTTTTGGTTTTCCGAACCCTTGCTGATTTTATCTCGATGTTGATGTTCGCAACATTGCTCATGACGGAGTTGTTGAATTCCAAGCCTTGTAGTTACTAGGAGGAAGCCACTTAGCAAGTGTGGAGAGATGCCATGGTGGAGGAGTATGCCTCCATCATGAAGAATGATGTTTGGGAGGTGGTGCTGAGGCTAGAGGGAAAATCTGTAGTGGGATCTCACTGGGTCTACAAGTGCAAGCATGTGGTTGATGGGAACATCAAAAAATACAAGGCAAGATTTGTGGCAAAGGGGTTTCGCAAGTAGAGGGGATTGATTATGACGAGACCTTTGCCTCAGTGGCCAGATATTTGTTTGTTAGGGCTATTGTAGCGCAAATGGGGTTGAGGATACACCAGTTGGACGTTAAGACAATGTTCCTCAATGGAGTTTGTGAGGAGGAGATTTATATTGAGCAACCAAAGGGATTTGAGACATTCAACAGGGATACTCACGTTTGCAGACTCAAGAGAGTCTTGTATGGACTCAAATAGGCTCCACGTGCATGGTATGCTCAGATAGACAATTATCTTCAAGGTTTGGGCTTCATGAAGAGTGAAGTGGACCCCACCCTCTACTACATTGTTGTTGGAGGCGAGCTGCTTATTTTGGTGCTATATGTGGATGATATGATTTTGATAGGTGCAAATAAACTCATTTAGGAGTGCAAGAGAGATCTTGCAGGCGAGTTTGAGATGAAGGATATGGGGTTGATGCACTATTTCCTTGGGCTTCAGGTTTGGTAGGGTGATGGTGAAATCTTCTTAGGGCAGCGCAAGTACGCCCTGAAGATTCTGAGGAGGTTTCACATGCAGGATTGAAGGTCAATGACCACACCTCTAGTCACAAATTGGAGGAAGGTGGACACATCGAGATCAAAGTGAATGGATCCCGCACTTTTCCAGTAGTTGATTGGGTCGTTGATGTATTTAGTAAACACATGGCCAAACATATGTTTTGCAGTTAACTCTTTGAGCTAGTTTATTGTCGAGCCTACCAGAGTGCAATGGCTTGTTGCGAAGCACATATTGAGATATCTTAGGTTAATAGTAGAGTTTGGATTGTGGTATAGACGGGTTGATGAGATGAGGCTTGAGGGCTTCACTGATGCAGATTGTGCAGCGAGCTCCACAAACAGAAAGAGCACACCGAGATGCACATTCAGTGTTGGATCAACAACTATTTCTTGGTTTAGCCGGAAGTGGAGATCAATTGCATTGAGCTCAGTCGAGGCCAAGTATATTGTTGCCAGTTTGGCAAGGTGCGAAGATATTTGGTTGAGGAAGCTTCTCGCGGGCTTGTTTGGGATAGAGTTGAAGCGCACCGTGATACATTGTGACAATTAGAGCTGCATCAAGCTCTTTGAGAATCTAGTGTTTCACGATCGCTCAAAGCACATCGACATTTATCATTACATTAGGGATATTGTTCAAAGAGATATAGTTACACACCAGTACATACCAACAAAGGAGTAGACAATAGACATTTTGACCAAGGCTTTGCTAGGGACTAGATTTGTTTACTTCAAAGAGAAGTTGGGTGTAGTGCAAAACACCTTCCTCTCTAAGTGGGAGTGTTGATTGGAGTAGAGCAGTAAGGGTTCTGCTTTCCTAGGTGCTAAGGCCAGCAGGGGGACCCATAAGAGAACCACTTTAGCAAAATATTAATTTATTTAACTATTTACTAAAGTTGGACTTAGGAAAAATTAAAAACTCCTAAGTTTACTTATGATTTAATCTTAGCCCTTCATCATGATTTAATCTCAACTGTTGAGAGTGATGTTAGGGTTGAGGTTGAATTATAAGAGGAGACAGAGCGGCTAAGTGGTCAGATCGGTGAGCACGAAGAGTGTGTGATTGACTCAGCAAGAGAAGGGTTTTTCAACAGTCAGCGAGCAGATCAAGGATCGAGAGGCAAGAAGGAAGAGGCCGAATAGCCTTAGCCCATCTGCGCAAGGATAGATTGACCTACACGGTCATAAAGTACGCATCTGTGCGTAGAGGAGCAAATTTGCAGAAGCCCTGCGTAGGGGTTGTCTTGCTTTTGATTCAAATTAGTTATTGAGTGGAGTTTGTTGGAGAAGGGAAGCATTCCGTTGTTGTATAAATCTCTGGAAAATTTATTATTTGTTGATTTAACAAAAAACACATATAGTTGCAAGTTTTCCCCGGAGTTGAGGTTTCGTGGGTATATCTTGTGTTCTATGTGTTGAATATGTTTGTCTTCAGATTTATTATTTATTTTCCGCTGTGCATGCTAAGTTAGAAAATTCTGTGTATTTGCAATTTAAGTTTCCAGAACAATAGTTGTTTGTATTTATGGTTCTTATGCTTAGAAAATTGTGAATCACTTGTTGGGTTTTAAGGAAATCTAACAATGAAATCATCCCAAAGTATCTCTGGATTGGGCATGTTATTCCTGACAACAATCCTGCAGGCAAAGCTATCCCATGGTCTAGAAAAACCATTCAAGGTTATTGTGACTCGTAACCAACTCTGATTCCTCCACCTCACCAACAACACCCAACTCATCACACACCTGTGACACTCTGGTAAGGTATGATGTAACTGTATCAGTTTTAGTCATCTTGGTGTTTCTTAACGTCTCTTTCAATACCTTTTTTCTGCTTTGATTTGAACTCTGGTATAACTTGCATACAAAATCCCATATCTCATAGCATTCTTCTTACCTGTAACATGATGAATTGCATGGTATTTAATATCATCAAGGATTATCTTTTTGGGTTTAACATTCTTTTTGTTATATTCGGCCAAAAGTGTTGCATTTGTAGGAACTGTGACAATCGTCTCAACTATTTCCCACAACTCATATTCCATGAATTGCATGGTATTTAATATCATCAAGGATAATCTTTTTGGCTTTAACATTCTTTTTGTTATATTCGGCCAAAAGTGTTGCATCTGTAGGAACTGTGACAATCGTCTCAACTATTTCCCACAACTCATATTCCTCCGGAATCAAAACTATCCTTTCTTTCCATGGGCTGAAATTTACTGCCCCTCTCCAATCTATCCTCAAACCTCAATCCTGTAGCCATATGACCTACTCAATTGATAACAAGGTCCAACCCTCTTTTTGGTGAATAACCTGCGACTCTTTTGCAAACCCAGAAAAAGTTTGACCTTTCCTTAAGAACCCAGGAATATTTTGACCTGACCTTGAGAACCCAAAAAAATTTAGATCTCTGCTTTAGAACCTGAAAAATTTAGACGTGTCCTTGAGAACCTAGAAAAATAATCCCTTTTTCTTGAAAATCTAGAAGGATCTCAACCTTTTCTCGGAAATCCAGAAAGATCTCAGCCTTTTCTTAAAAACCTAGAAATATCTCAGCCTTTTCTTGATTAGTTTCCCCCTTTAGTATCAATGCTCTGATACCATGTAAATTTTTCTCGACTCAAATTGATGGTTTTCAGTGTCTATAAGTTTTGTCACAGTTTAATGCTTACTTGTTTCTCATCCATAAATGCATATAAACTTGCACTTATAAATGAAAACACATTGAATCGTTTACTTCAAATATTGAGCAAAAACTAGGAAAGCAAATACATCAAATAACACATATATTTGGGCAATGGACAAGGAAAAACCCCAAAGGGAAAACCAGTAGAGAGAGTCAATCTCTATTATAAGTTAACAAACATTAATGAGTTTAAAACAAAGTTTTTTCAGCAATAAATGACTGTACTTATCTCGAAAACTGAGCCACTTCACCACTTTGAAAGCTATGGCAAGACCCTCAAAATATGTGCCTGATCTATGCTGTACGATTTTATGGTCTAACCAGTGTTATCGGAATCGAACCAGTTTCGACAAAACTGGCCGGTCCGACCAATTTGGAGGCAGAACCAGTTCAAATTGGCCCTCTGAACCAGAAATGACTGGTTCGGTACCAAACCAGTCCGGACTAGTTCCGTCTGTCCGCGTGGGCCCACGATTGCTCAACCTGGCCAATAAAAAATCATTTTAATTTAATTTTTTAAATATTTTTCCTATTTTCTAAACCTAATCTAGGCCCTCCCCTAAAGTTATTTTAACACCCCCACCCGCTCTATTTCATTCACACTATTTATTCGAGTCTCTTGCAATTCTTGAGCTGAGATTGGTGAGGAGAATTTGGAGAGTTTTTTGCAAGGTCGTTATAAGGGAGATTTTTTGCAGATTTGAAGCGTTGATTGGAGTCTTGGAGAGGTGTTGGGTTGGAAGATTTTTGAGCTACTTCAAAGAATTTTTCTTCCTAGAGATCTTTGGGTTTTCTTCAATGGTTTTTGTAGCTGGTGGAAGATTTTATTTATTTATTTATTTTGTTGGGGCTGTTACATAGTTGATTTTGGAGCCGATTTTCTCCCAAAAAATTTAGAGGGTAAATCAAGGAAATTTTTTCCCTTTTTTTTGTTCCATTTTTCTCCAAAAATTAATGATTTTTTTCTCATAAAAATTAAAAACCTCGACGTTTTTATGCAAATTTGTAGGGGTTGCTCCATAGCTGATTTTCGAGGATTTTGGAGCTGATTTTCTTTAGAAAATTAAGAGGGAAATTCAAGGTATTTTTTTCAACCATTAATGTTCTATTTTTCTTCAAAAATCTATTCTTTTCATCCCTTGAAATTTTAAAACCCCATTTTTTTAATGCAGAATTCAAAATTTTAGATTTGTAATTTTTTGTTGGAAAAAATATTTGTGGTTGTTATTTTCTTCTATTTTTTCCTCAACAATTATTGAAATTTGTAGGGTTATTTTGAGGGGTTTCTTGGCAAATTTCCGAGGGAGATTTGGCAGTTGATTGAAGAGTTTATTTTCAGATTGGTCAGAACTTCTTCTCTACTCAAAATTTACAGATCTTTTCCAGGTTTTTCATTGTTTCTACTCCTCCTTTATTTTTCTCTAAAAAAAAATATGCCATAGAATTCTAAAAACCATAGGGTTTTCTATCAGTGTTCCAAGGGGATGCGGCCCTAAGGGTGGGGGGCGCGCTTCCCCTCTCCCCCACTTTCCCCGGGCGGGGAATCTCCTGGGGAAACGTTTCCCCACGTTCCCTTTTTTGGGGAAGCTGAGGGAAACTCCGGGGGGACTTTTTCCTGGTGACGAAAAGCGCCCCCCCGTGTCCCCCCAAATTTTTTGCTAATGCTAATAACAATTAAAAACATAAAATATTTGTTTTTTGTAAGCTTGGCAGGACTACATCTTCATCATGTCCAATATATCACCCCGATCAGGAGGGGAATTGAACCGATGACTTCACATCAAGGAGTGCCTTAACAGAGCACTCGATCATCGTCTATTCAAGACCCCGTAGACCTAATAACAATTAAAAACATAAAATATTACAAATATTAATATAATTTTAAAAAAAATATGAAAATAAAAACTAAAGGATAAATTAAAACTTTAAAACATAATCATTCACATTTCTCATTCATTTCTTATTAACCCTACTATTTTACCTTACCGCACAACATTTTCCTTCTATTGTCGCTCAACATTTTACCTTCCCGCTCGAGATTTTCCTATTGCCGCTGTGTTAGGTCTCTGTAACAAGCAAGATTGGCAAAGTCCGATCACAGAGTTAACATCATTTCAACCAACTTTGGGATTCTAGGATCTAGCCCTCCTGAATCCGAAGAGGGATCTCTCCAATATGCACAAAGATGGATATTGTCTTTGAAGTTTAGGGTGATGATATTAGGCTAGTTATGAAGGCCAAGGGTTTTGTTTGGTTTTCTCGGATGGTTGAACATAGTTGCTGTCTGAGGCGGAAAGATCTATATGCAAATAGGTTCAAAGGTGAGAAGTTGCAAGCAAACAAAGTAAGCTTTGATTATAAAGAAAGATGATGGCAAGTTTTCAATCCATTGGGTTATGGAGTCATAAGAGAATTTAATTGAAACGTTCAGGTTCAAGAGTAATCAATGGGGCAAGTCATCTATGCCTAAGGATCTCTTTAAAGTTTGATTTATGGAATGGGGTGATACAATAAGAATGGGAAATGACATATGCAAAACAAAGAGCAGCCCAGGATCTGGTAAGTACTTTGAAACTATCCAGCCTTTGATACACTTCTAATAGAACACAGATTAAAAACGAAGGGAAACTTGAAGGCAACCTTTGGGGCAGAAACTAGTGGGCTGGGACTCACCCTGATCCTCTCCTAGTTCTTCTTTACTTAGTTACTTCCAAGACAATCACAAAGATAACACAGAATGGCCTAAGATCTGATAAGTACTTTGAAACTAGTCCGCTTTTGACACATCCTAAGGGAAACAGTCAAATAGTTGAGCAAACAAGAAAGGGACTCAGGGCTAACCTTTGATTTCCTCAATTCATTCCTTACACAACATACATGAAAGTAACATTTAAAAATAACATTCAGCAGTGACGAAAAGATGAGGGAATGCCAGCATCTCTGTACTTAGACTGAATTAAATCATTCTCAAATAACACAGCAGAAAGAAAACATTTAAATAAAGATTTCTCAGCCAGAGAAGGTTACTGATATACAGTAGGTCCTAACACTGTTTAAACTGTTCTTTACAGTGGAAAATGAAACAAATTGAAAACAGAAATAAAATGACAAGTTCACAGTAAGAATAACATCACCATCAGCATAGACCAGGATCCCATAAATTAGCTTGTATTGATTGCTTCAAACCGGTTACAATCTTCAAAACCAATGTTTTAATCCATCTCTCTTCACAACCTAACCTATCTGTTACAAGCAGAGCTCCAAGAGCCCATGAAACCACTATTTACAGTCAAGAGTTTTCCACTCAGAAACAACTACAACACTTCAGCGATTACATTGACAACCAACTAATCCAACCCCTCACTCATCTTCTTCTGGAGTATTTATAGAAGGATGAGGAGGTGAGATCTGATAAAAAGATCTCAAAATACAATTAATGCAGAATTAACGTCTTCCTGGCCTGGGAGGCTCGATAAAGAATTCATACAGGTGTTCCACTGCATTAATGCGCTTATACTTATGAAGTAAGCCCGAAAGGAGCTTTTGTTGACCTTTGATGCTCTGCGTACTGTTAGGGTTACTCTGCAAACATCCTGTCATTAAATCTGGTGCAGAAATAACTTCTTTGGTTGATCCGAGGCATAATATCTGATCTGGTTCAATAAATTTATCCTCTGGTTGAGCATTCTGAGGCAATAGGTGGCACTGCGGTGGTTGAGGAATCAATTCGCCTCGAAGTATGGCGGTGGAGGAAATATGTCTGATGAACACTTTTAGGTTTTGCTTTAATCTGTGTTCTAAGCCGGGGATTAGGCTTTTGATAACCGTCTTAGCCGTAATCCCCGCCAATCTATCCACAAAACTGCTGCTCTGGTTCATTCTGTCTTCAAAATCCGATACTCTTCTCTGCGTTGATGTTGACGGCATTCTTCAGGCTTTACAGGGACGCGTAGCAACCAAGGCTCATGAAACCTTGTTGATATCATTGTTCTTCACTCTGCGGTCGATTCTCTGGATTAATCAGAAGGACGGGAGTCGTCACCCTCAACCTTCAGATTTTTACTAAAACATGATGAAAGAACCTTAAAACCTGCAAAATACAATAAAATGAGAAAATCCTGCATTCATATGGACAATCTGCATCGGAGGGCGTGCGGAAGAATGGAGCAATCGGAGCCGTTGATCGTATTGCGATCAATGGTCGGGCGCGTTTTGAAAAGTCAGCGGAGAAAAAGGGATTTTGTACAATGGAATCGGGAGAACGAATGAGAACCGTCGATCTACGGAGATCGACGGTGGAGATCGACTTTCGGACGCGCCGGGGGGAAGTTCAACATGCGGGGAAATCCGTTAAAAGCCGAGCAGAAATGGCGATTAGCAACTGTCGGATGGGAGGGGCCAGATCCGACGGCAGAGGTGAATCCCGCTGCGGGGTTATGGGACGATAGATAACACGCGGGTGAGGTGAAAGGACGGTGGTTTTGGAAATGAGGTGGAGGACACGCGTCGGCCAGCATGTGGAATCGCTGGCCGATGGGATAAAACCACTGCTCGACGAAAGGTGGTGCGGGATATATACCATGGTTTTTGGAAACGAGCGCGGGGGAAGGGGGGTCCACCAAGTGTGAGGTACTCCGCTCCGTCGGATCTGGGGAATAGATCGACGGCTGGGAAGGCTCGGGGCAATAAAATACGTGGTTTCATATTCCACACCCAAACCTTATAAAAGATGGGTTTTTTGAAGGTTTCAAAGTAAAAGGGCGGAGTGGGGACCACGCTTCGGTTTAGCGCCTCTAGACTTGAGCGGTCGGTCGTGGCGCTCGGGCATATGGAGGTAGATAAGGCAGGGGCTTAGCCCAAGGGGTTGAAAACCAGCGCACAGAAAATAGGCGTATTTTACATGATTTTCAATGATTTTTGAAAAAGGAAAAAGGTTCCGATAGGCTAAAAAGTGGGTTTTTAACCTCAGGAAATGAGATTAATGAGGGGATAAGGAATAACATAGGGTTTAGTGGGGTTTTTATGGATGAAAGGAAACTGAAGAAATGAAGGTCAGATGGAAGCAGGGGAGGGGAAAAAGGAGGAGGATGCAGCAATATTTGATTTGGATTTTCATGGAATATCAGAGGCTGAGAGGAGGAAAAGTATGAAGAACCAACCAGCAGTTTATGATCTTACCAACAGACTTCAAGCACCAACAATTTTAGGCCTGAATTTGTTTCTTGAAGGCTGCAAAGAATATTTAGCCACCAGCTGATATAATGGAAAAATATAGGTGGCTAACACGCTGCTCGACATTTTCCATCTGCAATTTGCTGTGATTTAGATTTACCACCGACTAGGGGCTTGAAGCATTTGGAGTTAGTGATTTTCATTTTGTGACTTGGAGCTGTCGGGTTGGAGTTGCAATTTTCATTTTGTGACTTGGAGGCACTAGATTGGAGTTGTGATTTATTATTTAGTACTTTTTGAGAAATTTACTAGTAATTCACTGCTTTCTATGTTTACTTTTAGTTTAGTATTCTATGGCGAATTTACTTTTGATGTGCATTGTGTAATTTCAATTGTCAAATGATTAATTTAATTTGGATGTACCTTGCATAATATTAATGCCCATTGCCAAATGATTTATTTAGATGGAACATTGCATAATGTCAAATGATGGATTCAATTTAGTAATTTACCTTTAGATTTACAATTTACATTGATGATTGCTGAAAAGTTAAATGAGAATTATGATTCATAATAGTCTAATATGAAATAATGATCATATTTAGATGTACATTTCATAATTTTTAAGATTTACTATTTACTAACTTAGTTATTTACATATTTTTGGGATTTTTTAATTTTATTTTTATATATTAAATTTTTAATAATTTTATAATTTTTATGAATCTGACGTCCTCTCGTTTCCCTGAAATTTCCCTAAATTTTGTGGTTGCTTATATACGTCCCCTTTGTGCGTATCCCCGCTCCTGTGTTCCTCCGTCCCGAAAACTCGGTGGAACATTGTTTTCTATGCATATTTTTCATTTCTTCCTCATGGCCCCCCAAAACAAGAATGATCTAGCTTGGGTTCATTGTCATTTAAATGAACAAGGGGTAAAAGTCTGCAACTATTGTGGGAAAAATGTTAAGGTTGGGGGGATCCATAGAATCAAAGAACACCTAACACATTGGAGAGGGCAAGTAAAACCTTGTGAAAATGTTTCTGATGATCTTAAAGCAAAGATGCAAAGTTTAATTGAATCCTATAATGCAGAGAAAGTGAAAAACAAAAGACTTAAAAAAGATATAGAAAAAAGTCAAAAGGATGATGCTATGCTTAGTGACCCTGATTTTGAATAATATGTGACCAATTTTGAAGATTCCTCTAATTTCCTTGCTAAAGTTGGAGAGGGTAGTTCAAGTGGTTTAAACTTGAAGAGGACAACTACCCATAAAGAGATTGACTCCTCCTTTGTACCCCGCACCACCCCTGGTTCTCAACGAACCCTTGATGCTAAATGGAAGAAAATAGAGGAGGCTGCATATGAATGCATTGCTAGATGGTGGTATGATGCAGACATACCTTTTAGTGCTACCAATTCTGCATATTATCAACCCATGATTGATGCTATAACTTCATGTGGAGCAGGCTTCAAAGGTCCTAGCTTTCATGATATCAGGGGGGCACTTTTTACAAAATAAGGTCCAAAGAATGGAAGAGTACCTTACAAAGTTAAAGCAATCATGGACCAAAACAGGATGCACAATTATGTCTGATGGATGGACTGATGGTAGATCTCACACCATACTAAATTTCTTAATTGCTTGTCCAAAAGGTACTATGTTCCTCAAATCTATTGATACATCTGATCAGGTGAAGGATGCACAGTAGCTATTTCGTCTTTTGGATGGAGTAGTTATGGAAGTAGGGGTTGAAAATGTTGTACAAGTTATCACAGATAATGCGTCTAACTATGTTGCAGCTCGAAAGATGTTGGATGAAAAACACCCCACCGTTTGGTGGTCTCCATGTGCAACCCATTGTTCAGAGCTCATGCTTGAGGATATTGGCAAAATTGACTATGTGAAGAAGTGTGTGGAAGATGCAAAATCCATAACCAAGTACATCTATAACTACTCATGGGTTTTGAGACTTATGACAAAGCACTCAGGGGGTAAAGAGCTTGTTTGATCAACCATCACACGATTTGCAACCAACTTCCTTTCGTTGCAATCCTTGGTTCAACAAAACTCAAACTTGAGGAAGATGTTTTCATGTGATGAATGGAATTCATCTCAGTGGAGTAAAAAGGTAGAAGGGAAACAGATGGTTGACCAAGTATTTGACAAAAGTTTTTGGTTAAAGGCAGAGGAGATTGTACTATTTAGTGAGCCTCTTGCTAGAGTTTTACGGATGGTGGATAATGATAAACCTGCTATGGGTTTTGTTATGATGCCATGGATCGAGCCTCTATGGAGAATCATTGATGAAAGTTGGAACAAACAACTCCATAGACCTTTACATGCAACCGACTACTACTTAAATCCAAGGTATGTAATTTTGGATTTCAGTGCTCATTGCTTATAAGTTTTAGCTTTTAGTTTTGTTGACTTGATGAATATGTTTTTGTTTTCTGAATTTTGAAGGTACTATTATTACACAACAAATTTTGACGCTGATGGGAAGGTTTTTAGGGGGATTGTATAAATGCATTGAGCGCATGGTCCCAAATTCCAAGACTCAAGATCAAATTCATAACAAGCTCTTGAATTTTAGAGAGAGTATTGGTACCTTTGGAATTTCTATGGCTATAAGAAATAAAGCAAAGAGTTCCCCAGGTAAGAACTATTAAAATTTTCAAATTCTTATATTAATAATTTACTCATTTGATTTCAATTTGAATTTTGCAATTGTTGAGTCTATGTTTCAACTTTCAAATTCATTTGCTAATACTTTTTTTCCTTCCACCCTTTTTGTAGCCTGTTGGTGGCAACAATTTGGTAGTGAATGCCCTTAATTGCCAAAATTTTCAATTCGAATTTTGAGCCAGACATGTGGTGCTTCAGGGTGTGAGTGGAATTGGAGTGTGTTTGAGCGTATACACACCAAGAAGAGGAACCATTTGGAGCAAAAGCGGTTGAATGACATGGTTTTTGTTTAGTACAACTTTAGGTTGAGGCGTAATCAATTGTTGAATAAAACCCCTGAACCAAGCAACATTGTTTTGGGTGACTTTGATCCAACATCAGAATGGGTTGTGGAGAGTCAAGCACCAACATTTGACAATGAATACCTTTCTTGGTTAGACTTGGACCCACCTCCACAGGATGTAGAGGCAGATATATTAGAAGCACCAATAGTAGCTTTAGGGCCAAGGGAATCAAGCCATAATCCCATTGCAGACTTAGATGCTACTCATTCTTCAGATGAGGATGAGGAGGATAATCAGGATGATGATTGATGATTTGATCATTGATTTGCTATAGCTGTAGCTTGTAGTATTGTAGGATGTAGTATAATACTATGATCTATCATGTTATTTTGGACTATAAAGGCCTTTTAGACCCTGCTTCTTGATGTTTGTAACATTTTTTATTCAACGATTTTTGCATTAAGTGCTATTTTGGTTATATGCACTATTACTTGCTATATAAATGAGAACTTTTGCATATTTGTGTATAAATGGTTTGGGTTCATATGGACGCATATGAATATATTTGTTTTTTCTTTAAAATATGAATATTTTATGTGTTTTTGGTAAACCGTTTTTTATTTTATTTTTCTTTAATCTCCGGTTCTGACCGGTTCTTGGTCCACAAGGTTTTCCGGTTCGATTACTGGTTTGGTTCTGATAACATTGGGTCTAATGGCAATAAATGCTCCTCATTTTCTGTGCCTGATTTCTATACATGTATGGATTTCTGACAGCAATCAATGCCTTGAAAATTATGGCAAACTCTGTTTCGATTTGTGCACATTTTCTGTTCTATGGCTTGCGATAAATGCATTGACATGAATATATCTGTTTTTTCTTTAAAATATGAATATTTTGTGTTTTTGGTAAACCGGTTTTTTTCTAGTTTTTTTCCGGTTCCGACCGGTTCGGTTCTGATAACATTGGGTCTAACAGCAATAAATGCTCCTCATTTTTTGTGCCTGATTTCTATACTACATGTATGGATTTCTGACAGCAATCAATGTCTTGAAAATTATGGAAAACTCTGTTTCGATTTGTGCACATTTTCTGTTCTATGGCTTGCCATAAATGCATTGTGCGACCTGCAATAAAATGATGGTACTTGCCTTGGTTTTCATGCCACCAACTCTCTTGGTATTTGTACCCCTTATTGTTGCTCCTCTCCTCTTTCTTCAGAGCTCTATGTCTCTCTCTCTCCTCAATAAAAATCAGTAATAGAATCTCCTTTGATGTCTCATTATTATGAATTTACCCTAAACCTAGATCTAATGGCCCAGATTAAATCCTAAACCAGTAAGATCTACGGTTTTGATATAATCTCTTATTATCACAACTTAAATTACTTTATTCATTTATAATGCAAAAAGTCACTTTAACTTTGTAAAAAATAAAGTTAATGTTCTAGAGACCTCTTTTGAACATTGTCTCACATGCTAGACACCAAGCCAATGTGGAAGACACTTGTCCGAGCTAAAATATCAACATTAATGTTAAGGTTTTTGTAGAAGTTCAAAGGATATTATATATGGTTTCACTCTAAGGAGGCAAAGAATGCAGGGTTTGTCAGAAACCCTAGAGGGATAAGATGCATTGTATCTTGTAGCTCTTGTGAGAGAATAAGACTAGGGTTTTGGAAACGCAAGTGCTACATGTTACAATTGTTAAGAAGAGAAGGAGATGTTTTGTTTTAGTCAATGAGGACTTGCTGTTGATGATGCTAGCTTGTTGAGGATTCTTGGTTGAGTGACCAGCTTGGTTGAGTGGCCAGCTTTGGTTAGGATTGATTCCTAGCTAGGAGGAGGTGGTGGCTAGGGTTATTTCAGTGTCTCTAGCTATGCTTTTGTAGAGCTTGAAATTGTACTAGCTTTTGATACGTTGTAAGTGTTTATGTCTTTGTTGGACGAAACTCTGAATCTACCCATGTACATGTAACGAAATTTTACAGAAACATGGGAACATCTCCAAAATGCCCATGAGGGTCATGGGCCCTCTTACCCCATAGCTTGTGCAAAGGGTACCATGGTAAATTTTCACTTTTAGCTACCAATTTTGATAAGTTTGGACAATAGGGATATCCCTTGGCCTCATATGGTCTTCCACAAAACAACCAGTAGTAAGGGATTTCAATTGGCAATGATGATATTGAAGCATGAAAATATGGAGAGTAGTAATGTGCTAGGACAACAGTCAGCTAGAGGATATGGTGCATTGTGTGATGAACTTAGGTCTTGTTCAGCGTTGGTATTAAAGATGGTCAGATGAATGGTCTTGTAGATGGTATCAAAAATACTCAGTTGAATGGTCATATACCTTTAAGAACTCTTAGAGCAAAAGTGGTTCTCCTGCATGTAGAGTTAATAAAGCTATTTACAACAAATGTGAGAATGATGATAACCAATCTAGGCTTGGTTGAGGACAGAAACACATGATATTTAGCAATGATGGACGGAATTGATACTATACAGATGTCCTTGGGTGCCAAACGATGCATACTCGTTGAATTCATTAGAGAATATTATAACAGTAGCAAGTGAATTGATTAAACCTTACATGGGTAGACTCCTTTTGAATTATGAAAGGACTTCATAGCCTTCGAGGCCTTTGAAGGATTTGCTGCATACCCACGTGTGGAGAAGATATGGACCATTACTTGCTGGTTTTGCGGAGAAAAGGAAGCTCTTTGGGTCTTTGGAGGCTGAATGCCATGCCAACAACCCCTTATTCATCTTCATTTTTAGGGAAAATCACTTTTGGAGGGCTTGTGCCCCTTTACTTTGTACGTGTGGCATTAAATGCCCCTCAAATTATGTCACTTGAATTAATTTATTGTTGAAGAGGGCCTTTTGCCCCTTCATAGGCTAAAATATTGAATTTTAGCTTAGAAAATATTATTTTATTGTAATAATGAGTTGAGGTTCTCTTCTATAAATAGAGAGAGCTCTCACCTCATGTTCTCATGGAGTTTGGGGAGAAATTCCATAGCTAGTCTGAAATTTTCTGCAATTTTTATCTTGTAAATTGGCTATGGATGTCTCAGGTTGAACGAACTTCTTGGAACAGAAATTTTGTTGTGGAATGTTCTCTTGTTTTGATGAATGGTGCTAGGGTTTTGATGGAATGCTTGGCTCATAAAGTTAACATATGTTTATGTTTGTGCTTTGAGGGATGGATGGTATCTTGGTTTTCATGGTCAAAACATTGAATTAATATGAGACCTTGTTTTAGCTCTTCTATTTTTTCCCTAGATTCATGATTAATGAGGTGAGAGACCTTGGTGTAGCTCTCCCACCTTTGTCTTGTGAATCTCATACATGATCTCTCTTGGAAACTTTACTCCTTGACTGACTCCATATGCCCAGAATTTCATTGATAAGCTAAGGCACTGATCCTTCAAATCATTCAAATCATTTTGTTAGGGTTTCGTATTCAAGGCTATTCAATAATCCCTTGACCGTGTGTGTTTTTGGGGAACCTATTTGAGCCTCTATTGGTTGAGCTTAACCTTTAGATTGAGCCATAGGAACTTTTAAACTCGAACTTCAATACTACCAAACCCTAACAACTCAATCCTAGGGAGAACCCCCCTTGATCCGAAGGAGAGTTGGCTAGAAGTTAGAAGAGGGTTAGTGAGGTGATGGTGGCCCCCCTTGAGGGGCAGTGGGTCTTGCATTCTTTATCCTGAGAAGTGGGATATTTTGCTGTAAAAGGGCCCATAAGAAGTCTAAAAAATCCCCAATGTACGGAAAATAGAGAAGAATCATAATTTCTAAACGTACCCACAAATGGAGAGAAATTAACATTTATTCTTATTTTCTTGTAAGATGATGTGTTTTTAAGACACGCAGAGAGACATAAACACACCACAGCTGTGATGTACCATATTTTGGGGTCGTGTTTCCTAGCATTCTTGTTATGAAACTAGTACATATTTCCACGTTCATGCAACTTAGTTGCATGTACTTCATCTCTTCCGTTTACATGAAGTGTTTGAGCTGCCCAATGATCATGTACTTACAGATTTGATTTTATCTTGCATGGTCTTCTTGGTTGGTTAATTTTTAGCACGTCTTGTTCTTGCTGGTTTCACATAACACAGGACTGTAATCGTTCAGTGATTTAACACATATCTTGAATATAAGGGGGGCAGATTTACTGCTGTAAATTCTGCTGCGATAAACTTATTTCACATCTATTATATTCATGAAAAAATGTTCCATAAGGGCTGTAACTTCTTGTGGTAGAAATACACTTGTTTTGTATCTCTTCTCTTGAAATTCGCAATGATTTGCACTGAAGTGAAGTGAAGTCTATACTTCTGTTCGCTGCTGTAATTATCTATTTCCGATCAGCGCTAAGGCTGACAACCTCTGAGAGGTGAACCTTCTTAATTAGCAATAAAAGTCATATTAGGAAATTTCTTCAGTTGTAAAAGTCAATGATATATTCTTTCCAGAAGAACTTTATACCTACATAATCAATTACTTTGTTTTCTCATGCTTGTTAACAGCCACCATGCATATGGAAAATTGTTGAAAATTCCGGCTTCATACATGTTTCATAATATTGACAATAAAGTGCAGCATCAGTAAGAATCACGGGGCAGTAGGTAGCCATGCACTGAATCACAAGCAATCTACCTAGTACCACAATAAGGCATAGCTCCACACCTATTATGGAATCAGAATAAAGCTGTCTGCAGAGTAATCGGTTATGTAATTTGTTACGTTGCCGGTTTAGTCACTTAAAGAGCAACTATCTCTTCATTAATCTGGAGCAGTGGCATACTGTTCTCACTTAACTTTATAATATGCAGAATAGTGATGAGGCCTCCTGGGACAGGTCCACCTTTTCTTGAAGTTCTAGAAGAGAGTAACAACAGAAAGAAAATTGGACACTGTCCTTCAATTCTTCTGCAATGATTTTCGGCTATTACTTTGTATTGGAAACTCCCTCAAGTTAAATGTTGCAACGATAAATGATCATTGCAGGCAACATATTGTATCATGGCTTAATCATTGTCCTCTGGAACAGGTGTACAAGAAGACTTCGAATTCTGGTGTTTTGCAACTTGAGTAAAGGGAAATATTTAAAAGCTTTTGAAACTAACAGCAATAACAGATATAGTCAACACCGTGTCACCAAAAGATCTGGCCGAAAGACCATCTACAGTGCTGAGGCAGATCTTGTTTGTATGTGATGAAAAGCAGTAGTGAATTCCAAATAATAGAACTCTACCAACACCACCCAGAGTTGGAGATACCACAAAACATATTTTTAAAATATGCATAGTAAAATATGTTGGCCAATTAAATATAAATTCATAATAATATATGCTGTCTTTAGTTAAATGGAAAAAATATAGAGATATAGAGTTTCAAGACTACTTGCATTAGCAATTTATATTTTACTTATGGTAGCTTATTGTTTATACTACTTGCATTAGCAATTTATATTTTACTTATGGTAGCTTATTGTATATACTACTTGCATTAGCAATTTATATTTTACTTATGATAGCTTATTATATATATTATACCATTTTGACTTCCAGACAGTAATCAATACGAGTATAGGTTATATGTTGAAGTATAGGTTACATGTACGTATGTGTGCTTTTTTTCCTCAACTAATGGTGTTTCAGTTGATTCCCCAACCTACGTCTAGGTGCTTGGATGGTTCAGTTTGCTGAGTGTTTAAAGTCCAAGGACTGTAGACCAACCATGGAGCTAGGACATGGTTTGTGGATCGGAGTCCATAGACCACTTATGGTATCTCCCCATGGCCTTTTTCGTTTGGAAGTATCCTTCCTTCTTGATATGCAGAAATCCATCAAATACATTCATTCCGTTACAGTAGGCATTCAACTTGCTGAACACTGCACTAGATGTTGACCCATCAAAACTTAGGTTATCCCGTACCTAACTAAAAATGCACTACTTGACAGCATGGTATTGTATTTTGTTTTTTAATTGTTTGTACAAAAATGTTCAACAGTTGACAGTGACAGACAGTATAATGAAATTACAAGTTGTGTTTTATTTTGCACTTACATTTTAACGTATTTTATAGCCATGTAACTTCCAGACAATAGTCAACATAAGTTAAATTCGATGAGATATGAGTTGCATGCATTAATGTATGTGCTCGTCTTTATTCTTTGTGTGCACGTATGTATAGATAAAATAAATAGATGAAAAAAAAAAGATGTGGCTGAGATATGGCTCAAATGGTTCTTAATGTCTTTTTTAACTAGAAGAAAATGAATCGTATGCTGCATTAAATTTTCAACAAGCTTATATCGTGTGTTACATAAGGAGACCGGAAAACTACTAGTGAGGCATGCTTTTTCTACATAGGCCCATCACATCAGTGTTAGCCTCTGTCTCGATTAGTTCTTATCTTTTCTAAAACACCGAGATTAACTCTGTCTAGGGAGCCCATCACATCATTGTTAGCTCGTCTCAAGTAGTTCTCTATCTTTTCTAAAACATCTAGATTAACTCTGTCTATGGAGCTATGTCAGCATAAGAAAGAAAAATACAAGAGGCAAGGTTGCTAGACTGTTGCAGATCGAATACCTTCAGCAAGGTTGAATTGTATGAATTCACTTCCATTTTCTTTGGCAAAATACATATTTTTTTCCCAAGAAAACCTCACAGGGAAATTCTACGGCAGTTCCCCAAATTTTATGGATGGTACCTAGTATAAACCCTGTTGCTGATCACAGTGCCTAAGCCAGCAGGGACATTGAGTGATGCACTCAACAGAGTCAGCCAACATAGTGGGAGTAACCCTAAGATCTCTTGCATGAAGCTCAAAGCGCACAACCACTTGAACTAGCCCATTGGACTAGGAAAATTATGTCTTATATTGACAGAAATATTTGCAAGAGAAAAAAAAAAGTGGAAGGGTGTATACATTGATAACTATATCCTCTTCTTGAGCACTACTAGAGCAGAAAATAAAATCAGGATACGCTATAGCATCTTTAATAATAAGAAAGCCTTTGGCAAACACTTGCATACATACCTTTTCCTTCCAGTTACAAGAAAAAGACTGAATTGCACTGATCTTATTAGCTAAAACAAATTTGGACCATAACTTCAACATAGTGAATTGTTAAATTCTCTTATATCAGATCCGATTTACTTTATTTCAACAATTTATTAAAAAGCCAGAAACCATTTATCTCAAATATTTAAGAAATTGTTGATAAAATAAACACACTGGTATATTAACTCAAAAGATAAAATGCGGTGAAAATAAAATGGTTAGATCAATCATGCAACAAGAAGAAATTTGTATTCAATATGATCTTCCTTGTATTAAATTTCTAAAGAAAATCTAGCGATAGACCCACAGAGAATACATAAAAAAAATATAATTGTTGGGAACTTGGAAACTCGACCCTACTAGGAAAAATCGGCCTCAAGGAAATCAACGCCGGAGAAATCACACTGTTGATGCAATTTGATTCCTATCCTCTCTGTCTTATGACCCTTGTGCATTTGAGAAATTCAACCTTCCTTTGCAACTGACTCGACCTCTCTCTTCCCTAGCTTAGGCTTCCTTGAATTTTCTCCTAAAACTCCCGCCACTTCTTTGTAGTCAAATCAAGCCTCTTGCTCTTAAAAAAATTGCTTCCTCATCAATTACGTGTTTTCACCTCTCCCTTGGGCTTATTTTATAATTTCATCGAGTTAGAATCCCTAACCCTAATCTCCTAAGTGATTAATGGCTTGGATTAATCCTAAGCCTCACTTGAGATCAACGGTTGAGATTATTTCTAAGTCACTTCAATAATTCTATTATTTATCCTTAGAACCTTGGCCTAATAGTCCATACTAATTAATTAGATTTATTATTGTACTTTTTGTAAGTTAATTCCCTCGACCTTCAGATCAAAGATCCAATGAAAATTAAGGAACATGGAAGAAATATGTCTTTGATGTAACAAAGAGTGGAGTTTCTTGGATTCATACTAATGAATTTGCCTACTAAAGACCTTCCCTAGTCTGTCCACAACAGGCCTGCATATAAATGTTCAATTTGAACAAGTCCTTAGGGGAAATCCACCTAATGTTATCCTTTATCAATAGCTTGTTTGAGGAGAGCCTTATGTTGTGCTAAATTTCTCCAATCCGTCCATGATCTAGCCTCACAGTTCTAACGACCTTTGGCTAAAATGCCTGTGATTATTCACTTGCATGCTTGGAACTATTGGGGTTTGACAATGCCTTGGTTATGGTGTATCCAATGCCAAATTGAATGTCGAAGTAGATCCCACCCTGACTTACTTCAAAAGCAATTCCAGCTGACCAACTTGGTAAAAAGTTTTCAAGCTTCCCAAATGCTTTTGTAGATGAAGGAATCAATAATCTAGAACTAATGTGGGGACGAGATTTAATCACACAATCCAAAAGGACCACGTATTTTCAAGGTGTCTTGGGCCGTAATTTGTAGAAGGACATGTCATGGAGAAGAATTGTGTAAGCATCTTACCTCCCATTTAGCAGCCATAATGCTTCCTTGTGAGGAAACATCGATAAAACCCAACCCCACCTGCTTCTTGTGCATTAATACAAATATCTCTAGGAATGATTAGGAGCCTTATCTACCCTACATTTTTGGATGAGAAAAAATATTTGAGAAGCTGCGTCAATATATTTCACAAAATCCTATTAAGGAGCCAACAAGAGACACAATCGCTATGGGAGGTCCTTAAATTGTTAGAAATGGATGTTTGTCTACAACTTTTGAAGATGCAACTCCCACATAGTTAGGATTGAAAGGCCCATTCCAAATGGGATCCCATGATGGTGGGTAATTGCTCCAAGCTGGATGGCATTCCCAATAGGGAGAGTCCACTTTGGAGGGTCATCAAGGCCTTTCAACCAAAAAGTAATGTTCTTCTCACTAGCAATTGCTCTTGAAGCAACATCATAATGTGTAGACAACCTTTTGTATGAATCGCCAATTCTTTGTTGATTTCTGGTAGCATCGGATGTGCTCTAGCCTCAAGAATTTGTAGGGAGGCTAGGACATATGCATTCTCCAAGACCCAAAAATTGTTTTGGGAAATTCCACCCGGAGATGGTTTTATTAAAATAATTAATTATTTTTAATGGATGCGTAAGTCTAAAATTAGGAAATTAAAATAATTAAAGGGTATTAATTAAACTGGGTGTGAATCTTTTAGAAAAAGAAAAAGATCGAGACAAGATGATCTGAGCCATTGATTAGGATCTAATTTGGGCCATTGATTGTTCAACGAGAAGATTATAAGAAGGATCTCGATGGGCACTTGGAGAACACATCGGGTGAGGAATCAAGAGATCGAATTCTCAAGAGAGCGACGCAACAGTTGCCAGAGAGTGACTCAAGTGATTTCTTGTAGTGAGGGGTAGTGATAGTTGTTCGGTGGAATAATTTCCTGATTTGGAGAGTGCAACACAGAGGAGGTAGTAAAAGCCATAGACAGACTATGTAGAGGCAACGTTGAGTTTCAGAGGGAGTTTGAAATTTTGTTGAGGAAACAGTTGAGGGTCAGTGCTAGAAACCAGAGGGAGTTTCCGAAGGCCAATAGAGCCTCGTTTCCAGTCAACAAAATATCCAACGGAAAGAGGGAAGGTTGGATCGAGTTGTGACGCAAATATTGCATAGGGTGACACTTTCACTGCGCAGAGTAGCTCATCTCGAGCTGAGGCTAGTGTCAGATTCTTGTGGAAGAGTGAGATTTTCTCACGAGATTTATTTGTTAGTTTTTCCTCTGTATGACTTGTCAGTTTAGACAATCATAGACTTGTTTTCAGAAACTACTGCATAATAATACAAACCCTCAGCTGCTACACCGGTTTTCTCGCATTAGGTTTTCCCGGGGACATTGTCCAAAAATAACGGTGTATACGTGTGTGCTATTTCTTTCCCGCACTGTATATTTGTTTCCACAATATTTTGTATTTGTGTAGGTTGCAATGTGATGTATTCAATGTTTTCCGTAGATAACTGCAAATAAATTGTTAAGTAAAGATTAACAATTAGGGGAATATTTTCCATTTGCTACAATAGGATTCCAGATTTAGGAATTTTCACACTCTTGATCAACCTTAATTGAAAGAAGAGTCATTTGCAAAGTGGGTATTCACCATCTTTGAATCATCTAGGAGTGAGATGCTTTAAATCCTTCCTTGAGTTGTAGTAACATGCAAAATATAGCTTAGGGCATTGACATCTAACGCATAAGGTATGGAGCAAGAGGGTGGCCTTGTCTGGTCAAACGATTTAGGGAGAAGTTCAAATTAATAAAGAATAATTCACCAAAACAAGGGTTGAGGCATTGGAGAATAAAGTATTGACATGTCAATATCTCTCCAAATCCAAGGCAAAACAATATCTATGTGAACAAGCATTGGTCGATTCTATAATATGCTTTGTCAAAGTTAATTGTTAGAAATATACACTCATTTTTCTTTCCCACTTCATTTCCTCCCATGTAGAAATCACTATATCTTAGATAAGCCAATCTCAAACAAATCTTGTTTTCTCTTGTTTGACAATTCTCGTGGCTACTTTGTGGGTGTGGAGAGCTATATCCTTTGTCAACATTTGATGAGAAACACTAGGAATGATAATAATTACAACGCCTCCAAGCTCTTTAACCCAAGGCTTTTCTAACTAACACTCACAATCATGATCACTCCAGGTATTAGTGTATGACAAGTTACTATAGCAACATTTCCTCACTTTTTCACTGTTCTTTATTTTGTTTCATGGAGTAGCTTTGTTTTATGGTTGAGTTGACAAGGTGGAGGGAAGAATTTAGGAACCTTTTGACTTGATTTGATTTGGTCATGTCATACTTATCCTTGATTAATTTTTGATCGTGTCAAAAAATTATTTTTTCGCTCTTGCAACCCTAGCCTCCTCAATTCTCCTTATATGTGCTATGGGAGCATTCAACTCTTGCTGTCAAGGCTCTAAGAGCATTTCAATGCTGCTTCTCAATGCCTGAGAAGCATTGTAAATTAATTTGAGTGTTTTTTAAGGTTTCCATGAGGCAAATGCTGAATGTATGGCTTGCTTCTATGTCCCACCCATGTTCTAATGGACTTAGGGGAGTGTCATTTTGAGAAATAAGATCGGCCCTGCATCCAAACATATTGGAGTATAGTGTAGTCATTGAGGCTATTTCCCTTGGAATATGCCATTTGGTTGTCAGGTTAGACTCCTAGCACTTGGTTTGACAGTGAAATCATGTCTATTGCATGAGGAATTTTGCATTACTACAATAATACTTATGGGTACACCTCCTTGAATGATTGTTTTATATTATCTATTAGCACATACCAAGGGGATCTACTATGTTGATTAATTCATAACTAATTATCTGTTAGATTGACATTTGTTCCATTAAATCAATATCACTAAAAACATATGCCTGTACATAAATAAACATATGGGTCAATAGTCGAATCTTTGTAGCCATAAGTGTGAAAATTCAGAAACTCTGAATGCTATTGGAAAAACGATAATATTTCTTCTATTTGTTAAATTAATTAAACAAATTATTTGCTGTGTGCTACGGCAAATATCGAAACATATACACTGCAACCTTCACAAAACAAATAACGCAGAAGAAAAATAAATGTTGGAAGAAATAGATGCACACCCACAATATGACACTATTATTTTTGGACTAAATCCCCAAAAAAACCCAACTTGGGAAAACTGATGCAACAACTGAGGGTTTTAATATTATGCAATAGTGAAATCTGAGTAAAATCTATGGATGCCTAATCTAGCAATCCAAAACAAATAAATGACTGACAATACAACTAGTGAGAAACATTTCTTACTCCATATGCAATCCGATACTGACTTCAGCTCGATTTGAGTTGCTCCTTGCTCCCTCTGCATAGTCACTGCATTAGGCTACGCAGTTAATGCATCCCACAAACTTGGAAGTACGTCTCCTCTTGCTATCTTGCCAATTGCTGTATGGGAAATGGATATTCCTGGCCTCCAGATTCTCTTCCTAGCTTCTGGCATTGAATCACTGCTTCTCCCCAACAAAACAAAATTTCCCCAAGAAAGCTTTGCATTGCCTCTGCACCGCCTCTCTGTGGCAATCATTGTCTCTCTACAATGTACTCACCGAAACTGGAAAAGCTTCCTCCGACCTCACTATCTTTGCCCCTCTCTCAGTGCTTCGACTTCACTGAATTACCTCCAACAACTGAATGCTGCTACTCTGGAGATCGATTTCCCAACGAAATCGAATACTCAACTGATTTTGGTGTGTTTTTTCCAAGCCCCATTGAGTCTTCTTATAATACTCTGTTGAGACTTCAACGACCATGATTAAATCTTAATTGATGACTAAGATTAACTAGAAATCGATCCATGCACTTTTCTAGAACTTACTCACCATGAATTAATTAATTCCTTTTAATTAATTATATTTCCTAAGTTTAGACTTGGGAAATATTAAAAACTGACTAATTAATTTAATTAAGTCGTCTCTAGGTGGAATTTCCAGAAACAATTTCTGGGTATTGGAGAATACATGTATTCTAGTCACTTTGCCAAATCTCATGGCTAGAACACATCTGATGCTACAAAAACTAACAATAACTAGCTATCGAAATATCCATACTTATAAATAGATAAACATGTGTTACACCATATACCAAAATTACTGCAATGTCAAAACTGGACTCTTAGGGTTGGGCTTCTCGCTGAATGGTTAAAGCGCCTAACTCATAATTGGCGAACTCCTGGGTTCAATTCTCACTGGATGTAGGGGAACTGCCCATACTTCAACCATTGACACTATATTTCCCATTGGGAATACACACATAATTACTTGAAGGGACTAGGATAGGTGCTAGTCTTCATGTTGATGATAACATAGAAAACATCAAGCTACATGGCTTAAGAGGTGACCAAGATGACTAGATACACCAATGGTGTGCTATTGCAGGTGTTGGGGGACCTTGTCCATCCTCATTTGGGGTAGCCCCATAGTTAAGCTTTGCAAGTTTCTCATCGCTTCCCATGATTCATCTCGTTCTTTTTCCTTAGTATTCTCCACCAATTCTCTCCCAATGAGTTCATTGTGTTGGTGAAGTGATTAATTTTTGGGTAGTTAGATAGGAGCCACATTTGTGTTACACAACATTACGATGTTAGCAACATTGCATCAACAAAAAAAATTACATAAAAAAATATCAAAAAGTTGTAGAGTACGAAAGTTAAAAAACATGGTCCCAATACATGCTTTATTGCTTTCACCGTGCAACTTAATCATGGGTTTAGTCTTTATGGGTTGTTGTAATAGGATGGGGTGCCATTTCTGGTGGCATCCACTAAAATCTAGGTGTGTATTTTCTTTCCCAACATATAGCGATAGGTCTTTACCTATGTTGTTACTTTGCATCATTTCTTGTCTATGTTGATGCTGAAGTGCCTTAGTTTCAATCCCACTGAGCCACGACCTTAAATTCTCTTATTGTTGCATGTTTTAACTTGAGTGGTAGATTGCCTACCTTTTATGGGCGCCCTAAAATAACACCTAATTTCCATTTTAGTGCCCTTGTGGCATTTTGTAGGGTGGTAATCCTCCTATAGACTTACCATGACAAGAAATTGAGACTCATTCTTCTTCCATCATCGATATTTTAGCAATACCAAAGGAGGTTTCCAAACGTTTTTATTTTGTTTGATGGTCACTTATGCATCATCTTGCTAATGTCTTGGTGCCTATTGCTATGTTACTGTGCCTATTGTGTCACCCTTAAGTATGGCACCTATTTACATCATTGCAATACAATTGAGTTCTAGTTTGTCTACCAGCCGTACTATATATGTTAGTCATTTATGCCTTTGGATAGTTACTTTTATAGTCATTTTGGAGAATGCTTCATGCCCATTAATTAATGAAGGGGATAATAAAAAGGGGGTGGCGAAGAAAATAATTGGAGCCTTTATTAAGAAGTTATAGACATTTGTTGCATCACCCTTAAGCACGACACCTATTTACATCATTGTCATACAACTGGGTTATAGGTTGTCTATGAGTTATAGTATACATGCGAGTCATTTACGCGTTTGGATAGTTACTCTTCTAGTCATTATGCAGTATGCTTCAATGCCTCGTTCATTTTTGCATTGTATTATATGGTGCTCATGGGTCAACATTGCAAAGACATTAATTTGAATTTGGTAAAGGAAATGAGGATTGATGCAAAAGTGTTCAAATTTGGATTTTTATTTTGTAAAACCACTCTGCCCATGTTTGAATGGCATCAACAACATTTAGGCTGGACATAGTGGATGAACATTGAATCAAGGGTGTGGACATGGTGGTTGGACTCTCTGCTCAAGTTGGTAAAATGACCAAGGTGAATATGTGGTTGATTATACAAATTCCTCAAATTTGAGATTTATCAAATAAGTTCCAAGGTGTTCATCATGGTGCAGGGTGGAAACAACGTGGATATAAGCGGAAACGAATTCAAGCCTACACCTTTCAATTATATTCACTGAATCTACCATGAGAAGGTTGGTTTTTACCACTATTATCCATATATGACTAAGTTGCTACGTCATCTTCAATTGATTCCTAGTGATAAGCATCTGAAACTTGTATGAGGCCCTTAAGTTGTCTTATGAAATGGTCTATCCTCTTCACTCTATTCCCCTCATTTTGAGGAGAGCAAAGACCCTATGGTAGTGGGTGCAAATTAGAATTAGGAAGCAAAATGAAGGGTTGCAGAGTGCCTTGGATTCTAATGTAATTATAGATTGTTGGAATATTCAACTATATTGAAAGGGGGGTGAATCAATATATATTGACAATTTTTAACAATAAAAAAGCTTGCATATGTGTCATAAGATATAAAGTAAAACACATAATAATAAAATTATATAGTGCACATAGATTTGCAAGTGGAAACCCAAAGCGGGAGAAAACCACCGAGTGTTTTACTTAATATATTTAAGAGTATATTCAAATTTATCAACACCAACTAAAATGAAGCACCAATCCTCTAGTTTATTGACACCAACTGAAAGGAAGCACCAACTTTCTAGTGAGCACCAACTCACACTTCTCAGGTACCAATCTGAAAGAAGACTACAATTCCTTGCTTAGCCCCACCCCACCACCCACATGAATATGTTCCTGATCCACACTTTGTTCTACAACACAAATATCCTCTAATGACTCAACTTTGCTTTGATAGGCCTTTTCCACACCATTGAATATACTCTTCTTCTCTATTAGTACACTTGACAACTTGTACCCAACACTATACTCATTGTTCCAAAACTTAGTTAGGTTTATCAATGTTGAAAATTTGACAACCCAGGGATGAATTTCTAAAAATAGAAAGTCTAAAGTATGATTTTTCAAAAATAGTAAATAACCTTGTATCAATTGGTAATGAAGTATTGTTGATGGAAAATTTCTTTTGATCAATAATTAATCCTAATAGTTCAATTTCGACTTAATTATTATTATTGTTATTATTCTTATGATATTATTATTTTATTATTAAAAATTAATTCAAGTCACTCGATCACGACTCTCAATAATGTTCTCTTACACTCTCATTATTGGCATGACATATTCCTTTTACACTCTCATTAATGCTCTTACATACTCGTACACTCATTAAAGCACGCCATAAAAGATTCTCTCACACTCTCTTACACTCAATACTCACACTCTCTTACACTCAATAAAAACATGTCATAAAAGATTCCTCTTACAGACTCTTTAATGCATATGTTACACTCTTAAAAGCATAAGTTACAAAAGCATACGTACCTCTTTAATGACATGAATTACATTTCCTAAATGGGCGCTAGTTACACTTTTCAAGGCATGCGAGTTACTCCTTTATGGCATGGATTCGTTGATCCTCTTATATACATGTGCCTCATTCTATCTCCCTTCACTACTTTTGCATTGTGAAAGGATAGTACAAACCCGAGAGAGAGAGAGAGAGAGAGAGAGAGAGAGAGAGAGAGAGAGTCTTGAAGAGTAAGAATAGAACTTAGTGCACTAGGGTTGATTCCATGCTTCATTTTTTCAGTATTGATTTAGTTGAAGTGAAGGTTGATTCAATGTGTGCATCTGCTGCTGCAACCAGTGATCTTCATGCTACAACTTGTTCAATTTTGGGTGAATTTACTCATTCTCTTGATCTCTCATTGTACTCTGTATTTCTGTTGAACAATTGATTTCTAATAGAAGAAGAATCTGGTTGGATTTTCCCATTGTGGGTTTTTCCCTGGTCATTGGACCTAAATTCTCCGTGTCTCATTGTATTCTTGGTTGTCTTCTATTGTGCATTAGATTTATGTTATATCTACAATTGCTTATCTAATATTGCAACATAAAAAAGTTTTGTAATAAGTGATTGTGACAACATAGAACATCATAATTTCAACATGGTATCAGAGCTTTGGTGATGTCAAGCTCAAGGAGACAAGTTCCATTTGCAACTCTTTATTTGCTGAAATGTCTCTTGCTGTCCGCTCCATTTGCAACTCTCTTTCTGTTGGAATATCTCTTGTTGTCCACTCCATTTCCAGCTCTCTTTTCGCTGAAATATCTCTTGTCCACTCCATTTGCAACCCATTTTTTGATAAAATATCTCTTGTTGTCCACTCTAGTTGCAATCCGTTTTATGCTAAAATATCACGTTCTGTTCCTTCTACTCACTGCTCATTTTACAATTGAAATTTTTACAGCTGAAATTTTATTGTTGAATTCTACTGCTGAAATTTTATTACTGAAATTTTGCTACTGAAATTTTACTACTGAGCTTCCAAGCGTTCAAGGAACCCAAGATATGATAGTAATTTTGCATATAGTAATTAATGTGTTTCATTTCTTGGGCCTTGAAGTTATCTAAGTGGTTAAAGTGCATGTACACCTGAAGAGGATTAGTTAGCTAGAGGAAACTTTTCAGTTATCATGCATTTCTTAAAGTGCTGAGAAACCCCCCTAGCAGGCCAATCCAAGATCTTTTGGGTGATACGTTAATTAATAGAGTCATCACCCCCTTTCCTCGTCAACTTCCATCTTGGTCTTGGGACGTCAAGAAGGGCGTGAAAATTATGGAAGGCGAATTACCACCGAGGAGCGAGATTTGTCAATTAACGGGGGAAAGAAACAAATACAATCGTCCTGATCTCGATCTCAGGAGGTGGCAAGTGTTAGAGAGGAAGTCGCCAGGTAAAACGATGAGTCGAAATAGATGAACTCCTTTAGAGTAGGCCTTGGACATAACACTTGGCCACCTAGTAAATTTTAGAAAAATTGAACCTAAAAAATCTACCTAAAAAATTTCAAAAAAATCTCACTAGTTTTTTTTTCCCCTGATTATGCTAGCACACAGAGACGAGACGAGGAGCCAAGCGCCGAGGTTGACGTTGTTTGGGACTTTACGGCAACGAGATCACATTGTGGATAAATCACCTAGTGGGGAGTACGAATGAGGGGATTTGCTTGAGCTTATTGCAAGTTGGTACTTGGGGTTTGTGTTTTAATGGAAAGCAAAATTTAATATAATAATAGTTTCAGAGAAAACCTACTGAGCAGAGACCCAAGAAGGCTTATGGACACTTGCAACGGGGGGGGGAGTCCTTTAAGATTAGAGTAGGCGACCTTCAACTCAACATTAGGAGAGAAACCATATTCTATTCTATTATATTCGTGGGTAGTTCCCTGCTGACATGAGAATATTTCCGGGCTAGAAAGGAAGGATAGGGGGAGGGATGTCTTGTCCTTATGACTCTATACTTGCTGGCCTACGAGGACCTTCTATCCATAAAAGGCTATCCATGTTTTGTTTCATAAAATATGGATGTTTAAGTCACTTTAATAGTTGTTGTTTTGATACTTCTTGATGCATGCAAAAGTAGAGAATAGTTTTAGTTCTGTTTATGCATGTGAAAAAAAAAGTGTTGTCTTGAAGAAAGTATAATGCGTAGAAGATTATGAAGGAATAATTTATAGTAATTGAATACTGAAGATAGGGGGATTTTGTCTCTCACATTATATGAGAAATGTCATAATTTTATGAGTTTTGGTAATTTTGATATTAGAGTTTACTAACAATAGTGGTTTTAGGTAAGAATCATGACTTTTGCAAAAGATGAATTGATAGTTTATTAAACTAACCTCTTTTGAAGCGATTAAAGATGGATTATATCTAATATCATTGCAGAAAATGAAATCAATATGTATAATTATTATTACAGACCTTCAATTTGGGATTAAGATTTGAAGATCTTTATAAAATCAATGGAAGACCTATCAATGCAATGATTCATGATATGTTAAAATTTGACAGCTCATGGATGAATTTCTCCTAGAAGAAATCATATCTTTCAGTTTTGTTTGAACGACCTATAATAAAATTTAAGTTCTAACAATTCTAATATGACTTTCCAAAAATAGTAAGTCACATACCAATTTGGAAGTGACTTTCAAAAATAGAAAGTCGTGTCTAAATGATAAGGATGATCTCGACATATGGAATCCACTTTAAAATCAAATCAATCATGCTTATACAAGTCAAGAATTTAATATTTTTATTATTATTATGATACTATTATTTATAAAATAGTCTAAATTCATTCACCTTTAATGGATTAATAAAAATGAATTCTCTCATGAAATATGTAAATTAAATTGAAAATATCTTACTTGGAAAATTGAACGTCTCTCTTGGAATAAAATAGTAACTCCACGCTTACAAGAACATAACTGTCCTTCACTAATTCAATGTATGGAAAAAGTGTAACTCCTCATTAAATGCACTTGTAACTTCCCCATTCAATTTGATTTGTAACTCTCACAAAATATTCTCTCATTTCTAAGTGTAACTCCCCCTCTCCCTAATTCAAATTGTAACTCCTCAAGACAAGTGTACCTCTCTCTCTATTCTTAGGATAAATTACATTTCTCCTCAAGTAACTCCTCCTTCATGGAATTCAGTGATCCTATTATTGGCTCAAGGAATGAATTCATTTTGTAACTCCTCTCCTTTCTCATCTATTTAAACAAGAGTAAGTGAGAGTTGAGAGTAACATGTTCATTGTGAAGAAGGAGAGCTAGAGTTGAGTGTGTACAAGAGAAGTGTGAGAACAAGTGAAGAGTAAGAGTAAGAGAAGAGCTAGAGCAAGTGTGTAGAACAAGATCTAATCAAGATAATGAGAAGATCTTGAAGCAAAGAGCAAGAGAAATTCAGATGCAAGTTGAACCAAACATTGGTGACTTTATTCATTCTCTCTCTCTCTCTCTCTCTCTCTCTCTCTTTGTACTCTACTAAACAATTGAAGAAATCTAATAGAAGAAGAATCATTTGGGTTTCCCCCTGTGGGTTTTGCCCTAGTCATTGGACCTAACTCTCAGTGTTTCATATTTTTGCTTGACTGTCTTCATATGATCCTTAAGTTTATGTTCTATTTACAATTACTGATCTGAAAAGTTGTGAAGAAGAAATCTGCATTCGAAGTAATTGTAACAACATAGTACATTCAATTTTCTGCGAAGTACATTCAATTTTTTGTAAAGTACATTAAGATTTTTGCAAAGCACATTAACTTCCATCTAGTTTTCTGTAAAGTACATTCATTTTTCTGTAAGTACATTCAATATTCTGCATAGAAATTTCAAGTTTCTTTTAAATTTCTGGATAGAACTTTTAGATTTTAACATGATAAACAATCATCAATATAAACTGTGGCGCCGAATGTTCACTCATCTTCAATATAAAATATTACTTCATGTGAGAAAGATGGTTTTCGAAATGCCTGAGATTAAAGTGGATTATGATGGAGTTTTTCAAGTGGTGTTCAAGAAGATGCATTTCTTCTGCCAATGACATATGAATGATGAATAGTGTTAACTTATAGAGGCAAGATCAAGAGGAAGCTAACAACTTCCTTCAATCCCTATTAAAAAATAAATATTTTCAAGTCTTATGCTGTTTCTTTGTGTCACTGCTCTTGTTTAGATTTGTCTTTATAGATCATTGGTTATCTCCCTGCACGAGTATTTGAATGATTCTTTCACTAACTTCTTGATGAGGATGCAATCAAGAAAAACAGATCCTAAAGATTATCAGGGTGCAAAATAGTGCAGGAAGAGTAAACTCCAAGAGGACGCTGGTGCAAGGATAATGAAAGAGCCGCTCTCACATCTAGAAAAGAAAGAAAGAAATGCCTCATCACCAGGGATACTTTCATTATATTTATTTACTTTACTACTATTGCTTTGTTACGCAGGAAAATCCCTTCTTCGGAAAGAAGCGATCCCTATAGCTCAATGAGTGGGCCTAGTAACAACCGTGACAAAGAATACAAGCTTTCCTAGTTTAACATTGAAGTAATAAGAGAGAGGGAGATGGCCTATCTCACTCTTTATGCAGTTGCTTCCTCGATGTCGATATTGATCCTTTCGCTTTCATGCTCGTTACTCGTTATGCCATCTACATTCGAATACTTGTAAATAAGATCACATGGCAAAAGACGAAAGATACGTAATATATATATATATATATATATATATATATATATATATATATTTCAAAGCAAACCACATGACATATCAAGGAGTATCATGCTAAACCAATTAATATTAACAGATTCATGGGAAGCAAAACATACTTTCTATTATTAAATGAAAAAAGGGAAGCTTACAATCAGTGCCTTGATGTTGGAGGCCTCCTTTAGAGTGGAAATCCAAGTCCAAGCCTAACCTTTCAATCTCTTCTCCTTCTTGATCAAATCAACAACATCTAGGCACATTCAAGCAAAATAATGGCAACTAGCAATGACCAACCAAGACTCACTAGCATGACACTCTTTTATAGCAGAGTTGTAGAGGTTATGGATCCACTAATGGGGGGGAGACTTTATCTCAAAGGAGAAAATCTTTGGAGATAAGATCAAGGGTAAAAAATGTGAGTATTCGACCATATCCTTAACCAACAAGTACCATAAATCCGTTCTCGAGAATTCTTGAAGTCAAAACTTCTGCTCCATTTTTGGAGAACCTGTCTAAAGAGGACCAGCGCAACTTTACTGCTGAATTCCCACGCTGGCAACACTGTTCACAGGTTAGGGACAAGGTGACAAGCGCGAGGATATTAAGGGGAGAACTGCACTAGGTTTGTAAAATAAGGTTTTTTACAAACTTTTGCAGAAAAACTTCAAAGGATTTCTCTTTTAGGTCTTTGGGGATATCTCAATCATGTTATCCAGGATGAGCAAGTTTATACAGCTTTTGTCGCTTTGCGACGTTTGTGACATGAGCGACACAAAATATGACACTTGGGATAAGGACTGAGGAATGCAACAAAATACTGTGTAAGATATGCCCCCTAAAGCATGAAAGCATAACCATAAGTGATGGTTGAATCACTTTATCAGCCATGGCAAGGACTTTAAAAAACCACCGACATGAGGCCTGCCAATCAAACACGATACAATAAATGACATCTCTGATCTAAACATTCCTAATAACATATCTATGAATAGGCATCAAATAACACATGAACACATGACATGGACACAACCATCCATATGAAAAAGATCATGGAAACAGATCCATGGTATGGTCGTAGCCACCCGTATATAAGGGATCATGTGTACAATCATGAATACTCAGTAAATCCTCACAGCATGGATAATAATAGATGTGATCCAGGGTCTTCGTCTCTATCTCGATCTATCCACTGTACGAATCCAATCATGTGAATAGATGTGCTGATGTTGAACATGGTAGAAACCACCTGATTACTGGTCTATGATGTAAACCGTTAATAGGCGCGAGACAAGCCACCAATAATGACAATAGCCCTTAAGGTACAACAACACAATTTACAAGTGTGAATCAATGAGTTGAAGTCGAACACTTGCAAATCATTCAATTGAAGGCCAATGATGTGAACATGTCGTTGAATGCGAAGAACTTGCCATTGAGGCATACAAGCTCCAAGGTACAAAAAATGAGTTTATAAACCATCTTCTTGGATAATAAGCTGAAGTCGACATGAAGTGATATATTGAATGAGGGCCATAATGATTCCCACATCATCGACACAAAACAAAGGATTTCTCAAGATGATAGGAGTGATTCAGGACTATTGCAGAGAGGGTCAAATAAGTAGAGGATGTTTGACTTTACAGATAGGAATTCTCTTAAACATATCAACGACATGACTCTAGAATTTGGCATCATTTGACTCAAAAAGGGATCAAAGGTCATGGTGATAGCAGATGATGATTGAATGAGAGGCAAACGTGATTTCCCAAACCTAGGAAGGAAAGTGACGAATGAAGGATATCCCCAACCTGACGCAAAATGCATATGAGTGTCATGTTCAAGAGCGACATGCTGCCGTTGGTACAAAAGACAAAACATGCTTTACTTCCATTTTCCCCTGGTAATTTCTAGCGAGTACCTCTTTATTTTTGATAGCAAGGTTGAAGATGATACCATATGCTTAGCGTATAAGTTCACCCTTCGAATGGATCCATCCTAGTAAGTTAAACGAGCCCTAGGAAGGAGTAGCTTGGTCTTGTCATTGTGACAAGTCCTTCGTTGTTTAAGTTTTACGAATCCTACGGAGGTGTAACTCGGTATATTTTTCATATTTAGGGAGTTTGAAAAAGAGACGGAAAAGAAAACTCCAAAAGGATCTGTTAGGGTCCTATGATTCATAGGATAATTTTTTGATTATCTGTAAAGTTTTGATTTATATAATGTTGTAAATAATATTCCATTTTGTAAATTATTTATAAAGAAAAGAAAAAGAAAAGAAAAAGAAAATACAAAAGGGAATAAAAAAATAGAAGAAAATTGTGAAAAAACAACTAATTAAATATGAAAAAAAAAAAAATATGAGAAGAATAAAAAACAAAAAAGAATGAAAATACCCCAAAAGAAAAATCAATATGCAAGTCTAAATGCCACTTTAAAAATTAGTTTCAGTAATGCTTTAGAAAAATTTCAAATAATGTGTTGCTAGTTAAAATGACACATGCAGTTTGATAGATAGGATTAGAAGCTTAATAACACTGTGTAATTGTGATTAAATAGATTAGTTAAGGTTGAATAAATTAAACCATACTGTTTAAACATGGTTTAATTAGATTAATGATTTCAATTAGATTAATGTATAAAGGCATTTTGTAAAGAGTAAGGTGCAAAGTTTTATGAAAAAGGGTGAACAAGAAACTTTGTTGTTTTCCGATAAAGCATATGCAACATCCAATGGCCAGGATTCGGCCCTCTCGAATCAAGGGTGGGCCATCCACTTCAACCCCCCAGCCCCTTCGACCGTTAACTACGACTCGGGGGGGGGGTTCCGAAAAGTGGTTTACCGCTCTGCAACGTATTAGATGCTCACATGGTTCGCATCCCCCGTCTAAAAACTGCATACCACCCCACCCACCTCTGAAAAACGACCCTGATCACTCTCGAAAATCAAAAGAGCCGTTGACCTTGCCGCCACATCCCCTCCTCGCGACCACTCCCCTACTACTACATCTCCTCCTCACATCCACTCCCCCGTTGCCACACCACCCCCCTCGCGTCCGCTCCCCAAAATTCCTCCACAAATGCCTTCCCGACACTTGTCCAACCCACTCCAAAGACCATTAAAGTACCAGTTCACTATGTGAACGTTACCCTAATAACGAATTTTCCTCCATATATGTTACACTGTAATAGAGGATTATATAAATCTGCAATCCCAACCCTGTGGCCCCCTTCTGCACTTTGTTTACAAGACATCCTACAGGAAGCTAGTTATCAAACTCAAGCCACTATTGCATCTAATCAACCTAACTAGAGCTCCTGCCGCGTCCAGTCAGCCCAATTACCAGTCATAATCACAGAACAACTTCCAAGCTCCAAATTTCCCAGGTAATTAAAAAATTCCCTTCCTCTCTCTCAATTATCATGGCTCCTTAAGGGAAATCAAAGAAAGGAGAAGAAAAACCTATGCTACCTCCAAATGTTGACTTAGATCACTTACCCTAAGCACTATAAGATCCTTGAAACTGCTTGTGAATTTGATTTACATGAATTGGACAATTGGTTAAAACATAAACGTATAGATCAGAGTGATGAATTAGGGCTATGGGACTCCCTCTTGCCCCAATTCATATTTCCCCAAACCCACCATTTCTAGAGTTTGTATATGGTGCCATTCCAGGTACATTCCCAGCCAGAAAGCCATTGTAGCCCAGAATGGTGATGCTTTGTTCACCATTACTGCTGAAACAATCAATCAAAGGCTGCAAATACCAAATAATGAAGCCCTCAAACCATTCTCAGAAGAAGCCTTCATGGATTTGTATAAAAACCTTACTTTCCCCACCAAATCTAAAATCTTTGAAATTTTCCTACTAGAAGATGCCCAATTACCTAAAAAGAATCCTCCATATCCATCCTCCATGTTTCCTGAGATGACAAAACAAATCATCTCCATAGTTTCTTGTCTCTTAGGTTACCAATCAGATCAATGGGTGAATAAAGTGATTCTAGGCTTCTTGTCAAACTTCTCCAAGGATGAAAAGCCTTCCATTTTATTTAATTACTATGAATTCCTCCCTAACACTATCAATGAACATCTGTTGAAATTTTCTATAGAAGGCAGTTTCAAATATGTTTAAGTGCTGGTTTTATTATTCATGTTTTACCAAGTAGACAGATTTCAATTTGCATTACAGAAGTTAGATGAGCATGAAGAAGCACACTCATTAATACATTGGACCTCCCTAGTGAGGGAACATACTATTGAGTTCACCTATAGTGATTTTATTGACCATTTCTATATACAACTACTTGCTTTTTAAACAATGACATTCAACCAAGGATAGGGCCAGAAATAAAAAGATATCTGCACCTTATTGAGCAAACTAAGACATGGGACTGATACTTATACCAAAACTACATAGAAATCAGGGTGTATGGCTCTAAATTGCTTCCATACATGTTGCCAAAATTTTTCACTGTCGGGTTATTTTCATTCGAGTATATAAGACAAATGATCAATATGGATGATCTCCATTTTGTGGCAACAAAGAAGAAGTCACAGTGCAAAATAAAAATAAAAATTGGACCATCCATTTGCAATACTAGGGCCGCAGGCAAGGAAGCTTACTTACTCCTAAAACATATGAATTTTATGTTCAGTTTTATGTGGTAATATGATCCTTTTGGTATCATTTCCAAGCTTAGAGCAGGACAAAAAACTACTCCATATTTCCACACTACAAGCCCAGAAATAAATAAGTTCATGAATCAAGAGCACTGGGAAGAAAACACTCTGCAGGAGGCAGAAGAGCAAGTACTATCCACTACAACTTCACAAAATCAAGTGCGCCAAGAGAAATATGCAAAAATACCAAGAGAGGATCTCTCTCCTTCAGTTACAGAGCTTGGGGCAAAGGAATTTCATGTCTACAAGAAAAAACAGAAAACTGATATATTGACAGATTTTCTATGGGAAGGAGATCAACAATCCACTATAGTAAAAAAGAGGCACTAAGGATATTTTCACAAGATCCCCATCCTCCTCGGCTTCTCAAGAGCCTCTGACCACATCTCAAACATCAGAATTGGTTCATGATCAAGCCGAGCCAAACTGTTTTGCTAAATACAAGGAGATTAAGAAAATAAATGAAATGCTTAAGGCTTCTACTTATGAACAATTTTAGAAGCAAAAAACGACTTCTCAACATAGGCTTCTCTTAGCCTTTGACACAGAAAAAGGGGAGATGCAGATTTCCTTTCTTCAATCAGTACTCTCTTTTCCCAAGACACCAGATGATTACAAGAGATCTGTCTCCACCTTTGATGTTGATCAATTTCACCCTATTGATCAGATAGATATGCATAAGCAAACATGAGAGATGTTATATTCAACATTGACAAATACTTCCATGACAACTTCAAAGTTGAAAATTTCAGTTAACAATATACAATCCCATCTCAAGCTTGAAAAGATCTCCTTCTTGGCCAAAGACACAAAGATCAAATCTCTAGAGGATTTAAAAATAAAGCTGGGATATGATCCCAAAGATGTAAAGTCAGTTGAAGAAATTATAGAAAGGAAAAATGCAGATATTATAGCACTATAAAATCAATTGAAGCTTCCATTAATAGAAGACCCTCAAGCAATGGAAGTTGGAGATTTAAAATAACAAAAAGAAGACATGTTTAAAATTATTATTGAATAGAATGATTAGATTAGGCAGATGGATGTTGAGATGGAAAAACTATTGAAGGAAAAGGAACAATCTTCTCAACTGGCTACTGTTCCATTACCAATAGTTCCTATTGCATGAAAAATTTCAGTTACAGGTACAACAAAGGCATCTACTTTAACAACAACTACAACAAGGACACAATCTAAAGATGCATCAGAAGATTTGGTCAAATCAATGGATGACCTGTCCATTAGAGGATAATAAATTGAGAAACTGAAGACCCAACTCAAAACTTTGCAAACACAAAAATTAAGAGTAGACAATTCATATATAGCAGAACTACAAAAATATCACAGGTTAACACAGAGAATTGATCAGCTAGAGGATAAGTCTACAATGACTCAAACATTAGCATAGGCAAAGGAAAATATATGGATTGAAATCAATGAAGCTATTACAGGGATTTGGCCTTCAATAGAGATAATTTTTGAACAAGAAGAACTAGTGGAGAGATCAAAATAATTAGTTGAGCAAGTCAAAAAGAGTTTAGGATAGATGCCAGTAGAGGTAAATAAATTAATAAAGGTCCTAAATTCAAATACTAAAGATGAGTTGCAAGAATTTGAGATCGCAGACAGGACCAAAACTATTATTGAGGTTGGGAGGGTAACCACAAAGAAAAAAATGATTTTTCAGCTAGAAAATAAGTGCCATAACATGGAGGTCAATATTAAAAAATTCCATAAAAAATTTAATGTTCTACATTTAAAGTGACTGTCAGGGATGAAAGGAATGCTAGATGAATCAGTGGAGTTGATAGATTATCTGCAGAAGTTGTACACAATAGCCAAAGATAAATCAATTTTTTTTGCTATTAAAGGTACAATTACAGGAAAAGCTCTCGGAGGATTTGGAATTTGACCTACACATCAGATCTGAAATCAAACATCTGTTTTTGGTCAAACCCACTTTTGAAAAATATACAGAGGTAGATGAAACCTATAGAAAATTGGTCAAAATTCCCATCCCGAGTGAAGATCGGTGGGATAAATTTTGCCAAGTTCTAGAGTAAAAAAAAAACATTTTTGAGTTAGCAACAGAGCAACATCTTCTTAGACCGAGTCATCAACAACAACTTTGAAAAATAGTGCCAACAACTTCAATAGTTTTGGACCTCCTATGTTTTTTTTCTATTTTTGTAAAAAACGGTTTTAGATATTTGTAATACAATCCTAATATTTTAAATCAATATATTTTGCTTAGAATTAGTATAAATATTTCATAAATCGAAGTAATAGTGTTGAGACTTGTATGAAGAAATAAACTTCTCATGTATGCGGCAAGCAAGCTTGTTGAGAAGCCCCTGCTAGAAATTGGTATCAGAGCCAGTAGTCGACTTTCGGCTGTGTGAAATCTGGTTCAAGAAAAGGTCAGTACTTAATCCTTTCTCTCTTTACATATCTGAAATGGACTCTTCCATGAGGAAATCAGTTTCTTTCCGTGAGCTAGAAGAACAAGATAGGGCCACTCAAGACCCTCTCAGAGATATGTTTGCATCTTCTTCCAATAGAGTATTAAATCAATTAGAGTTGTTGTATGAAGAGGCCGAACCTCAGGCCAAATGGGTTCTACTTAAAATATCTGCATCTGAGGTCTATGCAGATCTGGGTGTGTGGCATCTCAAAGCTGCCACAAGAATCACGATAAAAGAATCCATAAGTTCTATAGAAGAAAACTCTGATTGTGTTCAAACAATCCCGCTGTTAAATCCAAAACAACACCAAGCAGAAACAAAGAAATTGGGGACACAATTCCCACATTTGGGATGTATTCAGGTGGGAATCCATGCCTTGACCCATCAGTGTCTAGATACTTATGTGTTAGCCACTGTCCGTGACCTAACCCATAATAAATACACAGATTCCCTAATAGGAGGAATAGTTGCACCATTATCAAATGGACCAGTCTGGTTTCACTGTTACCCAAACTTCTCTGTGTATGTTTATGATGAAACCCTGAGCGATATCCTACAGTTGCAAATCCAAACTTCTGGATTTGACATGAAGAAAAAGAGAAACAATATCGCTATCCAAACCAGAGGATGTTTCTGTCATACCAGCACTATGTTTCATGCAGTCCTCCATGCCCCCAGTAGAGACTCAAAAACTAGTGTCATTGTCATGACAGATCCCAAGAACCAAAAGGTAGTGCATCAAGCCATTAAGTGGGAGGATCTAACTTTTCCAGAACATTGGGTAGTGCCAAATCCAAAGCCCATCTCTGCACAAAAAATTACTTCTGCAAATATCTCGGAAAATCAATCCACTGCCACGTTGTCTTTCCCAAGAAGGTCTACTATAGACAGGCGTAGGATTGAAGCCGAATGTAAAAAGTCACCAATGTATATATCACCTAGTTTGTCAGACACTGCCTGTTGCAACATTGTAAATTCTTGTCAGCATATTTCTCTTTTTGAATTTGCTCAATTAGTAAACTTCCAACCGCTCTCAGTTGCATGTCCTCAATGTCAACAGCAAGTCAACTTGAGTCAACTTGCATACATGGTGATCCATAAGAACCATAATCTTAGGACTGGTGAAGCTCCTCCTTCCACCTCTGTTACTCCTTGTTCTAATCCTAAATGTTTAGACATCCCTTTTCCCCATGATGATGATGAACATGTTCTTATGATGCATCTAGTGCCTACACTAGAAGACGAAGATCCAAGGTTGACTTCTCTTTTTTCAAATATGAGGCCAGCAAATTCTCCTAAATATGGACTCGGATATTTAGAGGAAAAAGATAAGCTGATCCCAGAATGCAGATTTAAAGATCTGCCAGAAGGCTGTAAAAGACCATCAGTCCCTGAGATCCATAAGTTTTATACTTTGATGGATGGATGTTCAAGACATTAGATCTCTGCTCAATGGATGAAGCAGATGTTGAATTGGGATATTTATAGTCATCCACAGCCTGATGAATTTGGTCTCACACATTCACCAGAAGAGAAGATAAAGCTAGACAATGAGTGGAAAGCTTATATGGAAGAAAGAAATGTCTAGATTTCTTTTTATTCATGGAAAAAGGCTAAAGAATCAGATGTTGTTTTGATGAATGATTCCACATCTTCTTCTTCACATTGTTGGACAGCCCCAGATGGTAGCAATATTGAAACATCTACCTCCTATCCTCCTTTCAGAACCATTGTCTTAGGAGAAGGACACAATACAACCAATGCTTATCCTTTAGTCCAAAGGGATACAACTGCAATAGGAGTTGAAGGTAGAGTCCAAAAGGTCAGTGAACAAGTTAATTGGAAAAATACTGCTCTCACTGGTCTGGAGAAAAATGTAGCTAAAGCTGCCATAGTAAAGGATCAGATTGATAGAGTCCAAGTCTCTATAAATGATGTGAATAATTCTTTGAATTCTGTACAATATAATTCTTCTGTTGTTAAAGGTTATTCTTTAGAATCTTTTAAAAAGATTGATGAAGTAGAGAGTTGTATCATAGAACAATCTATCTCTACACGACATTTGATTTCAAATCTGTCTGAGAAAGTAGACAGATTGAGTTTGAAGAAAACTGATAAACCTATACCAGCTTCATTTTTGCAAAAAGGAAAAAGTATCCATACTCATGAACTTAGTGAAAGCCTAGTCTCTAAGTTTCCTCAGTTATTCCCTAAAGAAGCAGAAGCTCCACCGCAACAGTCTATCTCCAAGTCTGAAAAGGTTACCATAGCATCTCTCTCCCAAGAGTCTCAGACAGAGACCCAAGTTCTCCCTATCTATGAACCACTTGAGCCTCAGTTCACACAACATTCTGCTCCTGATCTTTATGGTGCTGGAAAGATCCCTGCTAGGGAAACATTTTTTGAGAGTAGTCATAAAGAATGGAATTTGGATAATCTGACTACTGCACAGATCAGACAGATGCTTGATCAAATGATCACAAAATATAAGCTCATGTGTGTTGCAGGAAAGACAGAAGTAGAATCCTGCAAAACTTTGATTCACAGGGACACTGGCAAGATGGTGGGAATTGGAATCTTCTCTTGCTATGATTGAAAAAATGGAACGGGAAGTTCTCAAAGATGAAAACGGAGATGTCTTTTTCAATCCAGATGGCACCTCATAGAATAATATGATCGGTGCATTGACTGCCATGATTCAAGAGCACTTTTGTGGTGCTGATGTTACACTTTCAGATAAACATGAAATGGTTTTAATGAATCTGAAGTGTAGAAATATCAATCAATATGAAGACTTCCACAGAGATTGGATACAGTGAATTTTCTTGGTTAAAGAACCAAAGAACATTCTGTGGAAACAGGTCTACCTTGCAACACTTCCTTCAAAATTAGTTGATATTTTGAAGCTGCAAGAAGTTTTCCCCTTGCCTCTTGAAGTTTATTTGTGGGGAGAAATCTATTCTATCATCACTAAGGTGTTGATAACTTTATGTACTAGTTCCAAAATGACAAAGTCTATTGATAAGCTAAATAGGCTACCTGGTACTAAATCTTTCTGCAGTAAATATGGTATAACCATTGATGATCCTTTGGTTACTCGCAGGAAGTCAAAAAGACAAGCAAAGAAGGCTCAGAGGAGATCCAGAGCCTCCACCTATCATCTGAGCTCTAAAAAGAGAAGAGAGCTCAGACCTCAGAAAAGAAGAACCGCACAGAGAAAGAAGGGACATTATAAATATGTTCCAAAGACTCACTATTATGGGCCTGCAGATATTAGACCCAAAGAACAAAAGCTTGAAATAATGAAAAGTGTTGTCTATTGGTTATGTGGTCAACCAGGGCATACTTCTAATATGTGTCCTACAGCCCTTGAGTCTAAAAGAGGTCGTGGCAAAAATTCATAATTGCAACATCGCCCTTCTGCTAGCACCACTGTTAAGATTGAATCTAGATGTGCTCAATGTCATTCTTCTTTTCACAAAACAAAAGACTGTCATAATCGTCCTCTTGCTATCTAGCAAGTTGCCGAAGAATATTTCTCAGATTCCCAATTTGACTCTTCTGTCTCCTCTTTTGATGAAGAAGTTCATGCTCATTGCCAATGCTCTGATTCCGAGAACTGTCACTGTGAATGTTCTGACTCTGAATCAGACTTCTCTTCTGATAACTCTCTTCCAGAAGAATTTTCAGGAAAATTGAAAGTCCTCATGGCCCAAACAGACGAAGATGATTTAAAAGTGTTTGCACAAATTCGTGCCATGGAGGAAAGTGATTTGAAAGCTGCATTATTGAAGACCTTCATGCAGCATGGTACTGGTTCTACCAGTAATTCTTCCAGTAAGAAGCCTATTTTTGTTGATGCTTCTGACGAACGTAACACCAAGTCGTATCTCCAGCACAATTCAAGCAAAGTTTGTACACTCACTTCGGGGGAGATGAGTCAGGAGATACATTCAATGAAATCAGAAATTTCTGCACTGAAATCACAAGTTTCACAGCTAGAAAAGGAAAAACAGGAACCACAACCTTCTACATCTATTTCAGGCAGACACATAAACTACACTCTGCACTCTGCTTCGGTCTCACAAGTTGAGATTGCTGAAGGAAGACCTGATCCAACAATTGGATTCAGAGAAATGCAGGTTCTTGTTGTTCAATACCAACAACACCATGTCAAGGTAAACATCTGTATTGAAGGTAAGATATACAATGTAACTGCATTAATTGATTCAGGTGCAGATGTCAATATTCTTTCCCAGAAAAGTTACAGGCTTGGGAAAGAAAAATTTAGAATTTGAAGTTCCAAAGGCTGCTATTTGTTTTGATTCTCATTGTGTAAAACTCAAGTTTGCAGTTGCAGAGATTCTAGTCGAATGTATATTGGGAAATGTATTTTTAGCAGCAGTTGAGCCCCATGGTTCTTTCAGATTTCCAGATAAATCTGCGGGCTACTTTATCACAGTGCCTACATCTGATAAAAAGGGTAAGAGGATAGAACTTCCTTATATTTCTAATCCTCGCATTTCGACAATGGTGCAGGCCATGCAGGAGCTTCAGAAAGCAGAAAAAAGTTTGGTTGAACTCAAAGATCATAAGAATATGATCAGAATTGAAGATCAATTGAGTTCTCCAGAGATTCAAAGAAAAATCTCTGAATTACAAAAAGAATTTGAAAACACTTGCTGCTCGGAGGAACCCAATGCATTTTAGCATCGCAAGCAGCATTGTGTAGAGTTGCCCTATAAAGATGGGTATACGGTCAAGCCATGTAAATCCAGAGCTATCCCAATGTCAAATGAATACAGACAGCTCTGTAAGAAGGAAATAAATCAGCTTCTTCAAAGAAAGCTGATCAGGGAGTCTGACAGTCCATGGAACTGTTATGGCTTCTATGTCAACAAAAGGAGCGAACAGATAAGAGGTATCCCCAGATTGGTTATTAATTACAAACCTCTTAACTTCGTTCTTGCAAATGACACATATCCTATTCCGCACAAGGGAGATCTGCTGAGTAGGATATATGGAGCCAAAGTATTTTCAAAGTTTGATCTAAAATCTGGTTTCTGGCAAGTAGCTATTGCTGAGCATGATAAATGGAAGACAACATTCAGCATACCAGTAGGCCATTACGAATGGAACGTGATCTCGTTTGGCCTGAAGCGTGCACCTTCAAAATTCCAGAAGGTAATGGATTCGATCTTCAAGCCATATGATGAATGGTTACTTGCTTACATTGATGATCTCCTAATATTTTCAAAGAATTTACAGGACCATTTTAAACATTTGAGAATTTTCATGAAATTGGTCCAAAGGAATGGATTGGTCTTAAGTAAAAAGAAAATGGAATTATGCAAGACCAAGATTAAGTTCCTAGGGCACACCATAGAGAATGGGCAAATTTCTTTACAAAATCATGCTTTAGAATTTGCAAACAAGTTTCCAGATGTCATTCTGGATAAAACCCAACTACAAAGATTTCTGGGTTGTCTGAACTATGTAAGCCATTTCTATCCCTCTTGTGCCATTGACAGGTCTATGCTAAACAAGAGACTCAGAAAGAATCCAAAACCTTGGACAGAAGCCCACACACAAGCTGTTAAAGAAATAAAATCCAAGGTTTGTAATCTCCCTATACTCTATGTTGCTGATGATAGTTCTTTTAAGATTGTTGAAACAGATGCCAGTAATATAGGTTGGGGAGGTGTCCTCAAGCAAAGACCAAGTGAGAAAAGCCAAAAAAATGAAGAAAAAGTTGTGCAATATGCATATGGAGTCTGGAGTAAAGCTGAAAAGAATTACTCCACCATTGAGAAAGAGGTCAAGGCTGCATGGAACTGCATCAACAAATTTTCTATACACTTGGTAAATAAATTCTTTTTACTGAGAACTGATGCCCAGGCTCTGGCAAAAGTTATTAACAAAGATATCAAAAACTCTGAAGATGCCGAATTTGCAAGGTGGCGACTCAAATGTAAAAGAAGCAAAGCTTCAAATTTACAGGGCAAAATTTGAGCAACTCAAAATGAAGGAAGATGAAAATATTGATGCATACTTACAACATGTTGGTGAAATAACAAATGCATTGGAAGGTTTTGGGAGAACCTGCCAACACGAAAATTGTTGTCTGAAAGATCGTTAGAACCTTGCTGACAGGATTCAACCCAAAGGTATTTTTCTTGGAATATAGTTCGAATCTAACCAATCTCAACATCAATGAATTGCATGGAGTGCTTACGACATATGAAATGAGGATTGAAGAAAAGGACGACACATCTCACCTAGAAACAACATTCACCGCATCCAAGAAGACTAGTAAGGAACATCATACTCTGAAAACGAAAACTTGTAGTTGTAAGGAAGAAGAAGAGGGAGAAGATGAAGAAGAATTTTCAAATAAAGAATTTTCCTACTTCACGTGAAAAATGAGAACATGTATGGGGAAATTCAAAGGTAGACTTCCATTGATATGTATCGATTGTGGTGATGTTGGGCATTTTGCAGCCAAGTGTCCTCACAAAAATGAGGCTGTTACGAAAGGAAAGAAATGTCTAAGGAATTTCAACAAGCAAAGTAAGAAGAAATGGTTTAAGAAGAGTTTCTTCTCCAAAGAAGATAACTCCTCACATTAGAGAACTTTTGAGGTCTAAAATGGGCCTCCTAAGAAAAATGTACAACCAAAATAAACTTTATAAGAACCAATAGGATTCAAGATGATGATGTCAATCATGGGGGATGATTCACTATTTTTGGGGTAGAAAAGTAAAAAGATTTAAAAATAATAAAATAATAAAACTATTTTTTCAACTTCTATTTTCAACTTATCTCCCTAAGGTTTTACTCAAATTTTGAGTGGGAGTACTCGCTGGATACAAAAATTTTATACCCATGTTTTCGATGGATCGACAGAGAAATGAGAAATACATGAAAAAACGTGATTGCAATCACGTTTTCACGTATTTCTCATTTTTCGTGTAGAAGGGTCCATTGAAAATATAAAACATGGGTACTCCTTGGATGAGGAATCAAATTATGCATCGAATGAGTGTTCCTGCTCAAAATTTGAGTAAACCATTAGGGAGATAAGTTGAACATACAAGCTGAAAAAGTAGTTTTTAAATTTTTTTCCTCTAAATTTTGATGATGTAATCTAATATTATTTTATTATTTCCACTATTATTTTATAATTTCCTTAGGAGGCCCATATTAGACCTCAAAATTCCACTAATGTCCGTCGAAGACAATGATAATGAAGAAGAAATCAACAGAAGAGTATTGTTTATTTCCAAGCATAATAAGCAAGAAGCATCTAATGAAGAAGGATACGAAGAAGAAAAGATGAATAAGGTTGAATTTCAAAACAAAGTGATCAAGGTTATCAAAGAGCTCAAGGTCGAGAAGAAGCATGTAAACACTCTTGAAGACGAATTAAATATAGGAATGGAACAAGTCCTAAATCTTAAAACCAAGGTTGAAGAGTACAAACGAGTTGAAGAATCGCTCAGGGAAGAATTAAAGGAAAGCAAAATATAACAAGCAGGTAGACCTCCAAGCCAACTCAAGAGATCAGGACTTGCAAGAAGAACCATGGAAGACAATTCCTCGAAGAAGATTTCCTCCCAAGTATCAACCTATCTTCTATGGTCATTGTTATTCATCTGGAAGGTTTGGACATAGAGCTAGAGAATGTCACATGTATGTTTGGAATAAATATAGTTTCGGGAGATATTTCAGAAATGAATATTCCAGAACTGAACAAAATATTAACAGATTTAATCATTTGAGAGATGATGTCTAATGTTACAAATGTAACAATTTTGGAAACCTGGCTAAAGATTGCAGCCTTGGAAGTTCTTCAAAGGAATTCTCGCAAAATCAGAATGAACAAATATGGAAAAAGAAGAATGAAAAATGTGCTATCGCTCTCAAGGCTCAAAGCAACAAAATCGTTTGGTATGTTGATAGTGGTTGCTCAACTCATATGACTGGAGATAGGAATAAGTTCATATCCTTGAAGTAAAAGAAGGGTGGAACAATGCCTTTTGGAAATGACGGGTCTTCAAAGGTCATAGGAGTATGTACAGTCACACTTGGAAGAAAGCATGCATTAGCAAAAGATGTATTGTTGGTTGAAAATATGAATCACAATCTGCTCAGTGTTGGAGAAATGTACGATCAAGGACACATGATGCTATTTAACTCTAAGAAATGTGAAATCAGGAAAGGCAAGTTCGGTAAAATTATGGCTACAATAAGCAGAGCTCCAAATGACATATATGTTTTGGATGAGACACCGAAAGGGTTCTTTTTGGAGAAAGAAGATGAAAGTTGGTTATGGCACAAATGAATGGGACATATACATTTCTACTTTTTGGTCAGGATTAGAAAGAAGGAAGCAGTAAGAGAAATGCCTAAAATTTCAAAACTTACCAATAAGATTTGTGAATCTTGTCGGCACGACAAGTAGAAAAAAGTTGAGTTCAAGACAAAATAACACTTTGCATCATGTCCATTGGAATTAGTACATACTAATGTATGTGGTCCTATGAGAACAAAAGGTTTAGATGGAGAATTATATTTTATGCTAATGATAGATGATTACACCAGAATGACAACCGTCAACTTCTTAAAGAAAAAGACTGAGGCATTCGAGTGTTTTAGAATCTGCAAGGAATTTGTCAAAAATGAATCTAATTTGAAGATCGAATGTCTTAGATCAGATAATAGTGCAGAATACACTTCCAAGGTATTTCAGTTGTACTGTGATGAAAATGGAATAAAAAGGAAATTCTCAACAGCCAAAACACCGCAACAAAATGGAGTTGTTGAAAGAAAAAAACATAATTGTACAGGAAATTGCCATAACAATGTTAAATGACTCAAAATTAGATGATAAATTCTAGGTTCAAGAAATCGATACAACTGTATTCATTCTAACTAGAGGTTTTCTAAGAAACAATTGTAACATGACTCCATATGAATTATGGAAAGGAATACTGGCTAACGTAAAATACTTCAAAATATTTGGAAGCAAATGCTACATCAAAAGAGAAGATAAAAAATTGGGCAAGTTCGATTCCCGTGTTGATGAAGGTATTTTCGTTGGTTATTTACGCAAAAGGAAGGCTTATACATGCTACAATCTAAGGAAAAAAAAAATAGTGGAAATCATAAATGTTACTTTTGATGAATATTGTGCTACAAAGGATGACAATGAGATTGTCCCTTCAAGAAAATATGAGGGATTTGAGGGAGAATATGTGAAGGATAAAGAAGAAGCTCTAGAACAAGACCAATCAAATAAGGAAACAACAATCAACCAAGAGGAAGTAAGAAATGATCAACAGGATGTACAAGAAAATTCTCCAAAATATTTAAAAGAATGGTGTCAAAATAATCATCCGTCAAATCAAATCATTGGCAACATAAATGAAGGATTTGGAACCACAAGAAGTCGACAACTTTGTTCATCACAACAAGCCCACCTTTCTTTTTTAGCAACTTTTGAGCCTAGCAATTTTGAGGAAGCTAGTCAAGATGAACACTGGGTAGTAGGTATGAATGAATAACTGGATCAAATTGAGAAGAATGGCACTTGGGAATTGGTTCCATGACCAAAGGATAAAAATGTTATTGGAACTAAATGGGTCTTTAGAAACAAAATTAGTTGAGTGACATCTCACTTTAGTTATGACGAATTGTAAATACATGTTGAAGGAATTGATTTTCGTTAAAACATTTTTCTCCTAATGTTGCAATGGAAGCCATACCATCGTTTCTTGCTTATGCATGTTTCTAAAGGCGAAAAAATCAAGGTCTACCAAATGGATGTTAAGTCAACCTTTCTAAATGGTGAATTGGAAGAAGTCTACGTTGAACAACTTGAAGGTTTTCTGCTCTCTGAAAAGGAAGACTATGTCTGCAGATTAAAGAAGGCACTATATGGTCTCAAGCAAGCTCCTAGAGCTTGGTATGCTCATCCTAATGGAGATCTACGTCAATAAGGATTCAAGAAAGGAAGCATCGACAACAATCTCTATGTGAAAGTGGATCAAGATAACTTAACAATTATCGAGGTATATGTGGACAACATAATTTTTGGAAGGAATGATGACAAATTAAGTAAAAAATTTGCCACAAAGATGCAAAGTGAGTTTGAAATGTCTCTACTTCGTGAGCTGACATGCTTTCTAGGGCTTCAGATATCTCAACAGGATAAAGGAATATTTATATATCAAACCAAGTACATCAAGGAAATGCTTAAGAAATTCAAGATGGAAGATTGCAAGCCTGTCCTTACCCTAATGGTAACAGGTTGAAAGTTAAGTTTAAAAGATTTGTCAAAGGATGTGGACCAGAGGTTGTATAGATCTATGGTTGACAACCTTCTATATGTGACAACTTCTCGACCAGACGTAATGCAGGCAGTTGGACAAGTAGCAAGATTCCAAGCAACACCAAAAGAATCTCATATTATTGTCGTTAAAATAATTCTCTCATATCTTAAGGGCACAACAGAATATGGTTTATGGTATCCCAAAGGAAATAATCTAGTTATCCAAGCTTATACAGATGTAGATTGGGTAGGAAGTGTTGATGATCGAAAGAGTACTAGTGGAGCAACATTCTATCTAAGTGGTTGCCTTGTTTCATGGTTAAGTAAAAAAAAGTCTTCAATTTCGTTATCCACAATAGAATCATAATATATCACAGCAACAACTTGTTGTACTCAAGTTCTCTGGATGAAGAAAACTTTGCTTGATCTTCAAGTTAAGTTTGGTGAGCCTATTCCCATATTTTGCGATAACACCAATGCCAATAGTATCTCCAAGAATCCTGTGATGCATTCTAAAACAAAGCACATTCCAATCAAATATCATTTCTTTAGAGAGCAGGTCACCGAAAATAATATCAAGCTTGAATATGTTTGCACAAAGGAACAAATTGCTGACATCTTTACCAAACCATTACCTCGTGAAGCATTTGAGTATATTTGCCTTAAGCTTGGGATTCTCCTAAGTTCTCATTAGACTCTTTCTCTTATCTAACTAAGTAAAAAAAGGGGAGTTGAGGTGTGTACAGGTCTGCAGGATGACATTTGTTAGGGTGAGTTACGGTTTTCCATTGATGATAAAGGGGGAGAGAATGCTGTAGGAAGAGGTGTCATGATTGCAGGGGGAGTACTTGTGTTGTCATATTGCATGAGAATTTTGACTTGAGAAATTACTCTATTCTGAGTGAAGGATATTTTGGATGGTTTCTACTTGTCGAAATGTTTCCGTTGATATATGGCATGCCACATAATTCTTCACGATTTGATCGATATTCGTGTTTGAAGTTAGTAACCCCAGTTAGTGGGCTAAAACCCCATGGGGTTGTGGCATGACACTGATAATTGGTGATGGTCATTGAATAGTCAATAATTAATAACTTTTTGACTCCTAAAATCGCTCCAATGTTCATTTGTTGAAGACACGCTCAACCTAAGCATTTATATAAATTGTGACCCTCATAACCTCTTGATCTAAGGATTTTGCTACTTAAAATAGGTCATTGTGGCATTATCGCTATAAATAAATAAATAAATAAATATATACATATATATATATAATTTTTTTTTTAAATTTTTTTTTTTTTTGATTTTTCTGCGAAGCTTCAGATGTTGAAAAAAAAACCCATTTGAGCCGAAATCCAGATGAAGCGCGTGACTGAATTTCAGATATTGGTTCACTATATTTTCGGAGATATGATTTGAGGAATTTAGGGTTTTTGCAGGCTCCTGAATTTCATGTCAAACATGTGACCTTGGGAAAATATTCATAATTTTCTCTCTGAGCATTGGATTCAAATTTCGTAAAAAGTGACAGAAAGAGGACAGACTATAGTTTGTTGTTTATCGTTTTCAGGATTGAAGGTTGATATAGTGACACGTGCAACTTCATACACGTTTTCTCTATTGAATCAGTCTATAATCATGTCATCATAGGAGATTGGGCATAACTATTTCTTGAAGAATCTAATATTGATTAGACTTGCGGGGTTGGAAAGAAGACTCAGAAGGCTACCACAAGGTGCAATTTCAAACCTTGGAGATCCGAAATTACATGGATACAAGAGATTCAATATTGAGCTTCTATAAGGCAAGAAAAAATATGCATTCAAGGATCTCTACAGTAAGGACAACACATCAACAGTCAAGGGTAAGTCTACTATAACAAGGTATGTATGATTAGTGTTTGAATTTCAAATTGAATATCATCTCTAAAATTTGTTTTTACAGGACAATGTAAGTATTTTGTATGTATGTTTGATTGGGTTTTTTTCATAAATGTTGAACATTTTTACATTGGAATTTTGAATATTTCTCTGACATATGATTTGGAGGACAGTGTAAGTATTTTGTTTTTATATTGGTTTGGGTCTTGTTCATTAATGCATGTGCAGGAAGGAGGACACAATAGGACAACTCGGACACATACTAGAAGGACATTGCAACGCCAAAGTACCATTACTTGAAGCAAACAAAACAATACCTTAGTAGATGCTAGTGTTCAAAGAAGAAGTGTCAAGTCAAGTATCAAGTCGTGTCAAAAGTCACTATTGTAAAACTCATCATTGTAAAATTGCAAAAGATTCATTATTGTAAAAGAGTCAATCTGCCTAGAGTTGGTGAGGCATTCTTGGGAGGTATACATGTCATTGTTGGATAATGTTATGGTTGGGTTGCAGGTCATAGTGTGATTGGGTGATTGGTCTAGTTTAGGAAAATCATTAAGAATCATATTGTATCATGGATCATTGTCCCTAGTATGGGAGTCTACACTCTTGTCTTATTCCTGGTCATTATAGGGTAGTAGGTAGGTGTTAGGTTGGTGCATGAAGTCACCTATAGGTTGGAGCATGTGAACACTTCAGGGTGGTAGGTCGGTCTAGGATGTCGGAGCATCCATTTAGTTGACTACAGAAGAAACTAGGTCGTTGGGGCGTCCTTCCAGTGGGAGTTGGAGAAGAATGCTTTTCTAGAATTCTAGGAAGTTGTACCTTTCATTTTAGTTGGGGCTGAAGATTAAATAATTTATTAGAAAAGAGTTTGGTAGTTTTTGACCCAGAGGGGGTTTTTGACTTAAAATTCGTGTGCCTATTGTGTTCTATTGTTTGCTGTTGTTACTAGATAAACATAAAGAATAATTGAATATTAACTAATGCTCTGAAAAGATTTAAAAGTGATAATTGATAAGAAATACTAATTCACCCCCCCCTTTTAGTATTTCCAACAGTTGGTATCAGAGCTTGGTTCATTCAATAACAGTCTAACAACTGGAAGGAGATCATGGAGTATATTAAGAATAGAGTTCCTCTGTTCAATGGAAATAAATACGCACTTTGGAGTGGTAGAATGCAGGTTCATTTGATGGCGCAAGGATACGAAGTATGGGAAATCGTTGAAAAAGGCTTTACAACGACCCAAGATGAACAAGGTAAGAAAATGATGGTATATGATGTAAAGGCTAAAGATCTCATTATCAATGGGCTTATAGAATCTGTCTATCTTAAGGTACTAAGTTGCAAAACTGCTAAATAAGTATGGGGCAAGCTTGAGAATATAGATGCAGGTGACTCACACATGAAAGAAGCAAAGCTTCAAATTTACACAACAAAATTTGAGCAACTTAAAATGAAGGAAGATGAAAATATTGATGCATACTTACAGCGTGTTGATGAAATAACAAATGCATTGGAAGGTTTGGGAGAACCTGTCGACACGAAAATTGTTGTCCAAAATATCCTTAGAACCTTGCCGACAAGATTCAATCCAAAAAATATCTGCCTTGGAGTATAGTTCGAATCTAACCAATCTCAACAAAAATGAATTGCATGGAGTGCTTATGACATATGAAATTAGGATTGAAGAAGAGGACGAAACATTTCACCTAGAAACAACATTCGCCGCATCCAAGAAGACTAGTAAGGAAAAACATACTCTGAAAGCGAAAACTTGTAGTTGTAAGGAAGAAGAAAAGGAAGAAGATGAAGAAGAATTTTCAAATAAAGAATTTGCCTACTTCACGCGAAAAATGAGAACAGGTACGGGGAAATTCAAAGGTAAACTTCCATTGATATGTATCGATTGTGGTGAGGTTGGGCATTTTGCAGCCAAGTGTCCTCACAAAAGTGAGGCTATTACGAAAGGAAAGAAAGGTCTGAGGAAGTTCATCAAACAAGGTAAGAAGAATTGGTTTAAGAAGAGTTTTTTCTCCAATGAAGATAGCTCCTAGCAGTAGAGAAATTTTGAGGTCTAAAATGGGCCTCCTAAGAAAAATGTACAACGAAAATAAACTTTATAAGAACCAATAGGATTTAAGATGATGATGTCAATCATGGGGGATGATTCACCATTTTTGGGGTATTAAGTAAAAAGATTAAAAAATAATAAAATAATAAAAATATTTTTCAACTTGTATTTTCAACTTATCTCCCTAAGGTTTTACTCAAATTTTGAGTGAGAATATTCGTTGGATGCAAAATTAATTCCTCATTCAAGGAGTACCCATGTTGCATACTTTCGATGGTCCCTGCTATAGGAGAAATGGGAAATACATAAAAAAACGTGACTGCAATCACTTTTTTCACGTATTTCTCATTTTTCGCGTAGAAGGGTCCATCGAAAGTATGAACACATGGGTACTCCTTGGATGAGGAATCAAATTATGCATCCAGTGAGTGTTCCCACTCAAAATTTGAGTAAATCATTAGGGAGATCAGTTGAAAATACGAGTTGAAAAAGTAGTTTTTTTCTTTTTTTCCCTCTAAAATTTGATGATGTAATCTAATATTATATTATTATTTCCATTATTATTTTATAATTTCCTTAGGAGGCCCATATTAGACATCGAAATTCCCCTAATTTCTGATGAAGTCAGTGATAACGAAAAAGAAATCAACGAAAGAGTATTGTTTATGGCCAAGCATAATAAGCAAGAAGCATCTGATGAAGAAGGAGACGAAGAAGAAGAGATGAATGAGGTTGAATTTTAAAATGAAGTGATTAGGGTTATCAAAGAGCTCAAGGTAGAGAATAAGCAAGTCAACGTTCTTGAAGACGAATTAAAGATAGAAAGGGAACAAGTCCTAAATCTTAAAATCAAGGTTGAAGAATACAAACGAGTTGAAGAATCACTAAAGGAAGAATTAAAGGAAAGAAACAAGGAAAGAGAAGCATTGGAAGCTGAAATAGTTTCTCTACGAAAGAAAGTAAAAAATGGAAAAACTCTTGAAAACTACACCAACAGGTCAAAGGCATTGGAATAAATCATCAACAATCAGCGACCAAACATTAACAAGACTGGCCTTGGTTACAAAGAAAAATATGAAAAGGAGAAAAGTCCTTCTATGACAACAAAAGAAGATGGATATGCAAAATATAACAAGCACACAGACCTCCCAACCAACTCAAGAGATCAAGACTTGCAGGAAGAACCATGGAAGACAATTCCTCGAAGAAGATTTCCTCCCAGGTATCAACCTATCTTCTATGGTCATTTTTATTCATGTGAAAGTTTTGGACATAGAGCTATAGAATGTTGCACATATGTTTGGAATAAATATAGTTTCAGGAGATGTTTAAAAAATGGATATTCCGGAACTCAACAAAATAATATCAGATTTGATCATTTGAGAGATGATGTCGAATGTTACGAATGTAAAAATTTTGGACATCGGGCTAAAGATTGCAGACTTGGAAGTTCTTTGAAAGAATTCTCGCAAAATCAGAATGAACAAATATGGAAAAATAAGACTGAAAAATGTGCTATTGCTCTCAAGGCTCAAAGCAACAGAAACGTTTGGTATGTTGATAGTGGTTGCTCAACTCATATGATTGGAGATAGGAATAAGTTCATATCCTTGAAGGAAAAGAAGGATGGAACAATGTCTTTTGGAAATGATGGGTCTTCAAACATCATAGGAGTATGTACAGTCACACTTGGAAGCAAGAATGTATTAGCGAAAGATGTATTGTTGGTTGAAAATATGAATCATAATCTGCTCAGTGTTGGAGAAATGTGCGATCAAGGACATACGATGCTATTTAACTCTAACAAATGTGAAATCATGAAAGTCAAGTTCGGTAAAATTATGGCTACAACAAGTAGAGCTTCAAATGACATATATATTTTGGATGAGACACTTAAAGAGTGTTTTTTGGCGAAAGAAGACGAAAGTTGGTTATGGCATGAACGAATGGGACATATAAATTTCTACAATTTGGTCAGGATTAGTAAGAAGGAAGCAGTAAGAGAAATGCTTAAAATTTCAAAACCTACCAATATGATATGTGAATCTTGTCGGCACGATAAGACGACAAAAGTTGAGTTCAAGACAAAAGAACACTTTGCATCATGTCCATTGGAATTAGTACATACTGATCTATGTGGTCCTATGAGAATAAATGGTTTATATGGAGAATTATATTTTATGCTAATGATAGATGATTACAACAAAATGAAAACCGTCAGCTTCTTAAATAAAAATACTGAGGCATTCGAGCGTTTTAGAATCTACAAGGAATTGGTTAAAAATGAAACTGATTTGAAGATCAAATGTTTGATATCAAATAATGGCGGAGAATTCACTTCCAAGGTATTTCAGTAGTACTGTGATGAAAATGGAATAAAAAGGCAATTCTCAACAACTAGAACACCGCAAAAAAATGGTGTTGCTGAAAGAAAAAACAAAACCGTAGAGGAAATGGCCAGAACAATGTTAAATGACTCAAAATTAGATGATAAATTCCGGGTTCAAGCAATCGATACAACTTCATTCATTATAAACAGAGGTTTGCTAAGGAAGACTCGTAACATGACTCCATACAAATTATGGAAAGGAAGACCAACTAATGTCAAATGCTTCAAAATATTTGGAAGCAAATGCTACATCAAAAGAGAAGGTAAAAAATTGGGCAAGTTCGATTCCCATGTCGATGAAGGTATTTTCGTTGATTATTAATGCAAAAGGAAATATTATAGATGCTACAATCTAAGGCGAAAACAAATAGTGGAAAGCATAAATGTTACTTTTGATGAAGATTGTGTTACAAATGATGACGATGAGATTGTCCCTTCAAGCAAATTTGAGGGATCTAAAGGAGAATTTGTGAAGGATGAAGAAGAAACTCCAAAACAAGACCAATCAAATAAGGAAACAATAGTCAACCAAGAGGAAAAAAGAAATGATCAACAAGATGTACAATAAAATTCTCCAAAAGCTTTAAAATATTGGTGTCAAAAGAATCATCCGTCAAATCACATCAACGACAACATAAATGAAGGAATTGGAACTAGAAGAAGTCGATAGCTTCATTCATCACAACAAGCCCACCTTGCTTTTTTAACAACTTTTGAGCCTAGCAATTTTGAGGAAGCTAGTCAAGATGAACACTGGGTAGTAGCTATGAATAAAGAATTGGATCAAATTGAGAAGAACGACACTTGGGAATTGGTTCCACGACCAAAGGATAAAAATGTTATTGGAACTAAATGGGTCTTTAGAAAAAAATTGAATGAGGATGGACAAGTCACCAGGAATAATGCAAGATTAGTTTGTAAAGGATATGCACAAGTTGAAGGAATTGATTTTCAAGAAATATTTGCTCCCGTCGTCAGAATGGAAGCTATCAGAATTTTTCTCTCTTATTCATGCTCGAGAAAAATCAAGGTCTTCCAAATGGATGTTAAGTCAGCCTTTCTAAATGGTGAATTGGAAGAAGGAGTTTACATTGAACAACGAGAAGGTTTTCTGCTCTCTGAAAAGGAAGACTATGTTTGCAGATTAAAGAAGGTACTATATGGTCTCAAGCAAGATCCTAGAGCTTTGTATGCTCATCTTGATGGAGATCTACATCAACAAAGATTCAAGAAAGGAAGCACCGACAACAATATCTATGTGAAAGTGGATCAAGATAACCTAACAATTATCGAGGTATATGTGGACGATATAATTTTTGGAAGCGATGATGACAGATTAAGTAAAAAAGTTTCCACAAAGATGCAAAGTGAGTTTGAAATGTCTCTACTTGGTGAGTTGACATACTTTTTAGGGCTTCAGATATCTCAATATGATAAAGGAATATTTATATATCAAACCAAGTACATCAAGGAAATGCTCAAGAATTTCAATATGGAAGATTGAAAGCCTGTCCTTCTCCTTACCCCAATGGTAACAATTTGCAAGTTAAGTTTAGAAGATTTGTCAAAGGATGTGGACTAGAGGTTGTATAGATCTATGATTGGCAACCTTATATTTGTGACAACTTCTCATCTAGATGTAATGCAGGCAGTTGGACAAGTAGCAAGATTCCAAGCAACACCAAAAGAATCTCATATTATTGCCGTCAAAAGAATTTTCTGATATCTTAAGGGCACAACAGAATATGGTTTATGGTATCCCAAAGGAAATAATCTAGTTATCCAAGCTTATACAGATGCAGATTAGGTAGGAAGTGTTGATGATCGAAAGAGTACTGGTGGAGTAGCATTTTATCTAAGTGGTTGCCTTGTTTCATGGTTAAGTAAAAACAATCTTCAATCTCGTTATCCACAGTAGAAGCAGAATATATCACGACAACAACTTGTTGTACTCAAGTTCTCCGGATGAGCAAACTTTGCAAGATCTTCAAGACAAGTTTGATGAGGCTATTCCCATATTTTGCGATAACAACAGTGCCATTAGTATCTCCAAGAATCCTGTGATGCATTCCAAACAAAGCAAATTACGATCAAATATCATTTAGTTATAGAGCAGGTCACTGAAAATAATATCAAGCTTGAATATGTTGGCACAAAGGAACACATTACTGACATATTTACCAAACCTTCACCTCGTGAAGCATTTGAGTATCTTCACCTAAAGCTTGGGATTCTCCCAAGTTCTCATTAGACTCTTTCTCTTATCTAACTAAGTAAAAAAAAGGGGAGTTGAGGTGTGTACAGGTCCGCAGGATGACGTTTGTCAGGGTGAGTTACCCTTTTCCATTGATGACAAAGGGGGAGAGAATGTTGTAGGAAGAGGTGTCATGATTGTAGGGGGAGTACTTGTGTTTCCTTATTGCATGGGAATTTTGACTTGAAAAATTACTCTATTCCGAGTCAAGGATATTTTGGATGGTTTCTACTTGTCGAGATGTTTCCGCTGATATATGGCATGCCACATAATTATTCACGGTTTAAGAGATTTTCGTGTTTGAAGTTAGTAACCCCAGTTAGTGGGCTAAAACCCCATGGGGTTGTGGCATGACACTAATCATTGGTTGTGGCCATTGAATAGTCAATAATTAATAATTTTTTAAAATCCTAAAATCCCTCCAACTTTGACTTGTTGACGAACCTCTCAACCTAAGAATTATATAAATTGTGACCCTCATATCCTCCTGATGCAAGGATTTTGCTTCTTAAAACAAGTCATCGTGGAATTATCGCTATAACTTGTTTTTTTTTCTTTTCTCTGTGAAGCTTCAGATGTTGAAAAAAACCCATTTGAGCCGAAATCCTGATGAAGTGCTTGACTGGATTTCAGATAGTGGTTCACTATATTTTCGGAGATATGATCTGAGGAATTTAGGGTTTTTGCAGGCTCCTGAATTTCATGTCAAACATGTGACCTTGGGTAAATCTTCATAACCTTCTCTCTGAGCATTTGATTCAATTTTCGTAAAAAGTGAAAGAAAGAGGACAACTTGTAGTTTGTTGGATATCGTTTTCAGGACCAAAGGTTGATACCGTGACACGTGGAACTTCGTACAAGTTTTCTCTACTGAACCAGTCTATAATCAAGTCATCGTAGGAGATTGGGCATAAATGTTTCTTGAAGAATCCAATATTGATTAGACCTACGGGGTTGGAAAGAGGACTCAGAGGGCTACCACAGGGCACAATTTCAAATATTGGAGATCCGAAATTACATAGATACAAGAGATTCAATATCGAGCTTATAGAAGGCAAGAAAAAATATGCATTTAAGGATCACTGCAGTAAGGACAACACATCAACAATCAAGGGTAAGTCTGCTACAACAACGTATGTATGATTACTGTTTGAATTTTAATTTGAATATCATCTCTGACATGTGTTTTTGCAGGACAATGTAAGTATTTTGTATGTATGTTTAATTGGGTTTTGTTCATAAATGTTAAACGTTTTTACATTTGAATTTTGAATATTTCTCTAACATATGGTTTGCTGGACAGTCTAAGTATTTTGTTTGTATATTAGTTTGGGTCTTGTTCATTAATGCATGTGCAGGAAGGAGGACACAATAGGAAAACTCAGACACATACTAGAAGGGCAATACAACGCCAAAGTACCATTTACTTGAAGCAAACACAACAATACCTCAGTAGCTGCTAGTGTTCAAAGAAGCAGTGTCAAGTCAAGTATCAGGTAGTGTCAAAAGTCAGTATTGTAAAAATGGTCATTGTAAAATTGTAAAAGAGTCAATCTGCCTGGAGTTGGAGAGTCATTATTGGGAGGTATAAGTGTCATTGTTGGATAATGTTATGGTTGGGTTTCAGGTCATAGTGTTATTGGGTGATTGGTCTAGTGCAAGAAAATCATTATGAATCATACTGTATCGTGGATCATTGTCCTTGGTACGGGAGTCCAAACTCTTGTCTTATTCCTGATCATTATAGGGTGGCAGGGAGGTGCTAGGTTGGTGCATGAAGTCACCTACAGGTTGGAGCCTGTGAACACTTCAGCGTGGTAGGTCGGTCTAGGATGTCGAGGCATCCATTCAATTGACTACTGAAGAAAACATGGCGTTGGGGCATCCTTCTTGTGGGAGCTAGAGAAGAATGCTTTTCTATAATTATAGGAAGTTGTACCTTTCATTTCAGTTGGGGCTAAAGATTAAAAAATTTATTAGAAAAATGTTTGGTGGTTTTGGACCCAGAGAGGGTATTCCACCAAAAATTCATTGCCTATTGTGTTCTATTGTTTATTGTTGTCACTAGATAAACATCAAGAATAATTGAAGATTAACTAATGCTCTGAAAATATTTAAAAGTGGTAATTGATAAGAAAAACTGATTCACCCCCCTGTCACTATTTCTAACAATTGGTATTAGAGCTTGGTTCCTTCAATAATAGTCTAACAACTGGAAGGAGATTATGGAGTATACTAAGAATATAGTTCATCTGTTCAATGGAAATGACTACGCACTTTGGAGTGGAAGAATGCAGGTTCATTTGCTAGCACAAGGATACGAAGTATGAGAAATCATTGAAAAAGGCTTTACAACGACCCAAGATGATCAAGGTAAGAAAATTATGGTATATGATGCAAATGCTAAAGATATCATTATCAACGGGCTTATCGAATCTGTCTATCTTAAGGTACCAAGTTTCAAAACTGCCAAACAAGTATGGGGCAAGCTTAAGAATATATATGCAGGTGACTCAAACATGAAAGAAGCACAACTTCAAATTTACAGGACAAAATTTGAGCAATTCAAAATGAAGGAAGATGAACATATTGATGCATACTTACAACGTGTTGATGAAATAACAAATGGATTGGAAGGTTTGGGAGAACCTGTCGACACGAAAATTGTTGTCCAAAATATCCTTAGAACCTTGCCAGAAATATTCAATCGAAGGTATCTGCCTTGGAATATAGTTCGAATCTAACCAATCTCGGCAAACATGAATTGCATGGAGTGCTTACGACATATGAAATGAGGATTGAAGAAGAAGACGACACATCTTACCTAGAAACAACATTCACCACATCCAAGAAGACTAGTAAGGAAAATCATACTCCGAAAGCAAAAACTTGTAGTTGTAAGGAAGAAAAAATGGAAGAAGATGAAGAAGAATTTTCAAATAAAGAATTTTCATACTTCATGTGAAAAATGAGAACAGGTGTGGGGAAATTCAAAGGTAAACTTCCATTGATATGTATCGATTGTGGTGAGGATGGGCATTTTGTAGCCAAGTGCCCTCACAAAAATGAGGATGTTATGAAAGGAAAGAAAGGTATGAGGAAGTTCAAAAAGCAAGGCAAGAAGAAATGGTTTAAGAAGAGTTTCTTCTCCAAACAAGATAACTCACATTAGAGAACTTTTGAGGTCTAAAATGGGACTCCAAAGAAAAATGTACACCAAAATAAACTTTATAAGAACCAATAGGATTCAAGATGATGATGTCAATCATGGGGGATGATTCAAATTTTGAGCGGGAGTACTCGTTGGATGCAAAAATTAATTCCTCATCCAAGGAGTACCCATGTTGCATACTTTCGATGGACCCTGCTACATGATAAATGAGAAATACATGAAAAAATGTGATTGCAATCATTTTTTTCACGTATTTATCATTTTTTGTGTAGAAGGGTCCATAGAAAGTATGAAACATGGGTACTCCTTGGATGAGGAATCAAATTATGCATCCTGTTGAAAAGTGTAACTAGGTCAGTCTTGACTATGTAATTATGTAATGAAGATGTCAAATATAATAAAATATATTTTTGGTGTACTTGCTTCATGGGTTTCATGAGCAAGATGTTATTATGTAGATAGACTTCTTCTTGATGTCTATTAGGTTCAGAGGAATTCATATAATTAGGTGTCATATATGTATGAAGGATTTAGTTTAGATGTCTATGCTTCGAAGACCTTGCAAAGAAGCTCATAAACAGTCATCAAACAAGCTGGAAGATAAGCTCCTATACAACGAAGACAACCCTCCAACAATGTTGGAATAAACACCTCATAAAATGTTATTTATGTTGGCATACATCTTGAAAACATGTCGGCCTCAAATCTAATGAACATGTTGGCTTAAATATAAGGGGAAAAAACTATATAAACCCCACTAAACTACGCGGAGAAGTCTGGTTAGGTTGCAGACTGTTTTGGAAGGAAAACTCTGAAGTTATAGTGTGGATTAGGGCTGCGTCTAGGGCTGTGTCTAGGGTTGCATATAGGGCTGCGTGCATGACACACTACATCAACTAAGTGCAGATTTAGGGCTGTATCTAAGTGTGGATTAGGGCTGCGTCTAGGGCTATATCTAAGTACTGATTTTTGTGTTAAAATAAGCATCGTTCAAGTGCAGATGATGGTGTTGGAGAAGGGAGTATTCAAGAGTGGATTACATTGTTAAAGAAGACTGAATTCAAGAGTTGATTAAGGTGCCAAAGAAGGTTTAGCTGTGTCAAATCATGAGATAAGAAGGTATAACAAAGTGCATAGTGATTGTGCTAAAGTTATGATTGCATCCAACTGATATAAGTAAACAGTCAATGCCCTAAGGAAGCATAATTTGTGTAGAGATCGAGATGTCTGGTGTAGAAAGGTACAAGTCAGTGAAGGATAGTGTAGAAGAACATAATCAATCAACAACAAGGTCTTGGAAGCATAAGAAGGTCAAGGGTCTATGTCATGGTCATGGTACTTGTAATTTGAAGATCTATAAGAGGAATTATTTGTGGGTTTTCCTCTCCAAGAGGGAGAGGTTTTTCCCTGGCTCTAGGAGCCTAAATTTCGTGTCTTGTGCTCTTTGATAATTGACTTGATGAAAGATTAACTTAACTAAAAGAAGAGACGACATAAGTATCATAATTAAGGTCACAAATAATTGTTAAGAAGAGAATTTTTATTAACCTACAACCTTCCAAATTCTCATCATGGTATCGGAGCTAAGGTGCTGAACATAAGGGCTGCTTGTCAACAAAGACACTCAAAGAAGCGAAGATCAAAGTTTGGGTTGGAAAGTCAAATCAGTTTGCAAGGAAGAATATCTAGCTACTTCAAGTGAGATCTCCTATCTCATTCAAAATATCAACTCCTTCAAGAAAGTAATCTTTGCCATCAAATATTTTCACTCAAGCAATTGTTTGAAGAGAACCTCAACTTCTGAAGATATTCTTTATAATCAAGGGTTCAAGTACACCAAAATTGAAGAAAGGAAACCCTTGACTTCATTCTAAATCATCATCAAGGAAGCTACAAGCAAATCCACCCAAGTAAGTATTCATGACCGTATTTGTCAAGATGCCTTATTGTAAAGAAAGCAACAAGCTGGTTGGGTAATCAAACTTTAGTGCATGAAAAAAAGAACAGACTTGAATTTAATTGAAAACGAAGTAATGGAATATATCGAAGGATCTACTATTCAACCCCCAAAAGGAGATGCTCCAGCCCATTCCAAGTACATGAAGGGAGAAATTAGAGCCTAGAGGATTCTTATAGAATCCATCAAAGAATCTCTCATTCCCTATGTATCAAAACTAAAGACAAAAAAACAAATATATGAGAAATTTGTGGAGTTGTTCTCTGTGATAATTGCAGGAGAAGAAATCTCTATGAGACAAGAACTATACAAAATTAAATTATCAAGGGAAGTAGGAATCACTCCATACTTTATGAGGATTTTTGAAATAAGAGATCAACTGCAAGAACTAGGAGAAGTGATGTCTGACACTGAGATGAATACAATGGTGCTAAATGCTCTACTAGAGGAATGGGGAAACTTCACTTCTAGTCTATATGGGAAGAAAGAAGCCACTCCATTCCATGATTTATGGTCTCTATGTAAAATAGAGGAAACAAGACTAAAGGCCAAAACTGATATAGGACCAAGTGAAGAGAATCATGCCTTTGCAGTCTCATATAGGAAGGAAGTAAGATTCAGAAAAATTTGGCCCTCAGAATAAAAGAAGAAATATGGATAACGTGCGATGCTTTGGATGTATTGAGCTTGGAAAATATAAAAGAGATTGTCCTAAATTTGGAAAGGACAAGAGGAAAAAGGAAGAAGCCCATGTCACTTATGACAGAGAAGAGCCTGATGCTAAAAGATCTAAGAAGGAGGAAGCAAGAGATCTCTATTATGATTGAGATCATCTATCTCTTTAAGTGATCTTTGATTAGTTGTAAAATTGTATGATAGCAATGTACATTAAGAAGCATCTAGATAGAAGCATGGAAGGAGCTCTTGGTGAACAACTTTTGGAAAACCTCTCTACTAAAGTAAAGCAGTCATCAAATCAAGGGTCATCACGGAGAAATTTTTTTGGGATGTGATGATATATTGATGAAGCAGGTCAAAGAAATGAAGCTCTTCATTCAAGAGAAACCTCCACAGGATGACTCAAGGAAAATAATTATGAGGTATGTAGACATATATGCTGATATTGGATGTTGTGAAGTCATGTCATATGGTTGTAGGTAATAGACCTCCGTATTTAGAAGTATGATCTATGAAGAAGGATCTCTCAGTGCACTGACAGATGAAATCAACATAATATGACCTCATAGAATATGAGGTGGTTGTACATAAACAAGAATCTGGAAAATTTGTAATATCCTGGGAATCAAGAATGTGAAAAGAGGAAGAGATCATGAAATGCAACCATGTCAAGAGGCAGTTATCATCCGGAGGCCAAGAAGATGTGACTAGGAGATCTCCTAGGAAGATATGTAGACTCTGACAGAAGTCTGGTAAAGAAGAAGACCCTTGGAAAAAACATATCATTAGGAGATGTGTCAATCTGTATGAAGGATGCTGATGCCTACAGGAAGATGTCATGGTGAAAGATCATCACTAATATAACCTTTGTTCTAAAAGTTCATATGAATATGTTTATCTGGATGAATTTATGGAAGGCTGCTAATCATCAGAAATGATGTATGATCCTTGGAGATGATTCGAAGGAAAGCAACATGGTATAACAATGGACCAGATAAAGGAAGTCTGATGAATCAATTTCTGATAGCTGACATGACTTAGGATGGAAATTATGGATGATCTGTGCCCTATGAAGCAAAAAGTTGAAGATTCCTCAATATTAAAAATCCATGACATCGAGGAAAATAATTTTTCATAAGCAGTTGGGTGTCTCACCATTGCTGCTAGAGGTCCCTGGTTAAGAGGGAGCCTGATGATAAGTTTCTTACTTGGAAGAAACTTGGTAATTCATAAGAATGAGCTTAGGTACATTCCTTGTATAGGATTGAGTACATTCCCCTGTGGAATAGGTCCTCCCTGGTTGAGAGGGAGAGATAAACACATCATTCTGGTCTTCACTTGGGAAGACAAAATGGAGGATTGGGTAATAATATGGTATTCAATACTATTTGAGAATGTATTAGGGAATTCAAGATAAGAGTAGTCGGGGACCGGTATTCTTTGAGGGCTAGCTACCCAAGAGAAGAACAGTCCAAGAATGTCATACTTTGGGAACACCTGGGTGGAGTATGTACCTTGGAGAGACAATGACAAAGGTGTCTATAAGTCATGTGTCTCACTAGCATTGTAGCCCATTGTCTCATTGAGAGATGGGGTTGTTAGTGAAGGCCTTGCACTAGGGAAATTTTGGTTGATATGATGGTATATAGATGCGATTACCAATCCAATTCTTCTAATGAGATTCTTCAGTTTGAAAGTGACCATGTACCTGTATGAATACCTCCCTAGTTAAGAGGGAGTGTTGAAAAGTGTAACTAGGCCGGTCTTCATGTTGACTATGTAATTATGTAAAGAAGATGTCAAAGATAATAAAATATATTTTTGGTGTACTTGCTTCATGGGTTTCATGAGAAAGATGTTATTATGTAGATAGATTTCTTCTTGATGTCTATTAGGTTCATACGAATTCATATAATTAGGTGTCATATATATATGAAGGATTTAGTTTAGATGTCTATGCTTCAAAGACCTTGCAAAGAAGCTCACAAACCATCATCAAACAAGTTGGAAGACAAGATCCTATACAATGAAGACAACCCTCCAACAATGCTAGAATAAACACCTCATAAAATTTTATTTATGTCGGCACACAACTTGAAAACATATCAGCCTCAAATCTAGTGAACAAGTCGGCTTAAATATAGGGGGAAAGAACTATATAAACCCCACTAAACTGCACAGAACAATAATGAATTCAGAGAGCTGCAGGAGATGCAAAGTGCGAGAGATACGAAGTACAGGAATGAGGATTTCCCTCTGAAATTGCGGACAAGTCTGGTTAGGTTGCGGACTGTTTTGGAAGGAAAACTCTGAAATTATAGTGTGGATTAGGGATGCGTATAAGGCTGCATCTAGGGCTTCATCTAGGGCTGTGTGCAAGACACACTACATCAACTAAGTGCGGATTTAGGGCTATATCTAAGTGTGGATTAGGGCTGCGTCTAGGGCTGTATCTAAGTACTGATTTCTGTGTTAAAATAAGCAGTGTTCAAGTGCAGATGATGGTGTTGGAGAAGGGAGTATTCAAGAGTGGATTACATTGTTAAAGAAGAATGCATTCAAGAGATGATCAAGGTGCCAAATAAGGTTTAGCTGTGTCAAAGCATGAGATAAAAAGGTACAACAAAGTGCATAGTGATTGCGCTAAAGTTATGATTGCATCCAGTCGATATAAGTAAAGAGTCAATGCCCTAAGGAATCAGAATTTGTGTTGAGACCGAGCTGTCTGGTGTAGAAAGGTACAAGTCAGTGAAATATGATGTAGAAGAACATAATCAATCAACAACAAGGTCTTGGAAGCATAAAAATGTCAAGGTTCTATGTCACGGTCATGGTACTTGTCATTTGAAGATCTATAAGAAGAATTCTTTGCTGGTTTTCCTCTCCAAGAGGGAGAGGTTTTACCCTGGCTCTAGGAGCCTAACTTTCGTGTCTTCTGCTCTTTTATAATTGAATTGATGAAAAATAAACTTAATTAAAAGAAGAGAAGACATAAGTATCATAATTAAGGTCACAAGTAGTGAGTGTCCCCACTCAAAATTGGAGTAAACAATTAGGGAGATAAGTTGAAAATATGATGTTGAAAACGTAGTTTTTTTCTTTTTTCCCTCTAAAATTTGATGATGTGATATACTCTTATTTTATTATTTCCACTATTATTTTATAATTTCCTTAGGAGGCCTATATCATACCTCAAAATTCCCTTAATGTCTAATGAAGACAGTGATAATGAAGAAGAAATCATCAAAAGAGTATTGTTTATGGCCGAGCATAATAAGGAAGAAACATCTGACGAAGAAGGAGACGAAGAAAAAGAGATGACTGAGGTTGAATTTCAAAACGAAGTGATCAGGGTTATCAAAGAGCTCAAGGTCAAGAAGAAGCATGTCAACACTCTTGAAGACAAATTAAAGATAGAAACAAAAAAGGTCCTAAATCTTAAAATCAAGGTTGAAGAATACAAACGAGTTGAAGAATCACTCAGGGAAGAATTAAAGGAAAGTAGCAAGGAAAGAGAAGCATTGGAAACTGAAATAGTTTCTCTACGAAAGCAAGTAAAAAATGGAAAACCTCTTCAAAACTACACCAACGGCTCTAAGGCATAGGAAGAAATAATCGACAATCAATGATCAAACAGTGTCAAGACTAGTCTTGGTTACAAATAAAAATCTGAAAAGGAGCCAAGTCCTTCTATGACAACAAAAGAATATGGATATGAAAAATATAACAAGCAGGTAGACCTCCCAGCCAACTCAAGAGATTAGGACTTGCAGGAAGAACCATGGAAGACAATTCCTCGAAGAATATTTCCTCCCAGGTATCAACCTATCTTCTATGGTCATTTTTATTCATGTGGAAGGTTTGGACATAGAGCTATAAAATGTCGCACGTATGTTTGGAATAAATATAGTTTCGTGATATATATCAGAAATGAATATTCCGGAACTCAATAGAATATTAACATATTTGATCATTTGAGAGATGATGTCGAATGTTATAAATGTAACAATTTCGGAAACCTAGCTAAAGATTGCAAACTTGGAAGTTCTTCACAGAAATTCTCGCAAAATCAGAATGAACAAATATGGAAAAAGAAGACTGAAAAATGTGCTATCATTCTCAAGGCTCGAAGCAACAGAAACGTTTGGTATGTTGATAATGGTTTCTCAACTCATATAACTAGAGATAGGAATAAGTTCATATCCTTGAAGGAAAAGAAGGATGGAACAATGTATTTTGGAAATGATGGGTCTTCAAACGTCATAGGAGTAGGTACAGTCACACTTGGAAGCAAGAATGCATTAGCGAAATATGTATTGTTGGTTGAAAATATGAATCACAATCTGCCCAGTGTTGGAGAAATGTGAGATCAAGGACACACGATGCTATTTAACTCTAGGAAATGTGAAATCAGGAAAGACAAGTTCGGTAAAATTATGGCTACAACAAGTAGAGCTCTAAATGACTTAAATATTTTGGATGAGACACCTAAAGGGTGCGTTTTGGCGAAAGAAGACAAAAGTTGGTTATGGCACAAATGAATGGGACATATAAATTTTTACAATTTGGTCACGATCAATAAGAAGGAAGCAGTAAGAGAAATGCCTAAAATTTCAAAACCTACCTATACGATATGTGAATCTTGTCGGCACGACAAGCAGACAAAAGTTGAGTTCAAGACAAAAGAACACTTTGCATCACTTCCATCAGAATTAGTACATACTGATCTATGTGGTCCTATGAGAACAAAAGGTTTAGATGGCGAATTATATTTTATGCTAATGATAGATGATTACACCAGAATGACAAATGTTATCTTCTTAAAGAAAAAGACTGAGGCATTTGAGTGTTTTAGAATATACAAGGAATTGGTAAAAAATGAAACTGATTTGAAGATCAAATGTCTGAGATCAGATAATGGTGGAGAATTCACTTCCAAGGTATTTCAACAGTACTGTGATGAAAATGGAATAAAAAGGAAATTCTCAACAATCAGAACACCGCAGAAAAATGGTGTTGCTAAAAGAAAAAACAAAACCGTACAAGAAATGGCCAAAACAATGTTAAATGAATCAAAATTAGATGATAAATTATGGGTTCAAGAAATCGATACAACTGTATTCATTATGAACAGAGGTTTGCTAAGGAACAATTGTAACATGACTCCATATGAATTATGGAAAGGAAGACCGAATAATGTCAAATACTTCAAAATATTTGGAAGCAAATTCTACATCAAAAGAGAAGATAAAAAAATGGGCAAGTTCAATTCCCGTGTTGATGAAGGTTTTTTCATTGGTTATTCAAGCAGAAGGAAGGCTTATAGATACTACAATATGAGGGGAAGACATATAATGGAAAGCATAAATGTTACTTTTGATGAAGATTGTGTTACAAAGCATAACCATGAGATTGTCCCTTCAAGAAAATCTAAGGGATCCGAGGGAGAATCTGTGAAGGATGAAGAAGAAACTCTAGAACAAGACTAATCAAATAAGGAAACAACAATCAACCAAGAGGAAATAAGAAATGATCAGCAGGATGTACAAGAAAATTCTCCAAAATCTTTAAAATAATGGTGTCAAAAGAATCATCCATCAAATAAAATCATCGACAACATAAATGAAGGAAAATCATCATAACTTTCTCTCTGAGCATTTGATTCAAATTTCGTAAAAGGTGACAGAAAGAGGACGGAATGTAGTTTGTTGGATATTATTTTGAGGATTGAAGGTTGAAACAGTGACATGTGGCACTTCGTACAAGTTCGCTCTACTGAACCAATATATAATCAAGTCATCGTAGGAGATATGGATCTTGAAGAATTCAATATTGATTAGACCTGCAAAGTTGGAAAGAGGACTTAGAGGGATACCACAGTGTACAATTTCAGACCTTGTAGATCCGAAATTACATAGATACAATAGATTCAAAATCGAGATTCTAGAAGGCAAGAAAAAATATGCATTCAAGGATCACTGCGGTAAGGATAACACAACAATAGTCAAGGGTAAGTCTGCTACAACAAGGTATGTATGATTAGTGTTTCAATTTTAATTTGAATATCATCTGTGACATGTGTTTTTGCAGGACAATGTAAGTATTTTGTATGTATGTTTGATTGGGTTTTGTTCATAAATGTTGACTGTATTTACATTTGAATTTGAATGTTTCTCTGACATATGGTTTGTAGGATAATGTAAGTATTTTTCTTGTATATTGGTGTGGGTATTGTTCATTAATGCATGTGTAGGAAGGAGGACACAATATGACAAATCATACAGATACTAGAAGGACAATGCAACACCAAAGTACCATTACTTGAAGCAAGCACAACAATACCTCATCAGCTGCTAGTGTTCAAATAAGCATTGCCAAGTCAAGTATCAGGTTGTGTCAAAAGTCAGTATTGTAAAATTGTAAAAGAGTCATTATTGTAAAAGAGTCAATCTGCATAGAGTTGGAGATGCATTGTTGGGAGGTATAAGTGTCATTGTTGGATAATGTTATGGTTGGGTTGCAGGTCATAGTGTGATTGTGTGATTGGTCTAGTTCAAGAAAATAATTTTGAATCATATTGTATTGTGGATCATTGTCCTTTGTACGGGAGTCCACACTCTTGTCTTAATTCTGATCATTATAGGGTGGCAAGGAGGTGCTAGGTTGGTGCATGAAATAACGTATAGGTTGGAGCCAGTGAACACTTCAGTGTGGTAGGTCAGTCTAGGATGTCAGGGCATCCATTCAGTTGACTACTGAAGAAACCAGGGTGTTGGGCGTCCTTCCAGTGAGAGATGGATAAGAATGTTTTTCTATAAGTCTAAGAAGTTTTAATTTTCATTTTAGTTGGGGCTGAAGATTAAAGAATTTATTAGAAAAGCGTTCGGTGGTTTTTGACTTGGAGGGGGTTGTCCACCTAAAATTCGTGTACCTATTGTGTTCTATTGTTTACTATTTTTATTGGATAAACATCAAGAATAATTGAAGATTAACTAATGCTCTGAAAAGATTTAAAAGTGCTAATTGACAAGAAATACTGATTCACCCCCCCCTCTTAGTATTTCCAATACCAATTTTCTGCTTAGCTTGCCTTTCCGCACTTTATCTGTTATTTCTGCACTTGATCTACCTAATACTTGTGACCCCATTTCCGAATGGTCTTTCCTTGAAGTTTCAACCAAAAAAATTAAAAATCAATCTTTGAACTTAATAACTAACCCAATGCTTTAGACAAACAAATCTAAATGTGAAAGAGAGATCCATTTGTGAGTTGAGAAGGTCTAGCTTCTAAGCTGACATGTGGTTTTGTGGTTACCTCTGGGTTTCTTTTACAACCTTAAGAAATTATGGAGTGATAACATAGTGGCGACCATACTGGGGACAAATAAATTGTCATTTATATTCTATTTTTCCCTAGTGAACATTTCTGTTTCAGTGCTTAAATATGTTTCTAGGTTTGTGGCTGATAAATAGATCTGAATTAAGGTTGTTTTCTAGTTATAAATTGCACATATTCTACATTTGTAAATATAAAATAAGCAGATTTGTCCCCTAAAAGAATTCATACTAGAGCACATCCATATCTTGACCCTCCAAAAATTGTAGATAATCTAGAAAAATAAATCAGAAAAAAGAGTGTAACTGAGAGTGAATCAAGTGAAAGTCTTGTGTCAAGGGCTAATTCCCTTCCCGAGAGTTTTTTCACTTTAGAAGATATAGAATTTGATTTTGATTTTCAAGATACTCTTTTTAGAAGAAAATCTGATAGTGTTGTGCCTAAAACAGTTATTGATGAAAGCCTGCTAAAACCTCATAAATCAAATAAGACTGTGTCTAAAACTCTCATCCATCAATAACTTAAAATCTCACCTTCTTCTTCTTTTACTTCATCTTCTAGTCCTACCACCTCTATTCTAACACAAAAAAGTGGAATCATACCCCCTTTGGTACCTGCACCTATTGTAGTTTCATTCAAAACTCATATAGCAGTCATGGCAGGACAATATGCTACTTTGTTATTACAAGCCCCATTACATAACATGCCACAAACCTATGCACAAAGAATACCGCAATTTGATGGTTCAGGTCCTATAACAACTCAACAACACATTGATAGGATGAATGAATTATTTGATCTAGAAGAAGTAGATCATGATGATGTGAAAATGAGGTTGTTTGCACATTGTCTAATGGGAGAAGTAAAAAAGTGGTATAGGAAAATACCAGCTGGAGGTGTTGCAGATTTACAACAGTTCCATCAACGTTTTTTTACTATATGGGAAACTAAAAATAACTTCCTCCAAATTATTGTCGACTATGAAAATTTAAAGACAACTCCAAATGAAACTGTCCAAGATTATTGCACTAGGTTTAACAATGTTTATAACTCTTTCCTTGCTGCAATAAAACCCCCACTTGGATTAGCCTTAATCTGTTTTCTAGAAGGATTTGATGTTGATATGGCCTATCAATTAAGAGAAAGAAGTCCAACCACCCTCGAAGAGATGCAAATTAACGCTGTTAGTGTAGAGGGTAATTTATTAGCCAAAAGAGCCAAGATAAGAACTGAAAGAAGGGTCACTATTAAAGAGGTAACCTCTTCTTCATTAGACTTAAAACTAGATAACCTAGTTAGAACAATGGAAAGAATGATGGAGAGGATGAATGTAGCAGAGAGGACACCGCCTAGAGAACCTCAAGGGGGACTTGAAATTCGAAATCCTAACTTTAGAAGACCACAACCTTAGATCAAACAAATATAACAAAGATGTCCAACTGATCAACAACAAATTAGGCCTCCTTTCCATGAAAAATTTGCTGAAGAAGAATGGAAATCATACAAGAACTAGAAGAGGATCAAATAAATCTGTTTGGAGAAGGAGAAACATACCTTGTTTTTCTAATTGAAGAAGAACAAAATCTTATCCAATCTTCATTGTCATAGGACATGCCTACTAAATCACCAGAATATCAACAAGGGTATCAAAACACTGTTATGGAAGTACACAAACGATAAAATCTGAGAAGCAAGAAGACAACATCAAACCCTCCCAAAAGGGCATCCAATGATACATCTTCTACTAGTCAAACAAAGCAAACAACTTAGAAAGAAGCCTCACAGAAAGAAACACCTCAGAAAGAAACCCTTGAGAAACAAACTCCTAAAAAGAAAGAGATAAGTATTTAGGAAGTAGAAAGGTCTCAGAACTCTTTTAACATTGAAAATGAGCTTTCAAAGGTAAAAATATAAGTTCCATTGCTTGAATTAGTGAGAAAAGATGCCTACAAAAGTCAAGTTGTAAAGGAACTACAAATTGAGGAAGGATCTGACAATGTTAATGTAACTGATGATCAACCCAAGTTACTATTCAGACCTGAAGTAGATGGTATTCCACAATATGGCAATGTTCCTCCATTTTATGTTAGTGTAAACATCCATGATTTCATTCTACACAATGCTATGTTAGATTCAGGTGCTTCACGCAATCTTATGCTAAAAGAAATTATGGAAAAAATGGGTTTAGACATAACAAGACCTTATAAACACATATATTCCTTTGATTCAAATAGAGTAAAATTTTTGGGATTAATTAAAGATTTGTGTGTTACTCTAGCTCAAATCCCATATAAAAGCTTAGTCATGGACATTGTTGTGACTAATTTCCCCCCTAAATATGACATGCTGTTTTCAAGATCATGGGGAGCAAAATTACAGGGAACATTGAAACTAAACATGGCATATGCAACGATTCCTGTTTTTGGCTAAAAAAGAAAACTGTATAGGGAAACCTTAATGAAATATATGGTCAGTAGCCAGGAAAAACCCAACAATTATCCTACTTACTCTGTGCATTCATATATGGATTCTTTCATCTTACATAATGATATTTGTTTGGAAACAGAGGTTCAGGTTTTATACATCAAACCAAAACAGAAAGATATTAAAAAATAAGAATAGGTGAAACTAGATGGGTTATGGAATGTTGTACAAGTCAGCCCCTCCATTCAAATTTTGGCCAAAGTCACCTCTTTCCCCTTTATCGTTGCCCTTTCCCGAGCCAGAAATACATTGAAAAAGGCTAAAAATCCGCTCTTTAAAGTCATATAAGGCCTAGCTCTTTTGTCCCCTAGATCCGCGCCTCCCTTCATCCATACAGCCAAGCGCTGCCCCTTAGATCGTTTACCGCAAATCGCATGATCGCGCTATCGCACTTTCCCCCCATCGCATATCCGCCCCATCGCAAAAGCGCAGTTTCCCGTTCATGCCATTCTCCGTCATTGCACTTTTCATTTTTGCGATCTGCGCTCGACCAGTCACGCCCATCGCAGAGCGCAGAGCGCAGTTTCTTGTTACTCCATCGTTTCCCCCATCGCACTTTCTCCACTTGCGAGTTTGCGATGTGCGCTCTGGGTCCCACTTCCAAAGTCTTTGCTCCATTGTTTTGTCATGTTTTCCTTCGTAACTTCCACGAAAGTTAATCTTTGAGTTTTCGTGCCGTTAGCATTTTTCCGCCATTTTCCTTCATCAGCCCACGTGTCATTCGCTTTTCCCTCCACTATTCACATATTTCGTTTATGTGTTGTGTTTCAGTGTTTTTGTTTGATGTCTTTGCCTCGTGCACTTATCGTCGTCCCGCTGTATTACCCCATTTTCACTTCCCATTCCTATGCTGTTCCTCTGTGTTTTCGCCACCCCGCGTCATCTCATCATCCCCTCAAATCGGTGCCATCGCTTCCATTAACCTCACTATGTCCACTATCTCTGTGATTAGTTTTATTCAACAGGCTTTTGTTTTTGCAGGACCTTGTTGTGGAAACGAAATTGGCAGAAAGGATCCGGGAGTCACTATGATGTGACCTCCATCAAAGAAAGATATTTCAATCTATAGAACCCTCCAGAGAAAATAAAAAAAAGGAAAATTTGGGCAGATGAAAACATTAATGCAACAGCAAATTATTAATGAAGGAGCAATGAATTCAGTGTCCGGCATGAAAGGTTTCAAATTTAAATTCAAAATTAGAAGGCCGAAAGTACCATGTACAGAAACAGGCGCCTGAAGGTTTTATTGCCACAGATATTCCTCCTCCAGCAAAGAGCCGAATATTTACATATTTTATTATTTATGTCTTGTTTATAAGCAGATTTTCATTTTTAGCACTCATTTCCGGAAATAAGTTGTAAAGTACAGCCATTTATGTTCAGTTATTCATAGTGTGGGCGCGAGTGTTTTCCGCCACGTGATTCAAAATAAGTCATTAAATTTTTTCCATCTACCTCCTCCTCTAGAATTCTCTATCTCTCCTATAAAAGTTAGAAAGAAAGACATTGTAAGGGTTCCAGATTTCTATCAGCAGATGGTGCAGTGAAAAAGGCTTTGGATACATTTTGTAATATTTCTGTATGAAGGTTTAGAGCCCGTAGGGTCTCAGTGAGGAGTTATAGCTGTAATGATGATTCTGGTCTTTGGTATCTCGCAGTATGTAATCTCCTCTTATGTGTTAATATAATATCTCATTTCATGTTATTTATCTTCTTGTATCATGTTCTAGAATGTGAGTGGCTCACTAGTTTGCAGTAAGGATTCATCCTAGTTGATGCCCTTTCTGGGATTAGTCAAGCGCTTTAAATAGGCCTAGTCATGATATACTGTTCCATGTTCACCTTATCCATATTTTCTGCTATATCAGTTGTGTTAGGAGGGTGCTTTTAAAATGCCAGGATTGTGTATGGATTCTTGAATTGGCAAGCCCATGCATGGTTCTGCTGTATATCTGGGTATCAGTCTAATATCAACTGGTATTCTCTTATTATTCCTCTCAGTGCATCCGCTTTCTGATATTTTATTTCTGCGATATATTATTTGAACTGGCACTCTTTACAGTAAGCTGTCTCTTAACTGTCTGATGCCTTTGTATTGGAGTCTTGCATGATGTTCCTACACTACCCTTATCTTTGTACCAGCTTCTGAGAGAGATTGGTCCCATTCTAAACTAATTTCCTTGTTCAATAAGAGATAGTAAGTGAGCTTTTTGGATTGACAACCCAAGCTATAGGAAGAGCTCCTTGCTATATTAAGATGTCCTAGGCACTGGTCTATGGCAACTCTGGACTATCTCCAGGGGTGACAAAATTGTCCACAACATCTTCTTGGCGCCGTTGCCGGGGATCGAATTCAAGAATATCAGTTTCCCTGGGCCTCGACAAATCGTTTTCACTCTCTAATCAGGTGAGCACGGAGAGTTGAAGAGTTGCGTATCTCTCACCTTGGCGACTCCACTATTCTTTTTTTGATAAATTTATTGGTAGTCCTGGCTCCTCGCAAGCCACATTTGAGGTCAGATACATCTCAATCAAAAACACCTTATGTGTCTGACCCAGAGAAGATCATTCATAAAAGAGTTTGGAAGGAAAGGAAGTCAGTTTGTGCTGAAAACCCTGAATACTCCGTTGAAGATTATCCACCCTCTTCTTCTCAAGAGATCAGAACAGAAAATCCCGAGTTTTACTCAGAAACTCTACGTAGAGGAAGTGCCTAGATTGAAGAAGATTCTCATCCTACTTTCGAGGCTGAGGAAATTAAGGAAGTCACAGAAGTAGTTGCTGTTAACCGTGAACTATTCCCATCCACACCTCGGGCTTCTGTGCAATATATTCCCATTGTTATTCATACTCCACTTCCTCCTACTCCTCTCCCTTCATTTGTATCTCAGATTGTTGCTCAACCCCCACCCCCTCCAATGGCTAATGTTCCTGCTTTTCTATTTAACAAATATGCTCCTCTGGCCTTACCCCAAGTGCTAAATGATATGCCACAGGATTACTTAAAGATTCTGCCAAGATTTAATGGATAAAATGAAATTGATGCTCAGAAGCATCTCGAGACCTTCTGCTCTTTTGCAGAAAACTTAAATGTCGAACATTTGGATGTGGTCTTGAGATTGTTTGTACAATCTTTGGAGGGTGAAGCCAGAAAATGGTTCAAAACATTGGGAAATCATTCTGTGACCACCTGGGACCAGATGGAGAATACTTTCCTCAGAAAGTGGGGAGAAAAGAAAGATCATGGTCAGTGTCTTACTGAATTTAATACTTTGAAGAAGAAGCCTAATGAAGGAGTGTCAGAGTTTGTTAAAATATTTAACAAGTTATATTTGAGCCTGCCTCCTGAAATGAAGCCCCATGAAGCTGCTGCCAAGATAATGTTCATAGCAGCCTTTGATTTTGATTTTGGATTCTCATTGAGAGAAAGAAAACCTGCCACTTTAGATGATGCGTAGTTAGATGCTTTGGAGTTAGAAGCAAACTTTGCCTCCTTTGGGAAATTAAAAGGAAAAGCTGAACAAGATACTAGAAGGAGAGGCAAAGAAGAGATTTCTACTTCTAATCAAGATAAGGATTCAGATAAAATGGATGAAATAAGCAAAATGATAAAGAAGATGGTCAAGCTTGAACTGGAAGCTAAAAATGCGGCTCCCAAGAATTTCTATAATGCTCCAAACAGAGGATACAATCCCCAGTATAGAAGACCACCGTTGCAGATATTGCCAAGAGAAGCAAAGGAGCAACAAGATCAGGTACCACATCCTTTGTACCTGGAAGGTCCAGCAGAAGACTCCACCGAAGATGCGGCTTATGGATTAGAGGATTCAAATCTAGCTTTTTCAAATAATGATGATATAGAATGCCCCTTGCAAGAAGAAGAAGAAGAAGCAGAGATTGACCATTATTGTAAGCAATTTGCTGACTTCATGGAAGCACAATTCAATGAAAAATATGATCTCAGATCTTCAAGAAAGAGGACCCGAACTCAAGATCAAGAAGAGGAGCCACCTCAGAAAGAAGCACCTGCTCAGAAGGAATCAGCAACAAAGAAAAGCATAGAAAAAGGTAAGAACCCTCTAAATGTTCTCCCGCAGTCTAATGATCAGATTCCTTCTTCTTCAAAAATAGTCAGTCCTCTTAATGTTGAGTCAGTGTCGAAAGAAATTAAATCTTCACCTGAAAATAAAGAATTTAAAGAAGCTGTAATAGAAAAGCCCCCTTCTGCTTTTAATTTACAAAAATAACTTGAGAAAATTAAGATTCCAGTCCCCCTGAATGAACTATTAAAACAACCTGTATATCAGTCTCAAGTTACTTCCTTTATACTTCCTCCTGAAATACCAATCGTGCCTGATAGTTTAAACCTTCAAGAAGAAAGACCCATGGTAGTCTTTGGCCCACATGTCGAGGAGATAGACCCCTCTACTCCTCCCTTTTACGTGTCCCTAGTTATTCATGACCTGTTGTTACACAATTGTATGTTAGATTCTGGGGCTTCTCATAATCTTATGCCTTTGTCTGTCATGGAGCAATTAGGGCTGCAAATTACAAGACCATACAAAGACTTATATTCATTTGATTCCAAAAGGGTTAAATGCTTGGGAATGATTAAAGACTTAGTGGTCAATTTGGCCCAAATTCCAGCAAAGAGTGTGGTCATGGACATTATGGTTGTCGATATCCCAGCTCGCTTTGGCATGTTGCTGTCAAGGTCCTGGGGTACAAAAATTGGTGGGTCAATCAAATTGGATTTAACATATGCTATTGTCCCGGTATTTGGAGGCCAGGAGAGGAGGTTATACAGGGAGACTAGATTTGTTAAAATGGTAACTAAGACTGATTGCTCAGAGAATTCACCAGTGTATAACAAAGAGGGAGACTTCTCATGTTTGATGTTAGAAGAAAATAAAAATTATGCTCATGAGCCCCTTTTTGGTCAAATCCAAGCTGAGCAGCCTAAAGAAGATCAGGCATCAGAAATTTGGACTTTTCATTTTGATGGGGCAAATTCAAGGGAAGGCAATGGAGCTGGGGTGTTATTGATCTCTCCTACAGGAAAATGGGTGCCACTGTCCTTTAAATTGGAATATGAAGCTACCAACAACGTAGCTGAATATGAGGCACTATTATTGGGACTGCAAACATCAAGAAACATGGGCATCCAAAGTCTAAAAGTCATGGGAGACTCTGAGCTGGTGGTAAGGAAGATTAGAAATCAATGTCAAACCAAGCACCCTCGGCTGAGAGCATATAGAAACGAAGTATGGGACATGGTAGAAAATTTCTTCTCAGCATTTAACATACAGTTCATGCCTCGGGAGCAAAACAGAATAGCAGACTCTCTTGCTGTAGCTGCCAATACATTTCGTCCTCCTCAGAATCCACTTTTAAGATATGAAGTGGAGGTACGTTACAGACCATCCATTCCAGATAATATAAAGCATTGGCAGGTGTTTGAAGATGATGAACAGATGAAGAGATTCATGGAGACAGTGGGAGAATTCTCCAATATGGAGATTGACGACCATGAGGAGGGAGAAGTTCAAAATATTGTAGAAAACAGATGGGAAGAGAAGATAGCAGGTAATAAAGTGCTGCAGCTGAAAGGAAACGTTATACCTAGAGGGCTGGTGCCCCTAGAAAGATTATTTAACAAAGATGATATTCCGTTGCATCCAAACAAGGTGATGGAAGAAGATCAAGTGAGAGACTTAAATCTAGGTACTTATGCTGATCCCAAAATTGTGAAACTATCTAAAAGGGTCCTAGAAGAATATAGAGAAAAATATTTGAAGTTGTTTCAATTTTATAAAGATGTATTTGCTTGGTCCTATCAGGACCTAAAAACTTTCGATGTTAATATAATGCAGCATAAAATTCCTTTGAGGGAAGATGAAAAGCCTTATAAGCAGAAGCTCAGACATATAAATCCTCTGCTGCTTCCCTCTATTGAAAAAGAAATCAAGAAGCTACTGAAGGCCAAAATAATTGTGCCATTGAGATACTCAGAATGGATAGCAAACCTTGTTCCTGTTCGAAAGAAAAATGGAGAAATAAGGCTGTGTGTGGATTTCAGGAATTTAAACAGAGCATCTCTAAAGGATAATTATCCACTGCCTAAGATGGACTACATCCTGCAGAAAGTGGTGGGAGCATCCAGAATGTCAATGATGGATGGATTTTCTGGTTATAATCAGGTAGCTGTATTCCCAGAAGACCAGAAGAAAACTGCATTTACTACACCATGGGGAACATTTATGTATGCCAGAATGCCATTTGGATTAATTAATGCAGGAGCTACTTTTCAGAGGGCAATGGACATAGCCTTTGTTGGGGAGCAGGACAAGTTTTTGGTGGTATACCTTGATGATATCACAGTGTTTTCAAAGAATGATGATGAACATATTGAGCACTTAAGAAGAACTTTTGAAAAGTGCAGAAGGTATGGCTTATCCCTCAATCCTCAAAAATCTTTATTTGCATTAGATGAGGGAAAACTCCTAGGGCACATTGTAGCTAAAGATGGTGTGAAAATAGACCCTAAGAGAGTTGAAGTAATAAACAGCATTCCTTTACCCAGGAATAAGAAGGAAGTGCAGGTGTTCTTGGGCCGAATTAATTTTCTGAGAAGGTTTATTCCTAACTATGCTGAGATAGTTAGGCATATAACTGATATGTTGAAAAAGGATAGTGAAGTGAAATGGTCCCAGGAGTCTAGAGATGCATTCACCAGGATAAAACAGACATTTGCTGAAGCCCCTGTGCTAGCCGGGCCAGATTATGCAAAGCCATTTATGATATTTTCATTTGCATCACCCCATACAATTGCCGGAGTCTTATTGCAAAAGAATGAAGATGGATATGAGCAGCCAACAGCTTTCTTCAGTCAAGTACTACATGATGCTGAATTAAAATATAATATATTGGAGAAGCAGACATATGCCCTATTAAAGTCCCTTAAAGCTTTTAGAACCTATATTTTGCAATCTCACATTACTGCATATGTTCCCACAGTAGCTGTTAAAGATATTCTCGTTCAGGGGGACAACGAAGGTAAAAGAGGAAGATGGATTGCAAAAATACAGGAGTATGATTTGGATATAAGGCCTACTAAGCTGATTAAAGGACAGGGACTTGCTAAGATGTTATCCGAATCAAATCACCAAGCCTTGGGCATTAATTTATCCATCATAGCAAATGAAGAATCTGAAAAAGGAGAAGAGCAGCAAGGACTAGAGATGGCCACTCAAAAGATACATATGAAATATATAACCAGTTCTTGGTATAAAGAAATAGTTGAATATCTTTTAACACTTAGCTGTCCTCTAAGTTGTGATAAGACAAAATACAGAGCTGTAAGGATGAAATCTCAGAAATACATAGTTGCTAATGGACAGCTTTATTGGAGAGACCCTTTAGGTATATTACTATTATGTCTAACAGAAAATGAAGTGGAGAATATACTGACAGAATTTCATGAGGGAATATGTGGAGGAAATTACAGCTGGAGGGCTACAGCTCATAAAATCTTGAAGGCCGGCTTCTACTGGCCAAAATTATTTACATATGCTTTCGCCTGGGTTAGGGCATGTGACAAGTGTCAAAGATTTGCAGAAAGACAGAAGTTAGCCGCTTTACCGTTAATTCCAGTACATGTAAATGCACCATTTTAAAAATGGGGATTAGATTTCATAGGAGAAATACATCCCCCATCAAGTGGCCAACACAAATGGATACTAACAGCCACAGATTATTTTACAAAATGGGTGGAAGCCATACCTGCAAGGAATGCTACAGATGCTGTGATAATCAAGTTTATGGAGGAAAATATCATATCCAGGTTTGGCTGTCCTGTTAGAATTGTAACTGATAATGCACAGGCTTTTAAATCGACCAGGTTCGAAAATTTCTGCCGACAATATAACATTATATTGAATCATTCAACAGCCTACTATCCGCAAGGGAATGGCCTGGCAGAATCTTCTAATAAAACATTGGTGAGGGCCCTGAAGAAAACGATAAATGAAAACCAGAAGAATTGGGATTCTCAATTAAAATTTGCTCTATGGGCGAATAGGATAACCAGCAAGTGAGCAACAGGGAAGTCCCCTTATGAATTAGTATATGGAAGAGCAGCTGTGTTTCCTGTGTAGCTGGCTATGCCAGTGGCACGTTTCATGCAAGAAAATCAAGAAGAATCAGATGATATGGTCAGAAGGATAAATCAATTGGTAGAATTAGAGGAAACACGCAACCAGGTGAACCAAAGATTAGCTGAGTATCAGGAAAAAATGAAAGATATCTTTGATCAGCATGCTAAAGATAGAAAGTTTCAGATTGGGGACCTAGTTCTCAGATGGGATGTCAGAAGAGCTGAAAAAGGAAAACACGGGAAATTTGACCCCCTTTGGTTTGGTCCATTCAAAATTGTGCAACAGGGAGGCAACAACACATTTATATTGGAAAATTTACAGGGTGACTGGTTAGATGCCCCCGTGAATGGACGATTCCTTAAATCTTACTTCCAGTACTGATTCAAGCAGACCAGGCTTGATGTATTATAATGTATATGATGTATATAAGTGTGATTTCAATTTTAAATGTAAATAGTATAGATAAGCTGATAAGTTTTGAAGAAAAGCAAAGGGATCATAGAGTAAAATTCACACACAAGAGGGTCTGAGGTCTGCGCGTTCTCGACATGACCGAAGACAAACATGCCGTTCCCAGGTGGAGCCAATGTTGTACAAGTCAGCCCCTCCATTCAAATTTTGGCCAAAGTCTCCTCTTTCCCCTTTATCGTTGCCCTTTCCCGAGCTGGAAATACATTGAAAAAGGCTAAAAATCCGCTCTTTAAAGTCATATAAGGCCTAGCTCCTTTCTCCCCTAGCTCCACGCCTCCCTTCATCCATACAGCCAAGCGCTGCCCCTTAGAGCGTTTACCGCAAATCGCATGATCGCGCTATCGCACTTTCCCCGCATCGCATATCCGCCCCATCGCAAAAGCGCAGTTTCCCGTTCATGCCATTCTCCGTCATCACACTTTTCGTTTTTACGATCTGCGCTCGACCGGTCACGCCCATCGTAGAGCGCATTGCACAGTTTCTTGTTACTCCATCGTTTCCCCCATCGCACTTTCTCCACTTGCGAGTTTGCGATGTGCGCTCTGGGTCCCACTTCCAAAGTCTTTGCTCCATTGTTTTGTCATGTTTTCCTTCGTAACTTCCACGAAAGTTAATCTTTGAGTTTTCGTGCCGTTAGCATTTTTCCGCCATTTTCCGTCATCTGCCCACGTGTCATTCGCTTTTCCCTCCACTATTCACATATTTCGTTTATGTGTTGTGTTTCAATGTTTTTGTTTGATGTCTTTGCCTCGTGCACTTATCGTCGTCCTGCTGTATTACCCCATTTTCACTTCCCATTCCTCTGCTGTTCCTCTGTGTTTTCGCCACCCCGCGTCATCTCATCATCCCCTCAAATCGGTGCCATCGCTTCCATTAACCTCACTATGTCCACTATCTCTGTGATTAGTTTTATTCAACATGCTTTTGTTTTTACAGGACCTTGTTGTGGAAACGAAATTGGCGGAAAGGATCCGGGAGTCACTATGATGTGACCTCCATCAAAGAAAGATATTTCAATCTATAGAACCCTCCAGAGAAAATAAAAAAAGGCAAATTTGGGCAGATGAAAATATTAATGCAGCAGCAGATTATTAATGAAGGAGCAATGAATTCAGTGTCTGGCATGAAAGGTTTCAAATTTAAATTCAAAATTAGAAGGCCGAAAGTACCATGTACAGAAACAGGCGCCTCAAGGTTTTATTGCCGCAGATCTTCCTCCTCCAGCAAAGAGCCGAATATTTACATATTTTATTATTTATGTCTTGTTTATAAGCATATTTTCATTTTCAGCACTCATTTCCGGAAATAAGTTGTAAAGTACAGTCATTTATGTTCAGTTATTCATAGTGTGGGCGCGAGTGTTTTCCGCCACGTGATTCAAAATAAGTCATTAAATGTTTTCCATCTACCTCCTCCTCTAGAATTCTCTATCTCTCCTATAAAAGTTAGAAAGAAAGACATTGTAAGGGTTCCAGATTTCTATCAGCAGACGGTGCAGTGAAAAAGGCTTTGGATACATTTTGTAATATTTCTGTATGAAGGTTCAGAGCCCGTAGGGTCTCAGTGAGGAGGAGTTATAGCTGTAATGATGATTCTGGTCTTTGGTATCTCGCAGTATGTAATCTCCTCTTATGTGTTAATATAATATCTCATTTCATGCTATTTATCTTCTTGTATCATGTTCTAGAATGCGAGTGGCTCACTAGTTTGCAGTAAGGATTCATCCTAGTTGATGCCCTTTCTAGGATTAGTCAAGCGCTTTAAATAGGCCTAGTCATGATATACTGTTCCATGTTCACCTTATCCATATTTTCTGCTATATCAGTTGTGTTAGGAGGGTGCTTTTAAAATGTGATTTCTGCATGGATTCCTTCTTGAATTGGCAATTCCATGCATGGTTCAGATATCCGGGGCATCACCATATTTCAACCATTCTCTATTATTCCTCTCAATGCAATCCGCTTTCTCATATTTGATTTTCTCATGATATGTTTATTTGACCAGTCCTCTTTATGGGAGTCAGCCTCAACTGTTCCATGCCTTTGTATTGGAGTCTTGCATGATGTTCCTACACTACCCTTATCTTTGTACCAGCTTCTGAGAGAGATTGGTCCCATTCTAAACTAATTTCCTTGTTCAATAAGAGATAGTAAGTGAGCTTTTTGGATTGAAAACCCAAGCTATAGGAAGAGCTCCTTGCTATATTAAGATGTCCTAGGCACTGGTCTATGGCAACTCTGGACTGTCTCTAGGGGTGGAAAAATTGTCCACAACATGGAACATGGATTTTGATGGGGTAGTGAGTAAATAAGGAGCTGGTATTGGAGTATGGATCTCTAATACACAATCAGGTACAACAAAGAAACACTCTTATAAATTGAATTTTGAGTGCACAAGTAATGTAGCTGAGTATGAAGTTTTTTTATTAGGACTGAAAAAACTAAAACAACTAGGATCAAAGAGAATATCCATCCATGGAGACTCTGAATTGATCATAAAACAAATTAAGGTGAATATTCAGCTAAACATCCTAGGATGAGAGCCTATAGAAATGTTGTTTTAGATTTATTACAATGTTTTCTAGAAAACCAACTATCATTAATTCCTAGAGACCAAAATATTTTTGCTGATGCATTAGCCACTTTTGCAAGTACTTGTAAAACACCCTTTAGAACGAGAAAAAAATTATAAATTGTAGAAATTATACAAACATATGTATATCAATGGATTCAATCTGATCTAACAATGTACTAAAGCTAGATACTGAATCTCTTCTACAAATCAATTGTGGAAATCAAACACAATCGCCAATCACATGAAGCATTGAAAGAATCAAATCAAACCAAAACACATATAATTTCTTGGGGAAAGCTTGCTTCTCAAAACCCCTTTATCTTCTATTGTATATTAACCATGGAATCATGAAACAATTAGAATGCACTCTTCTCACAAGAGTCTCCTGCACTTTGCTAATTGTCTCACATTGTCCTGGACAAAACTGACCAACACTTAGCCAATTATTAGCCTCTAAACAACCTACCTTGCTTGCACAATTCCTGATGAATGCAATCCCTATTCTTTAGGAATTTTGGCATTCCTTAACCGCGCAAGGATCACGAGCACTCCAATGGATGTCTGGTTGCGTGCAAGCAACCCACTAATCACACTACTGATAGTTAAACTCCTTTTAACCTTTGTCTCAACTAGGTCTCCAATGGAACTGAAATGCATGCAACTATTAATAGTAAATCATCAGTTGTATGGTAGATAAATGATTGTGAATTAAATAATATTAATTCACTTGATCTCTCACTATTGCAACAAACAGTTACAACTAGTTCAACAGACTCTAACTCACCTAATTGAATTAATTGATTACACATGCATCATACTAATACACCAACTGCAATTCGAACTCCATAACTAATAGAATTACTCTGCATGCCTCACCAACCACCCTCAACTCGAAATACATGAGATAAATAAGTTTATCACACTCAATTAACTGTTACAAGTGATCATGAGAAAATATTACATTTTATTGTCCAATTTAATTAAGGGAAAATTAAATTAGACACTGCACCAAATTTAGCCCACACCAGTGTAGGTGATGCTAGGACCTATTGGTCCCACACTAGTGTGTATGTTGCAATTTCTTGTTGGACTTCAACACTCGCTCTCAACAAGAAAGGGACTATTTTTCACCCAGATCCTGCCTCTATGGTATTCGAATTTTCTCCTGGTGAGCACCTTCGTCAGAATATCTGCATCTTAATCTTCTGTGGGAATGTACTGAAGTAACATTATGTGTCTCTGTACAAAATATTTGAGATGGTGGTACTAGATGTCTATGTGCTTGGACCTATCATGAAACACCAGATTAACTGAGAGTTTAGTGCAACTATGGTTAACACAATGTATCACTGTTAGATCCATCTGAGAACCAAACAAACCAACCAAGATATTTATCCAGATGGCCTCACATGCAACTTGAATTGCTGCCATGTATTCTGTATCTACTGAACTGAGTGCCACATATCGCTTCTTCCTGCTATACCAAGAAACTATTGTCGATCCTATGCCGAAGATCCCTCCTGATGTGCTATTTCTGTCTGATGGACTGCCTGCCCAATATGCATCCGTGAAGACTTGAAGCTTCACTCCCTCTGTCCATCTGTACCATAATCCATACTCTGTAGTGCCCCTGAGATATCTCAAGACATGCTTCCCCGCCTTCCAAAAGAGCTTGGTAGGCTTAACCATAGCTTGAATCAACTGGTTAACTATGTAGCAAATGTCTGGTCTAGTGTTCACCAAGTACATCAGTGAACCCACTAACTTCCTGTAGAAAGTAGCATCCACTACTTCTCCAGAAGTAGTATCCTCTTTTCTCCAATTTCCTAGAAGAGGAGTGTCCATGGGTTTTGTTAGCCACCTATAAATTCTGTCATATCAAGTGGTGGCTAAATGATTTTGGATAGCCTTCAAGAAACAATTTCACTGGTAAAATTGTTGATGCTTAAAATCTTTTTGATGATATCCTCTCCTTTGGATAATCGTCACTGCTTTTCCCCTTTTCAACTCAGAAATTCTGTTGTCATTACATGAAGAAAAACTGCTGCAAAATTCCATTTTTTCCCTCCCTTCCACCACAAAAATAACCTTCATTTTTACACCTTTTACTCCCATAAATTCCTCTATTTTTCATGATTCCCCTTCTTCCATTCATGAAAGTCATTTTCCATAGTTTAAAATTCATTTTTAAACTATACCGAAACCTCCAAATCCTTTGAAAATCATTGAATATCTATAAAAATCATATTTTTATATAGACTTAAGCCCTTTGGGCTAAGTCTTTAACCCTTACCCTCCATGCGCCCTGGTGCTGGAACCAAGCGCTAGCCTTCTTAGCGCTTATCGCATCGCCCCATGCCGATTATCCCTTCATCCATAAACCTCGGTCTTATGGCTTTCCATGTAACCCACGGCCCCGTAGTTGGGCGCCTACCCACTTCGAATTAATATTTCATCCCCCAAAGTTTGAACCTTCGTTTATATAAATTTTTCGGTTTTTATTATATTTTATAAACTTTCCGCCGGTGCAAAAATTCCAGTCAATCTCCACCGTCGATCTGATCTGCAGATCGACGGTGCGCAGTCTCTAGGCTGGTGGTCCCCGCCAGCCACTCGCCGATTGCAAAAACAAGCAGATTTCATCGCACCGCTTTTTAAGTGCGGGTGGTTTTTTCTATTTTGCAGCGATTCCATACACCGGCCGCCACGTGTCTTGGGCCCATTTTCAAATACCGCCCTCATCGCACGGTAAAGATCGGATGTGGACCCAGCGCGATATTGATGTCCACCGTCTGATCTGAGACCGCTCATCGGAGGGTGATCGCTCTCCGGAGATGCTCGTGCAATAACCAAGTACGGCGTGTTTTCATTAAACATATCCGCCGTTGATCTGATCTGCAGATCGACGACCCAAACTCGATCCCTATTTTTCCTCGCCCAGTCGGAAAATCCGGACCCGGGAACATTATTCAACAAGGTTTTATTAAAAGTTTTGATGTTTGGGCGCATTTTCTAAAGGTTCTTGACGCCTGTTCTCTGCCGTTGATCGCTTGGGTCGATCTCATCCGATGGCCCACAATCGTCCCAAACCCCGAACATGATTTTTCGACCATATTTCGCCGAAACTAAGGTTTTAAACCTTTTTTATGTTTTTCATTATTTTCCTAAAATAACATGACCTCTTCACGTTGTTCAGTCACCCTCTACCCTAACCGTCGATCTCTGCGCGATCGACGACTCTGATTTAATTTCTTCCTCTACTTCTCTTTGACCCCTCTAATCAATCTCTACCATTGGATGATGCCATCCAACGACCACGCTCCCTCCACGTGCCTTCTGAAGCAGTCAACCTATACATGCAGGATTTTATAACAGATGTTTGTATTTTGCAGTGTTCAATGGTTTTTCCGTTATTTCTGAAGAAAATTCGAAGGCTGAGGTTGACGATCCTCCCACTTTCGATTCATCAAAGAAAATCCTTTGCAGGTTTCAAATTCACGTTTCATCGATGTTTTCATGAGGCATTGATGCCATATCACCCTTGCACTGTCCTACGCACCAGCAAAAAACATAGTGAAATAGGCACAAATCAAAGAGTATTAGTGGCGGAGACAAAATATACCAGAATAGAAGATTGAAGACAAATATGTGGAGATTACATCTAAAACGGTTTATCCAAAGCCTAATCCTCCCAACTAAACACATTTTGAAGAAAATCATGTTGAACCTTTAGTTAAACTGAGAGGGGGGGGGGGGGGTGAATCAGTTTAACACATTCATGAACTTTTAAAACTTTTCATTAAACTTATTTACACCTTCATTTCATATCCAACTTAATAGGTGAGTAATCTTAGAATGTGAGCAGCAAGTATTAATATAAAATAACAGTAGACTTAATATGAGAGCAGCAGGTATTAAGCAGATGATATAAATCAGATCAACACATAAATATCATGCACAGAGACACCAGATATAAGTGGAAACCCATAAAGGGAGAAAACCACATCTTATTATTGTTGTGATGCAAAGGCAAGCTCCAACTCGCTCTCACCACTATTTTTCTACAGGCACCAACCTACAGGAGGTTCCAACCTCAATTCTGCAAGCTACAACTTGCAAGGAAGCACCAACTCCCTTCAATTTTCTTTAGTCACCAACCTACAGGAGGCTCCAACCTCAGTCAGCTACAATTGACGGCTATCAAGCTGCAACTTGATAGGGAAGCTCCAACTTCCTCAATTTATCAAACTGAATGTTCGCTGATTTACCTCAGATATCAGCTCTGTTCTGTAGCATCTCTTTCTGCTCCTGTTTTCTTAATATTTTCTGCCTTACTCTTCTATACTCTGCATTCTCTATATTTTTCTTTTCTCTCTCTCTCTTATGCATATCCAGTTGATATTATTTATAGAGTTCCTCACATGACTGTTTGTATTTCACAAAGAATTTGGAGTGACCAGTCATGACTCTTTGGCTTCTGTCTTCTCATTCCTTTTATCTGCTTATTCAATAAATATAACTGTAGGTATCAATTTAACATTACAGTGGGATATTTGTTCTCTTCCGGAGACTTGCCAATGCATCACAACAATATAAATCAATTAAAAAAACATTTACATTCAATTACAATGAAAATTCCAGCTCACTCATTCAGCCTCTTGGCTAGTTGCGCATTTGTCTTTTCTTTGACTGTGTTTGTCCCTTTCTTTCCTCTGTATGTCTTTCTGATTATGGTTGTTGCGTAACTCCTGTATTTATGTAATTGCTGACATTAAATTTGGGCAAATTCCAACCCTTTACACAGCAAGTGTCTTGTTGATGTGGTGAGTTCATAAGCAGACATACATACCTACGGCCTTTGTTTTATATTTAGGTTAGACATTTTCTAATCTGTATCGTTTTATAGCATATATATATATATATATATATATATATATATATATATATATATATATATATACACATATATCTCTGCCTCTTCCACATTCTTCAACATAATTATACAGACTGCCTCTTAATCAACTCTCAGCATAAATGATAAAACCTATTTCAACATCAAAAAAAATTTGGGCCCACCTGACACGTTTTCCGATGCGATATACTACTCCTCCAGTGATTTCCGATTCCGATTGATCTGATGCGATGCGATTAATCGCAATCACAAACTTCTATTTCCATGTTCCACTCCTTTATTTAACTCCGATTGCGATTAATCGCAATCGTAACTTTTACTTGCAAGTGATCCACTGCCAGTTTTTCTCCGATGCGATTGGGAAAGGGTCCCACCTTATGGTACTTTGGTTCTTTCACTTATAAAGCGCTTTCATATTAATATATATGCTTTGAACCTTTGTGTAATAGGCACAATATATGTAATGCGCTGCATATATATATATATATATATATATATATATAAGCTTCTGGAATTCAAACATATATCAATTATGGTTCATTGATCCATTGGGTCCGGACTTACATCGCAATCACAACTTTCTATTGTTTACATATTCTGCTTCACATTTTTTCTCTGATGCGATCAGTCACTATTCACTTAAATGTGCCGATGCGATTAGAACTGGAACTCAAACCAATAAAAACATAATTTATAGACCCATCGGGTCCGGAACTCAATCGCAATCGCAATCCTTTATTGTCATGCTCCGATGTTATGCTTTTGTCCGATGCGATTGACCACTGTTCACTGCATTTTTTTGATGCGATTGGAACTGGAACTGAAATTTTTTTTAATCATAGTTTATAAGCCCATCGGGTATGGGTTTGAATCACAATCACAAATATTTGTTAAGATGTTCCGCTTTAACTTTGATGTGATTGATACCTTTGCGATTGTTCCAATGCGATTGATCGCAATCGCAACTTTCTGTTGTGATGTTTTGATGCCTTTATATATTGCGCACCATACAAATATCTATGGTTTGTACCTTTGGGTCACGATTCTCAAAATTATATATATATCCTCCGGCTTGGGCAATTCTCGGAATTAAGGTTCATATATATATATATATATATATATATATATATATATATATATCTGCCGGCTTGGGCAGTTCTTGAAATTTTATATATATGCATACATTGCCGCTTGGTTTATGGTTCCCGGAATAATGTTTTATATTATATGTAACACCCAGCTGGGTAATGATCCCCAGAATAATGGCTCTGCCTTTGCCTCTGCTGCTTCTGTCACTCGACCTCTGCCTCTACTACTGTGATAACGGCTCTACCTCTTCCTCTTCCTCTGATAACGGTTCTACCTCTATATTCGCTGCCTCTACCTCTGCCTGTCTCCTTTGCTTCCTTCGTTTGCTTATTTGCTGCCTCCATTGTCTATCTCTGTCTTTGCTGCCTCTATTGCCATCAATGACAATATTTGCAACAGTCTCCCCCTTTGGCATTGATGGCAATACACTTTCTCTGTTTGCCTGCTCTTCCTCCCCCCTTTGACATCGTGTGAGGGTTTGAGTCTAGTGTAGTTTCTATTCTTGAGTCCTCGATTTCGTACATTTTTCTTTAAGATTTCGACTTTAATGAATTTGTCGCTTCAACCTTTGGATTAGATTTACATCAGGTTCACCACTCTTCCGTGTTCGGTTCATGTCGGGTTCACCACTCTTCCGCTGCGCCATTGATCCTTTTGCCTTTTTATTGATTCTTTTAAGCTGAATGTATTCTTGCCATAATCCTTTTGATCCTGAGGACCTGTTTTCATGCTTCCCTTGCTGGTTGATCTCCCCTTGGGAATGATATTTTCATTTCTGTTCTCCCTCTGAATCTGTTCTTTATCTTCATATTAGAGGATAGCATCTACAGATACTACCCCTAATCTGTCTCTCAAATATTTAAATGGTTCTCTGGCAAGCGGTTTGGTAAAAATGTCTGTTGTTTGTTCTTTTGTTGGCACATACTCCAGTTTTACTATCTTCTGAGCCACTTGTTCTCGAAGAAAATGATACTTGATTGGGATATGTTTAGTTTTAGAGTGAAGCACAGGGTTTTTAGATATACTTATAGCACTTGTATTATCACATTTGATTGAGATAGGTTCATCAATGCTTAATTTCATGTCTTGAAGAGTTTGCTTCATCCACATGACTTGTGTACAACATGCTGCTGCTGCTATATATTCTGCTTCTACTGTAGACAGAGAGATAGATGTTTGTTTCTTGCTTAACCATGCCACCAGACTTTCTCCTAGATAGAATGCACCTCCAGTTGTACTTTTCCTGTTATCCACACAACTGGCCCAATCTACATCTGTGTATGCTGTCAAAGCGAAGATTTTTCCTTTAGGATACTAAATTCCATACTGTGCTGTTCCTTGTAGATATCTGAATATTATTTTGACTGCAAGAAGGTGATTTTGTTTTAGGTGCTGCTTGATATCTAGCCACTAGTCCTACTGCTAGCATGATGTCTGGTCTTGATGCTGTCAAGTACAACAGGCTTCCTATCATGGATCTGTAGAGTTTTTGATCTATATCTGCAGACCCGTCATCAACACACAACTTGCATCCTGTGATCATGGGAGTTGACACAGGTTTGCAGTCCTCCATTTTGACCTTTTTCAACATTTCTTTTAAGTATTTTTCTTGTGAGATGAACGTACATGTGTTCTTTTGCTGAATTTGAAGTCCTAAGTAGAAACTGAGCTCTCCAATCATGGACATCTCAAACTATGTTTTCATCTCATCAACAAACCCTTTTGCTAGTTCCAAACACAATGTCATCAACATATACCACAACAATCAGGAGTTCATTTTCATGGGATTTTATGTATAGATTGCTGTCTACTCCGCCTCTCTTAAAGCCTTGTTTTTGCAAATATTTATCCAGTCTTGAGTACCAAGCACGAGGAGCCTGTTTTAGTCCATATAAAGCCTTCTTCAGTCTGCACACATAGTCTTCTTTGTCTGTCAATGAGAAGCCTTCTGGTTGTTCCATGTAGACTTCTTCTTCTAAGTCTCCATTTAGAAATGCAGATTTTACATCCATTTGATATACTTTGAAGTTTTGGTAGCATGCAAATGCCAGGAACATTCTGATAGCTTCCATTCTGGCTACAGGGGCAAATGTTTCATCGTAATCAAGTCCTTCGATTTGTGAATATCCTTTGCAGACCAGTCTGGCTTTATTCCTGATTACTTTTCCTTGCTCATTCATTTTGTTTTTGTATACCCATTTTGAGCCTATGACATTTTTCTCAATGGGTCTAGGAACTAATTCCCAGGTATTGTTTTTCTCAATTTGGTCCAATTCTTCATTCATAGCATTTACCCAAGACTTGTCCTTGCTGGCATCTTCAAATTTCTTTGGCTCTATTTGTGACAACATGGCTATGTATACCTCTTCAGTTTGTTCTATTAGCTGCCTTCTTGTTTGGACCCCTACTTTCTTGTCTCCAATGATCTGATCTTTAGGATGGTTCTTCTGAGTATATCTTGAGGGAGCTTTAGAACTCAACTCTGTATCTTCTATTGTCTTGCTTGTTTCCTCATCATCTTGGTTTTCTTCTTCATGGTAGCCTGATGGACTGCAACAGTCTGTATCTCTTATATTGTTTGGAAGTTCTTCATCAAATCTCACATCAATGCTTTCTACTATTTTTCGAAGAGTCCTGTTGTAGCACATGTATCCTTTACTTTTGGATGCATATTCTAGAAATATCCCTTCATCTTCTCTTGCATCAAATTTCCCAAGATTTTCATCATTATTATTTATGTAACACTTGCTTCCAAATATTCTAAAATGTTTGATTGAAGCTGGTTTCCCATGCCATAGTTCATAGGGAGTCTTGTCACTGCTTGGCCTTAAGTGAGATTTATTAAGGATATGCACCGCTGTGTGTACTGCTTCTGCCCAGAAGGTTTGAGGAATATTATTTTCATGCATCATGGCTCTGGCTATTTGCTGTACAAACCTGTTTTGTCTCTCTGCTACTCCATTTTGCTGAGGTGTTCCTGCAATAGTAAATTGTTGCTTTATCCCATGTTCATTGCATAGGTCAGCAAATTCATAATATGTGAATTCACCTCCTCTTTCTGATCTGATGCATTTAAGCTTGCATCCTGTTTGATTTTCTGCTAATGCTTTGAAGATCTTAAATTTTTCTAGAGCTTCTGATTTATTCTTGAGAAAAGAAACCCATGTCATTCTGGAGAAATCATCTATTATCAGCATGAAGTAGGATTCTCCACTTGGAGTTGTAGTTCTTGTAGGTCCGCACAGGTCCATGTGCACAAGTTGTAGAGGTCTTCTTGTTGATAAATCATCTTTGGCCTTGAAGGATGTGCGAGTCTGTTTGCCTAATTGACATGATTTGCATATGGTATTAGAAGGCCTCTTTATTTCTGGCATGTCTCTGACAGCTTTCTTCTTGCTTAGTCTGATTATGTGATCGAAGCTGAGATGTCCCAACCTTTTATGCCATAACCATGACTCTTCTATTTTGCTAATATGACATGCTTCATCTTCCTCTTTCACAATGTAAACATTACTCTCTGTTCAAACTCCTTTGAGCAGAGTCTTACCTGTGGTGCTTGATCTGACTTCACAATATTTTGCTCTAAAAAGAACTTCACAGCCTTTGTCACACATCTAACTGACACTTAGTAAATTTGACTTCAGCCCATCTACAAATAGTACATCTTGGGCCTTTCCTCTGCCATTTTCTATGTTGAATGAGCCTTTTCCCTTGATCTTACCTGATTTATCATTGCCAAAAGTAACATTGCCAGATTTATTTTCATCAAGAGTTATAAACTTGCTTTTGTCTCTTGTCATGTGTTTAGAGCAGCCACTGTCCAAATACCATTGAATTTTCAAATCTTGAGCAGTTAGAGCCAAGTCACATTTATTCACCTTCTTTATCCACTTGAGGCACCCTTTTGTTTGGTATCTTTTGTGAGGTGATGAATTACATCTTCTTAGAGGACATTTGGAGGGTATATGTCCAACTTGATTGCATACACCACATTTGATCATAATTTTTGTAGAATTATGAGTATGAACATAATTTCTTTGATTAATAAACTTCCTTGAGGTTTTAAACATCAATCTTTGTCAATACTTTCTACACTCAATGATTTTATGACCAAATTACTTACAATAAAAACAGTAACCATAGAAACTATTTGCATACCTGATGTAAGGTAGTCTCTTCAATGTTTGCATCTTTTGTTGGTTTGAATTACTCCTCCTTGCATGGAAATATGCAGCAATGTGTTCCAGCTTGTGGCAGACATAACAGGTGGCATTCTTCATAGGAGGGAAGAATCTCCTTTGATGGCTTCCGAATTTGACATATTCAGAGACATATGTCCCTTTCTCAGTTGTCTTAGTATTTATTGCCTTCTTTGTTATTAGAGGTTTCTTCTGATCTCTGTCTTCCTCATTATAGGTTTCTTCTTTTGTAGGATTTGTTTGAGCTGCTTCATCATTCTTCTTTGCTTTTACGAAAATAATCCCTCGGTTTTCTTTTTCTTTGCTTTTACTTGATTCTCCTTCATAGCCTATTCCAGTTTTTATCATAGGGGATCTTTGAGCAACCAGAATTTCATTCAACTTACTAGAGCTTATTGCTTGAGAAGAGCTTATAACCACTTTCCTTTGAACATTTTCTAGTTTCTTCCTGAGACATATTACTTCTTCTTCCAGCTTCTTTTGTTCTCTGGTTTTATCCTTGATTTGCTGAAGTAACATGTCTTCTATCTTCTTGGCTTCTTCAAGTTCTACCTTCAGCTGCATGAGGACTTCTGAATTCTGTTCTTCTCGTACAAACTTGAGGAGAATGTCCTTTTGTTTTCTTCATTTCAGCTTGAGTCTATCAATCTCTTCTAGAGCACTTCTTAGCTCCCCCTCAAGGTCGACTTCACCTTCTTCTTCTTCATATTCTAGCAGGAGACCTTCAAGTTCTTCTATGGGCATCAATAAAAATTCAGAGGTTCCATCTTCACTTGAGAGTTCATCTGGGTCTTTAGATGTACTGCTGTCTTGTTGAGCATAGAAGGATTTTCTGCTGAACTTCTTTCCTTTCTGCTAGTTCTTTGATGTATTTTTCTCTGACTCTTGAACCTGATTCCTTACTTTCTTATGAGGACACTTAGCAGCATAGTGTCCAACTCTTCCACAGTTAAAACATTTGAAAGGAAGTTTACCTTTGTATTTACCTGAACCTCTATCCAGTTTCTTGACAAATTTTGCTTCTTCTTCATCCGAACAAGAGCATATGTCTTCCTCTTCTTCTTTCTTCTTTTCTGTTTTAAAGGCAGCCTCCCTCGAACTTGGCTTCTTCTGTGGGAGCCTCATTTCATATGCTGTTAGATTTCCAAGTAGTTGGTTCATGGTCAAGGTCTCCCAATTAGTTGTTTCTTCTATAGCAGACACCTTGGGATTAAACCTGGGTGGAAGAGATCTTAGAATATTTTGTACAATTACAACTTCTTTTATGTTTTCTCCTAGAGCCTTCATGTTATTTACTATTTCTGAAACCCTTAGAAATAAGCTAGCAATGTCTTCATCATCATACATTTTTAAGTTCTCAAACTGGGCTCTATAGACTTGAAGTTTGGTAGTCTTTACTTTCTTGTCTCCCTCATGGATGTTCTCCAGAGTATCCCACATTTCTTTGGCAGTGTCTTTGTGCATTACTTTGATAAACTCTGCTTCACACAATCCATTCAAGATGGCATTCATGGCTTTTGCGTTAGCTACAAAATCTTGTTTGGTTTCTTTCTCTAGTCAGTTTCCTTCGGGGCATATCCATATTCCACAGTAGCCCGGACTTCTATTCCTAGAGACATTATGTATGTCCTCATTCTGATTTTCCAAAAAGCATAATTTGCACCAGTGAAAAAAGGGGGCTTTATTGGTTGAACATCCTTCTTTACTAGCCATCCTGAGAACCTAGGATCTCCTTTCAGTTGTTAGACTTGTACAAAGGAACCTGCTCTGATACCAATTGTTGAACCTTTAGTTAAACTGAGAGGGGGGGGTGAATCAGTTTAACACATTCATGAACTTTTTAAAGCTTTTCATTAAACTTATTTACACCTTCATTTCATATCCAACTTAATATGTGAGTAATATTAGAATGTGAGTAGCAAGTAATAATATAATATAACAGTAGACTTAATATGAGAGCAGCAGGTATTAAGCAGATGATATAAATCAGATCAACACATAAATATCATGCACAGAGACACCAGATATAAGTGGAAACCCATAAAGGGAGAAAACCACATCTTATTATTGTTGTGATGCAAAGGCAAGCTCCAACTCCCTCTCACCACTGTTTTTCTGCAGGCACCAACCTACAGGAGGCTCCAACCTCAATTTTGCAAGCTACAACTTGCAAGGAAGCACCAACTCCCTTCAATTTTCTGCAGGCACCAACCTACAGGAGGCTCCAACCTCAATCAGCTACAACTGACATCTATCAAGCTGCAACTTGATAGGGAAGCTCCAACTTCCTCAATTTATCAAACTGAATGTTTGTTGATTTACCTCAGATATCAGCTCTGTTCTGTAGCTTCTCTTTCTGCTCTTCTTTTCTTAATCTTCTCTGCCTCACTCTTCTATACTCTGCCTTCTCTATATTTACTCTATCTTACCTCTCTTATGTATATCCAGTTGATATTATATATAGAGTTCCTCACATGATTGTTTGTATTTCACAAAGAATTTGGAGTGAAAAATAATGACTCTTTGGCTTCTGTCTTCTCATTCCTTTTATCTGCTCATTCAATAAATATAACTGTAGGTATCAATTTAACATTACAGTGGGATATTTTTTCTCTTCCGGAGACTTTCCAATGCATCACAACAATATAAATCAATTAAAAAAACATTTACATTCAATTATAATGAAAATTCCAGCTCACTCATTCATCCTCTTGGCTAGCTACGCATTTGTCTTTTCTTTGACTGTGTTTGCCCCTTTCTTTCCTCTGTATGTCTTTCTGTTTATGGTTGCTGCATAACTCCTGTATTTATGTAACTGCTGACATTAAATCTGGGCAAATTCCAACCCTTTACACAACAAGTGTCTTGTTGATGTGGTGAGTTCCGCAAGCGGAACATACATACACCACAGCCTTTGTTTTATGGCCCGATGCGATTCCACACATCGCAATTGTATTATATTAATAATCGCCCTCCACCTTAAGCCGAGGCCCGTGGGTCCACAGACCACACGGCACGGTTCAATACAATCGCAACAATCACTTTATTAACAATCACAACATTATTTTATATATAACAGCGCCTTATATATATATATAACCTACTTTCATTCTTCAGCATAATTATATAGACTTCCTTTTAATCAACTCTCGGCGTAAATGATAAAACCTGTTTCAACATAAAAAAAACCTTTCGGGACCACCTGACACATTTTCCGATGCGATATACTACTCCAGCGATTTCTGATTCTGATTGATCTGATGCGATGCGATTAATCGCAATCGCAAATTCTATTTGCATGTGCCGACGCCCTGTATTAACTCCGATTGCGATTAATCGCAATCGCAACTTTTAGTTGCAAGTGATCCGCTGCCAGTTTTTCTCCGATGCGATTGGGAAAGAGTCCCACATTATGGTACTTTGGTTCTTTCGCTTATAAAGCGCTTTCATATTAATATATATGCTTTGAACCTTTGTGTATTAGGCACAATATATGTAATGCGCTGCATATATATATAAGCTTCCGGAATTCAAACATATATCAATTATGGTTCATTGATCCATCGGGTCCGGACTTACATCGCAATCATAACTTTCTGTTGTTTACATATTCCGATTCACAGTTTTTCTCCGATGCGATTAGTCACTATTCACTTAAATGTGCCGATGCGATTAGAAATAGAACTCAAACCAATAAAATCATAATTTATAGACCCATCGGGTCTGGAACTCAATCGCAATTGCAATCCTTTATTGTCATGCTCCGATGTTCTGCTTTTGTCCGATGCGATTGAACACTGTTCACTGCATTTTTCCAATGCGATTGGAACTGGAACTCAAACATTTGTTAATCATAGTTTATAAGCCCATCAGGTCCGGGCTTCAATCGCAATCGCAAATATTTGTTAACATGTTCCGCTTTAACTCCGCTGCGATTGATACCTTTGGGATTGTTCCGATGCGATTGATCGCAATCACAAATTTCTGTTGTGATGTTCCGATGCCTTTATATATTGCGCACCATACAAATATCTATGGTTTGGACCTTTGGGTCACGATTCTCGAAATTATATATATATCCTCCGGCTTGGGCGATTCTCGGAATTAAGGTTCATATATATATATATCCGCCGGCTGGGGAAATTCTCGGAATTATATATATATATATATATGCATACATTGCCTCTTGGGTTATGGTTCCCGGAATAAGGTTTTATATTATATGTAACGCCCGACTGGGTAATGATCCCCGGAATAACGGCTTTGCCTTTGCCTCTGCTGCTTCTGTTGCTCAACCTCTGCCTCTACTGCTATGATAACGGCTCTGCCTTTGCCTCTGCCTCTGATAACAGTTCTGCCTCTGCCTCTGCCTGTCTCCTTTGCTTCCTTCGTTTGCTTCTTTGCTGCCTCCATTGTCTGTCTTTGTCTTTGCTGCCTCTATTGCCGTCAATGACAATATTTCCAACAAATCATGAGTGTTTTCTCAGACAGAGAGCCTATGCTGCCACATCAGGGGCTAATTGAATCCCCCAGCTGCCACAGGGCCACCTACAGTCTCGGATCAATCAAAGGAAGATCGAAGTTATTACCAGACCAGGAGATATTTTGCATCAATACAGCTGAACAGTTAATTCAACCAAAGGAACTTATTGTAAATTGTCAGCAGAAGTTATTGCAAGGATAACGAGGAGCCTTGAAGTCAACAAATTCTTTCCAGCAAGCCTAATAGTTAATGTAAACCAATTAATACAGGGGTAACACCAAAAATATTCTCTATTAAGCCCCTCAAAGGCCAAGAGACATTGCACTGTATTAATTGGACTTAGAAGATATTTTATCCCATTCCACGTCCTCATTTTTTCTATAAATACTATTGGAGAAGATGAGAAAGTGTTGGTTGGTTGATCACTAGTTGTAATACTAAAACTCTCTGAAATAATACATAGTCTGTTGAATTTGAAGAACAAATTGAAGTCTTGGAGGCCTTGATGATGTTGTTGCATGCTTGTTCCTGAGAAGTCTCTATCATTGGATCCATGAGCTTGGCTGTTGGTGAAGTATTCTGAAACTGTTTAATGTTTTCTCCTATTTTCATTCTGTTCCATAATCTCTTACTACAGTAGGTTGAAAGTTTTAGGCTAAGAAATGACTCCTGGAAGCACCTTAGACCTGGTCATCCTTCACTGTTTCATGTTTTCTTCTGCTGAGGTATTTCAGAGTCTTTAATCTCTCTCTTTAGTCCTCATGCTTGTTTATTTCTATGATAGTTTGAATAAGATGGTTTCAGCATGATTTATGGTTCTCCCTGCTTGTCTGTTGCCACTTAAAAGGCTGTTATTGAAGTCTCCCTTTGAAGTATTTCTGTTTATAGTAAGCCAAGGAGGTTTGTTCTGATCTTGCCCTTTGTCCTTACTTAAATAGTTGTCTTAAAGGTCTTTATAGTTGAAATCATAGATGTGTTAGGTGTTCCCTATTCTATGACTGCAATTATCAGTGAATCTTTTATGTTTTCTAAGTCATTTGAAATAAAATCTTTGAGGAAATAGGGTGTTCCCCGAATCTTAGATTTCATTTTAAAAGTTGTTTTGAAATCATTATTTCCTTAAAGGTGTGATTTTTAGAATTTATGGTTAGCTATGTATACCAAATAGCTCTTTATTGTTCAAGTTGTGCTTTCAAATTCCCTTTGTTTGAGAATTAAACTTCTCTTTCCAAATCATTGATGTCCATCTCATTCCAAAACCAAAGGATCCTGCGACCAAGTTAGATTTGCCCTCTGATATCCCATATCCATTGATGAGTATGTCATGACCTCTTCTTGAATCCATTTCCCAATGAAACAGATATTTATCCTTTCTATATATCTTTCCTAGACCTTTCATGTTCTACTGTATCAATTCAACCAAACAAACAAACACCTGCACTTAATAACTAGTCTAAAACCAATACTCAAAGCACATAAGATAAACCTTTACAAACAAACATTTGAGAGATCCCTCTTTGAGAACAGGAGGACTAGATCCTGAAACTCTAAAGATTGGTTCTGATGTTGCCTTGTCTTTTGATTTTCCAAACTATCAAAACACGGGACACCAACATAATGGCGATCACGGTGGGACACTGAGTAAAATCTTCAAAACTAAACACTCACTGTCTAGTATAACATAAGTAACCTTCTTCAAGCACTACCTAACAAATGGTAATCATGATAGGACTTAATTGAATCAGTGACAAACTAAGTAACCCTTAGGATTCTCATTAAACCTTATCAAACCTTGAAGAAATCAGTTACCAAGACATAAGAGTGAACTCTCTATGATTAAATGCCTTAGCTAAGTGTCAAATCACATTTAGGACACTCTCTTAACCTATAAGATCAAAATAACTCAGAAAAACCCAAAACATTTTAGTTTGGCTTCATAATAAACATGGTGGTGGGACCATCCAATGTTTTACCTTCATAAAAGCTAAAAATTTTCCACCTGGCGACTCCACTAGCCCAGTAGGCCTATTACTCATCTAGATTCCCAGATCTCTTTAGGACTGTGTTAACCAACCATGCAGAAGTTTAGAAGCCTAGTCCCATACTAGATAAGACATCCTGAGAGGTAAAATTCCCAAAAGCAATCCCTAAAAACCTTAACCTCTCTCATTCTTTTTGAAAAACAGTCTGGCTTCACATAGGATCAACACTAGATCCCATCCAGACCCAAACCCTCCTTTAATCGTTGACAATACTGAGAGAATTCTGTGGCAGACTTCTAACTCTGGAAAATCAGCTGCTAATAGGAGCCTCTTAAGAACAAATTCTGTCCCTGAAAACCTTGTTCTCTTAGAGGATTTGCACTTTGATTTACATCATACAAAGAAAATATTTAGAACTAGATCTCAAGGCAATTTAAACCAAACTGATCTTGACATTGCAAATTTACAACAAAGCTTCAGTAGAGAAGCCTCACCTTCCACTCCTCCTGACTCCCAACTTCTTCATCACTTCAGTATTTTCCATAATAAGTCTGCTCAAAATCAGTTTGCTAGCCCAGGTATTTCTTCCACTCCAACTCATACTACCACTGTTCAAAACACTCCATTTCACCCCACTTTCACTTTTATAAATCCACCTCTTGTAAATCCACCCTTATTTTCAACCATGGCAACATGGTATGCCCCATTAGTGTTACCACAACCTCTACTTCCCCTACCAAGTGATTACTAATCCAAAATCCCTCACTTCACTGGAAAAGAATCTACAACAGCCCAACATCATGTAGATAGGATGGAGGATGCGTTCGATTACATGGAGATAGAAGAAGAAACTGTGAAGATGAGAATCTTCGCCCAAAGTTTAGGAGGAGATGTAAAGAAATGGTTTAAAAACCTCCCTCCTAACAGCATAAATGATCTCCCTTCCTTGCATCAAACATTCATCAACAAATGGGAACTCAAAAGGAACCCTCTCCAAATACTAGCAGAATATAGCAGCCTCAAGATAAATCAAGGAGAAAGTGTTCATGACTACTCCACTAGGTTCAATAGTGTTTACAATGCTCTTCCACCTCACATGAAACCTTCTCAAGGCATGGGCTTAGTAAGATATCCCAAAGGCCTTCATTAGGGGAATTTTGAGGTCTCAAATGGGCCTCCTAAGGAAATTATAAAATAATAGTGGAAAAAATCAAATAAGATTTGATGACATCATCAAATTTTAGAGGGAAAAATGGAAAAACTATTTTTTCAACTCATATTTTCAACTTATATCCCAAAGTTTTTACTCAAATTTCGAGTGGGAGTACTCGTTGGATGCGAAATTTAATTCCCCATCCAAGGAGTACCCATGTTGCATACTTTCGATGGGTCCTACTACACGAAAAATGAGAAATAAATTAAAAAACGTGCCAAATTTTTTACTTAAATTTCGAGCGGGAGTACTCGTTGGATGCGAAATTTAATTCCTCATCCAAGGAGTACCCATGTTGCATACTTTCGATGAACTCTACTACACGAAAAATGAGAAATACATAAAAAAACGTGATTACAATCATGTTTTTTTATGTATTTCTCATTTTTCGTGTAGTAGAGTTCATCGAAAGTATGCAACATGGGTACTCCTTGGATGAGGAATTAAATTTCGCATCCAAAGAGTACTCCCGCTCGAAATTTGAGTAAACATTTTGGGAGATAAGTTGAAAATACGAGTTGAAAAAGAAGTTTTATTATTTTATTATTTTTAAATATTTTTACCCTTTTATTTAAAAAAGAGTGAATCATCCCCCATGGTTGACATCATCATCTTGAATCCTATTGGTTGTTATAAATTTTATTTTTGTTGTACATTTTTCTTAGGAGGCCCATTTTAGACCTCAAAATTCCCCTAATGGATGCTGACATGATGTATCAGTTAAGGGTGAGGGATTACTCAACCTTACAAGACATGCAAAAAGGAGCTGTGAGCGTAGAAGAAAACATAATTGAGAAAAGAAATAGGTTGAGATCAGAGAAGAGGGTAACTTATAAAGATGACCTTCTACCTTCAACCTCAACTTCTGACACAAAAATTGACAACCTAGTGAAGGTGATGGAGAGGATGCTTGAAAAGATCAATTTAAATGACAAAGTGCCACCAAGAGAACCTCAAAATAACCAAAACATAAATAGAAATCAGAATTATAGAAGAGAAAACAATCAAGATAAGCAAAAAGAAAGTGACCAACAGATTAGACCTCCCTTCCAACAGAACTATGTAGATCAATATGAGGAAGATAGAGAGATGGAAAGGTTGGGAGAATCTTAGGTAAACTTGATTGGATCAGATAGTGGGGATGATGTTTTCCTCACTGAGGAAGAACAAGGTTTCTTTTCCGATCACAGTACAAACACCTATGAAGATTCTGATGACTATAGATTGGGGTTTGAAAATGCAATCATGGAGGTGCATAAACAATACGATCTTAGGAGAAAGGGGAATATAGATAATTCAAAGGACAAAAACACTAATACTGCTATCAAGAAAAACACAAAAACTCAGCCCAAAAAGACAGCAGATAAAAACAACATTTTGACCAAGAAACCACACATAAACAAAGACAAAAGTGTCTAGTCAAATGTTGAACAGAGTACCCCTAGCACTTCAGCTAGTGGTCTTAATAAAACTGTCCCAATTACCAGTACAAACAAGGTTCAGCAAATCAAAATTGCTGAAAGGAATTCAATTGAAAAGACAGATGTAAATATGAACAAATCAATTGTTCCTTTCAGTCTTGAGGGAGAGTTTTCTAAGATAAAAATTACCATTCCCCTAGCTGAACTAGTAACCCAAGAAGTGTACAAAAACCAAGTTTTGAAAGCTTTGAACTTAGGAAGTGATACTAACACCTTAAACTTGACAGATGACAAACCTGAGTTGTTGTTTGGTCCAGAAGTTGAAGGAAAATACCAAGAAGGGATTGTCCCTCCCTTCTATGTTAGCTTGAACATACATGAGAAAATTTTACACAATGCCATGTTAGACTTAGGAGCTTCACACAATCTAATGCCCAAGGTAGTGATGGAAAGCTTAGGCTTAGAGATTACTAAACTATACAAAGACTTGTATTCCTTTGACTCAAGTAGAGTCAAATGTTTGTGTTTAATCAAAGATTTGTGTGTTAACTTATCCCAAATCCCTGCTAAGAGTTTAGTCATGGACATAGTTGTAGCTGAAATTCCCCCTAAGTATGGCATGCTCTTATCAAGATCTTGGGGAGCCAAACTTCAGGAAAGCCTTCAAATGGACATGTATTATGCCACCATTCCCATTTTAACCAAAACAGAAGACTATATAGGGAATCTCACATGAAGTACATGGCGAGCAACATAGACAAACCAAACAACTATCCAATCTATTCTATTCAATCAAGTTTAGATTCCTTTATCTTATGTAATGAAGATGAAATTACTCAACAAGATAAGGAAGACATGGACCCAATCAGTTCACCAGAACAATCCAATCATCCCCTCAATCAAATGCAAAACATTGAAAATCAACAACAACGAGAGAATGAAAACAAGGATGATATACTTCGGAAAATAAACTTTGATGGATCTTGTAATGAAGCAAGTGTAGGAGCAGGTGTGTGGATTCAATATACAAAACAGAGTTTTTCATACAAATTGGATTTCCCATGCACTAACAATATTGCTGAGTATGAAGCACTTCTCCTAGGCTTACAACTGCTTAAACAGTTAGAAGCCCAGAGGATATCAATCTTAGGAGATTCTAAACTTATCATAAGACAAATCAAAGGAGAATACTTAGCTAGAAATCCAAGGCTTAGGCAACATCGAAACACTGCCCTTGATCTATTGGAAACCTTTGAAAATTATGAACTTATTTTCATTCCAAGAGCACTGAATCATCTAGCAAATGAACTCGCTTTCAATGCCAGCAATTGCCAGATACCTGAAATAAATGAACAACTCAGTGTGAAGGTAAAACACATGCCTGCTGTGCCTGATAACAAAGATCACTGACAAGTGTTTGATTCTGACAAACACATAGATGATTTCTTGAAATAAGAAAATGATTTTAGCATACCAATATCAGAAACCAGCCATAAAGAAAATTGTTTGTACATTGAAAAAATCCCAGAAGCTGAAATGACATATACTGCTGATATAAATCATTATGAAAATCATTTTGAAGTAGATCTAACTAACAACACACAAAAATGATAAAATTCCAAGAGGTCTAGCACCTTTAGAACACCTTTTTGATTTTAACGATGTAGCCAAAGAACCAAGAATGGAGCCTGTGGAAACGAATGTAGAAGAGCATAACATAGGCGGTCTAGCAAAACTCAAGACGATCAAGCTGTCTAGCACTCTCCCAGCTCACATAAAATTGCAATACATAGAGATGTTTAAAGAGTTTAAAGATGTTTTTGCTTGGGGATACAAAGACCTAAAATCGTATGATACCAGCATCATCCAGCATAAAATCCCTTTGAAAGAAAATCAAAAGCCTTTTAAACAAAAACTAAGGAGAATAAACCCTGTTTTATTACCTTTAGTTAAGGCATAGATTGAAAATATGCATGCTGCTGGGATCATTGTACCAATTAGATATTCAGAGTGGGGATCAAACTTAGTCTCTGTTAGAAAGGAAACAGGGGAAATCGGGCTCTGTATTGACTTCAGAAATTTATACAGAGCCTCTTTAAAAGACAACTACCCCTTACCCAAGATGGACCATATACTTCAAAGGGTAGTTGGGTCGAAAAGGATATCCCTCTTAGATGGGTTCTCGGGTTACAACCAGGTGTTAGTGCTCCCAAGTGATCAAATCAAAACTGCTTTCACTACACCTTGGGGCACCTTTGGGGCACCTTTATGTATGTCAAAATGCCTTTCGGATTAATGAATGCAGGGGCCACCTTCCAAAGGGCCATGGACATAGCCTTTTCCGAAGATATTGGCTATTTCATAATCATTTACCTTGATGACATAACTGTTTTCTCAAAAATTGATGAAGAACATTTGATTCACCTAAGAAAAGTTTTTGAGAAGTGTAAGAGATTTGGCTTGTCATTGAATCCCAAGAAGTCACTCTTTGGTCTCCTAGAGGGTAAACTTCTTGGCCATATAATTTCAGAAGAGGGAATCAAAATAGACCCTATAGGGATAGATGGAATATTACGAATCAGTCATCCAAGAAGCCTTAAAGAATTACAATATTTCATTGGAAAGATCAATTTTCTGAGGAGGTTTATCCCTAATCTAGCTAAGCTATTAAAAAACATTACAAACATTCTTAAGAAAGATGTTGGTGTAAAATGGACTTTACTAGCTAAACAATCATTTGAACTGGTCAAATAAGCTCTTACTCAAACACCAGTCCTGATTAGTCCAGATTTTACCAAAGAATTTTATATCTTTTCTTTTGCATCTGAACATACAATAGCTGCAGTTTTACTTCAAAAGAATGACTTGGGGCAAGAACAACCAATATCCTTTTTTAGTAGGGCCTTAAGAGATGCTCCTCTCAAATATAACATCACGGAGAAGCAAGCCTTAGCATTAGTGAAAGCATTAAAATACTTTAGGGTCTATATTTTACACTCTCACATAATTGCTTTTGTTCCACATACTGTTGTCAAGGACATTCTAAGTCAAGACCCCGATGGTAAAAGGGGAAAATGGATTGCAACTATTATTGAATATGACATGGAAATCAGGCCCACCAAACGAGTTAAAGGGCGAGAATTAGCAAAACTTATGGCTGAGTCTAACTTCCAAGCACTAGAAATGAATATGGTAGATGTGTTGGAAGAAATAGAAGAATCTACTGCTCCTTTTATTGAAGAAACATTTCCGAATTCTCCTTGGTATGCTGACATTATTTATGTGCTTTTATATTTAAATGCCCCTCATTCTCTGTCTAAAACTAAAGCTAGATTTTTGAAACAAAAAGCTTTGAGTTTTTGCATTATAGATGGGACATTATATTGGAAAAATGCTGTTGGAATTTTTCTTAAATGTTTACTTGAAGATGATGTAGGAAAAACCATGCATGAGTTGCATGACAGAGAATGTGGAGGACACCTCTACTGGAAGGCCACATCGAACAAAATTCTTAGATCTGGTTACTATTGGCCTACCCTTTTCCCAGACACTCAGAAGTTGGTCATGTCTTGCCATAAGTGTCAGATCTTTGATGGCAAAAGAAAACTCCTTCCCTTACTCTTACATCCCATCAGAGTTGAGGCACCTTTTCAACAATGGGGTTTAGACTTCATTGGGGAAATTCACCTATCATCCTCAGCTCAACATAAGTGGATCCTCACAGCCACTGACTTCTTTACCAAGTGGATAGAAGCTATACCCTCCAGAAATGCTAATGACTCTCTCATTATCAAGTTTCTTGAAACAAATATCCTATCCATATTTGGTTGTCCCAAAAAAATCATAACAGACAATGCTGCTGCTTTTAAATCTAATAATATGGTTGATTTCTGTTACAAATACCACATAACCTTGGGCCATTTCACTGCTTACTATCCCAAAGGAAATGGGTTAGCTGAATCTTCCAACAAGAGCCTCATCAATATCATTAAAAAACTCTTGGAACAAAATTAGAAATCATGGCATAGTAAGCTGGTTCATGCCTTATGGGCTGATAAGTTAACTACAAAGAAATAAATAAGTATGTCCCCCTATCAACTAGTCTATGGCATGGATGTAGTCTTTCCCATATCATTAGGAGTGCCAGTCATGAAACTCCTTCAAGAAGTGCATATTGAAGAGAATGACATGCAGAGAAGAATCAACCAAACGATCCATTTATAGTAGACCAGAGAGGAAGTCTATGAGAGAACACAGTTGGTACAAGAAAGTATGAAGAAGCTATTTGATAAGAGGACTAAGGCAGACAATTTCCAAATTGGAAATATTGTTCTTAAGTGGGATTCAAGGAGAGAAGAGAAAGGAAAACATGGAAAATTTGAGAACTTGTGGAAAGGTCCCTATATTGTTCATGCTGAAAGGGGTCACAATACATTTTTCTTGAAAGAATTGAATGGAGAAGATCTGTATGGGGGTCCTGTCAATGCCAGAATGCTAAAGAATTAATTCTGCCAAGAATCATAAGTTTTAAAGCATTCTACTTTTTCATTGTAAATATTATAGTCTGAACATTGCATTCAAAGTTATGAAAATAAAAAATACAAAAATAGAGAAAGAAAGAAAAGAGGGCAGATTGTGAAAACAAGAAAGGTATAGCCCCATACCAAAAAAGAGAAAGAAATCTGAAAGTGTGCAAGCTCAAATGCCACTCTTGAAGAACACACTTCTAATTAGTCAAACTGTTTAATCTTGACTAATTAGCTTTGAATTTTCTGTTGATAGAATAGTGAATTCGATTTGCCAAACTGTTTAATCTTGGCTTATCAGTAGATAGTTTAGGATAGAAATTAAAGGTTCAAACATGTTTAAAATCTGAACCTAAAGCTTCAAAAAGAAAATGACTCAAATCTGTTTCAAATTTTGAGTCAAAGGATGTAAGTAAAACTGGTTCCAATCAGCTTAAAATATGAACCAGTTAATAAAGGAGAGACAGCTCAAGCAAGAGTCAAAACATAGCTGTAAAAAAGGAGAAGGAAATACTTTGAAAAATTAGATCTTAAGCCTTCCTTTTTGATTTAATTTTCTGCAAAATAATGTCTATGTGCAGCTTGTTTTTATGCCATGGACCAGCATCAAGTTAGACTGTTCAATCCTGGCTTGAATGCTTTTTAAATTTCTGTTGTAGAAATTAGAGAATAAAGTCTGTTGGACAGTTTAATCCCAACAGACAGTAGATTAGGTAGAGAATCATATGGGCTCAACTATTTAATCTGAAGCCATGAAGAAATAAGAAGTAGAAATAGATAAGATTTCCTGCTTTCAAAAGAATAAAATGTTGTGAAAGAGTTTGCCAATCCAAGTGCACTCCAATGAAGAAAAAATGTTAGATCAGTAGGATTGGGTAGGTAGAAAGATTGTATTGATGAAGATCCATTGTTTTTATGGCTGCTAATATGTTTTCAAAACAAGATCATCCCAACAAATGAAGGGGAGCCTAAAGGATGAGGCAACTGATCAGCCTCCCAGAGAATCCAAGTCTGTAGTTCTTGATGCCTTCAAGAAGGCACCATCCCCAAGTGGAGCCACTGTTAGCCACCTATAAATTCTGTCATATCAAGTGGTGGCTAAATGATTTTGGATAGCCTTCAAGAAACAATTTCACTGCTAAAATTGTTGATGCTTAAAGTATTTTTGATGATATCCTATCCTTTGGATAATCGTCACTGCTTTTCCCCTTTTCAACTCAGAAATTCTGTTGTCATTACATGAAGAAAAAATGCTGCAAAATTCCATTTTTTCCCTCCCTTCGACCACAAAACTAACCTTCATTTTTACCCCTTTTACTCCCATAAATTCCTCTATTTTTCATGATTCCCCTTCTTCCATTCATGAAAGTCATTTTCCATAGATTAAAACTCATTTTTAAACTATACTGAAACCTCCAAATCCTTTGAAAATCATTGAATATCTATAAAAATCATATTTTTATATAGAATTAAGCCCTTTGGTCTAAGTCTTTAACCCTTACCCTCCATGCGCCCTGGTGCTGGAACCAAGCGCTAGCCTTCTTAGCGGTTATCGCATCGCCCCATGCCGATTAGCCCTTCATCCATAAACCCCGGTCTTATGGCTTTCCATGTAACCCACGGCCTCGTAGTCGGGTGCCTACCCACTTCGAATTAATATTTCGCCCGCCAAAGTTTGAACCTTCGTTTATATAAATTTTTCGGTTATTATTATATTTTGTAAACTTTCCACCGGTGCAAAAATTCCAGTCAATCTCCACCGACGATCTGATTTGCAGATCGACGACACACAGTCTCTCAGCCGGTGGTCCCTGCCAACCACTCGCCGATTGCAAAAACAAGTGGATTTCATCGCACCGCTTTTTAAGCGCAAGCGGTTTTTTCTATTTTGCAGCGATTCCATACACCGGCCGCCACGTGTCTTGGGCCCATTTTCAAATACCACCCTCATCGCACAGTAAATATCGGACGTGGACCCTGCGCGATATTGATGTCCACCGTCCGATCTAAGACCGCTCATCGGATGGTGATCGCTCTCTGGAGATGCTCGTGCAATAATGAAGTATGACGTGTTTTCATTAAACATCTCCGCCGTCGATCTGATCTGCAGATCGACGGCCCAAACTCGATCACTCTTTTTCCTCGCCCAGTCGGAAAATCCGGACCTGGGAACATTATTCAACAAGGTTTTATTAAAATTTTTGATGTTCGGGCGCATTTTCTAAAGGTTCTTGATGCCTGTTCTCCGCCGTTGATCGCTTGGGTCGATCTCATCCAACGGCCCACGATCGTCTCGAACCCTGAACATGATTTTTCGACCATTTTTCGCTGAAACTAAGGTTTTAAACCTTTTTTCTATTTGTCATTATTTTCCTAAAATAACGTGACCTCTTCACGTTGTTCAATCATCCTCGACCCCGACCATCAATCTCTGCGCGATCGACGACTCTGATTTAATTTCTTCCTCTGCTTCTCTTTGACACCTCTAATCAATCTCTACCGTTGGATGATGCCATCCAACGACCATGCTCCCTCCACGTGCCTTCTGAAGCAGTCAACCTATACATGCAGAATTTTATAACAGTTGTTTGTATTTTGCAGGGTTCAATGGTTTTTCCGCTATGTCTGAAGAAAATTCGAAGGCTGAGGGTGACGATCCTCCCACTTTCGATTCATCAAAGAAAATCCTTCGCAGGTTTCAAATTCACGTTTCATCAGTGTTTTCATGAGGCATTGATGCCATATCACCCTTGCACAGTCCTGCGCACCAGCAAAAAACGCAGTGAAATAGGCACAAATCAAAGAGTATCAGTGCCAGAGAAAAAATATACCAGAACAGAAGATTGAAGACAAATCTGTGGAGATTACGTCTAAGACGGTTTATCCAAAGCCTAATCCTCCCAACTAATCACAGTTTGAAGAAAATCATGAGTGTTTTCTCAGACAGAGAGCCTACGCTGCCACATCAGGGGCTAATTGAATCCCCCAGCTGCCACATGGCCACCTACAGTCTCGAATCAATCAAAGGAAGACCGAAGTTATTACCAGACTAGGAGATATTTTGCATCAATACAGCTGAACAGTTAATTCAACCAAAGGAAATTATTGTAAACTGTCAGCAGAAGTTATTGCAAGGATAACGAGGAGCCTTGAAGTCAACAAATTCTTTCCAGCAAGCCTAATAGTTAATGTAAACCAATTAATATAGGGGTAACACCAAAAATCTTCTCTATTAAGCCCCTCAAAGGCCGAGAGACAGTGCATTGTATTAATTAGACTTCGAAGATATTTTATCCCATTCCACCTCCTCATTTTTTCTATAAATACTACTGGAGAAGATGAGAAAGTGTTGGTTGGTTGATCACTAGTTGTAATACTGAAACTCCCTAAAATAATACATAGTCTATTGGAGTTGAAGAAAAAATTGAAGTCTTGGAGGCCTTGATGATGTTGTTGCATGCTTGTTCCTGAGAAGGCTCTATCATTGGATCCATGAGCTTGGCTATTGGTGAAGTATTCTGAAACTGTTTAATGTTTTCTCCTATTTTCATTATGTTCCATAATCTCTTACTACAGTAGGTTGAAAGTTTTAGGCTAAGAAATGACTCCTGGAAGCACCTTAGACCTATTCATCCTTCACTGTTTCAAGTTTTCTTCTGCTAAGGTATTTCAGAGTCTTTAATCTCTCTCTTTAGTCCTCATGCTTGTTTATTTCTATGATAGTTTGAATAAGATGGTTTCAGCATGATTTAAGGTTCTCCCTGCTTGTTTGCTGCCACTTAAAAGGCTATTATTGAAGCCTCCCTTTGAAGTATTTCTGTTTATAGTAAGCCAAGGAGGTTTGTTATGATCTTGCCCTTTGTCCTTACTTAAACAATTGTCTTAAAGGTCTTTATAGTTGTAATCATAGATGTGTTAGGTGTTCCCTCTTCTATGACTGCAATTATCAGTGAATCTTTTATGTTTTCTAAGTCATTTGAAATAAAATCTTTGAGGAAATAGGGTGTTCCCTGAATCTTAGATTTCATTTTAAAAGTTGTTTTGAAATCATTATTTTCTTAAAGGTGTGATTTGTAGAATTTATGGTTAGCCTTGTCTACCAAATAGCTCTTTATTGTTCAAGTTGTGCTTTCAAATTCCCTTTGTTTGAGAATTAAACTTCTCTTTCCAAATCATTGATGTCCATCTCATTCCAAAACCAAAGGATTCTGCGGCCAAGTTAGATTTGCCCTTTGATATCCCATATCCATTGATGAGTATGTCATGACCTCTTCTTGACTCCATTGCCCAATGAAACAGATATTTCTCCTTTCTATATATCTTTCCTAGACCTTTCATGTTCTGCTGTATCAATTCAACCAAATAAACAAACACCTGCACTTAATAACTAGTCTAAAACCAATACTCAAAGCACACAAGATAAACCTTTGCAAAAAAAAAATTGAGAGATCCCTCTCTGAGAACAGGAGGACTAGATCCTGGAACTCTAAAGATTGGTTCTGATGTTGCCTTGTCTTTTGATTTGCCAAACTATCAAAACACGAGACACCAACAGGTTTACAACTCTCCATGTGAAACTTACCCAGTATCTCTTTGGCATACTTGCCTTGAGAGACAAAAAGTTCACCATCTCGCTACCATGTTTCCAAACCAAGGAAATAGTGAAGGAGTCTCATGTCCTTCATTTCAAACTCCTTTGCAAGATCCTCCTTGCATGAGTTTATCAGTGGCTTATCACATGTCAAAATTAGATCATCAAAATAAAGTACGATAATCAAGAGCTTACCATCAACCAAAATCTGGTACATGTTTGCATCCGCTTCACTTTTGGTGAAGTCCAAATTAGTGAAATAAATGTCAATCCGAGTGTATGAGGTGCTTGCTTTAGCGCATACAGTGCTCTTTTGAGTCGACACACATGCAACTCACTATCAAAGATCTCAAAACATTCTGGCTGCTCTATGTACACTTCTTCCTCAATAAATCCATTAAGAAACATAATTTTCACATTCATCTGATGAATGCGCCACCCCATCTACGCTGATAGCGAAAGGATAGATCTAATAGAAGAGTACCTCATGACTGGTGCGAAATTCTCATCATATTCGATCCCGTCAACTTGTGAGAATCCCCGGGCCACAAATCTAGCCTTGTACTTCTCCACACTCTTATCAACAATTTTCTTCACCTTATAGATCCATCTAGATCCAACCACTGATTCTACGACCGGTCTGTTAGAAAATTATATATTAAAAAGCAATGCAACACATAAAATATGCAGAAACAAAAGCACAGAAAACATATAAAACCAGAGAGAAACATATATATATGGTTCACCCAATTTGGGTTACGTCCACCCCGAACAGACAATCCTTCCTTTATATTATCCAGCAAAATGAAGAGACGCAGGCTACAATAGATCCGCTTTAATATCCTCTGTTCTTTCTCACAGTCTCCCTATCTATTTCTCGCTTTGAGAAAAAGTACATATACAATACACAGCCAAAATACAATACCCTCATACAAAACGAGGGGTTGCCTTCTAGGGAAAAAAACCCTAAATTAAACATAACTTCTATTGTCAGATCATCTACCTAATGAACAACCTAGGAAAAATTTAATTACAGGCAGCGTTGCCGCTTCGTTAGGAACAAGGGTCCAACGCTGTGATACAAAATAAAGAAGATAATCAGGCTCCACACCCAATAATCTCCCACTTGGAGACTAATTGTAGCAACTCCATCGCTGCTTCATTTGCTGGACAATGAATCCACTTTGGACCTGGTTGTTTCTCATCTTCATCATCATACTTGAAGACCAATTGAAACTGAGCATAATATTAGTTTCTCCCTGGTTACAGATTTTGTTAGCATATCCGCAAGATTCTGGCTAGTGTGTATCTTTTCCAGCTTCAACTTTCCATCTTCCAACACTGACCGTATGAAATGGTACTTGAGCTGTATGTGTTTAGTCCTGGAATGAAATGCTGCGTTCTTTGCAAGATGAAAGGAACTTTGGTATCAATGTATAACGTGCCCTTATCATGCTTCTTACCCAATTTATCCATAAACCTTTGTAACCAAATCATTTCTTTACTAACCTCTGTAGCAGCAACATACTTTGCCTCTGTTGTTGAAAGTGCAACAACACTTTAGATTTTTGAAACCCAACTGACAACTGTTCCACCTATAGTAAATACATACCCTGTAGTGCTCCTCCTATTACATCTGTCACCTACCATATTTGCATCAACATATCCCTGTAGAGTAATGTTTGAACCACCAAAGCATAATATTTTATTTGTGGTACCTCTCAAATATCTGAGAATCCATTTTACTGCCATCCAATTTTCTTTTCCTGGATTTTTCAGGTACCTGCTTACAACTTCCACTGCATGTGGAATATCAGAGCTTATGCAAACCATTTCATACATTAAGCTTCCAAATGATGATGCATATGGAACTTTAGAAATATAATCCATTTCTTCTTGGGCCTTGAGGCACATCTCCTTACTAAGTTTGAAATGGCTAGCAAAGGGTGTACTAACTAGTTTTGCATTTTGCATATTAAATATTTTCAAAACCTTTTGTATGTACTCATTCTGAGACAATGTTAATTTGCGATTTTTCCCGTCTCTAGTTATTCCAATACCAAGGATTTGTTTTGCAGCTCCCAAATCCTTCATTGCAAATGAATTTGCTAATTTTATTTTGAGCACATTTATTTCCTGCATGTTAGACCCTGCAACAAGCATGCCATCTACATACAATAACAATATAATATAGCTACCATAATTTTAGTTTTTCATATAAACACAATGATCAGAGTGACATCTAGTATAACCTTGTTCAGACATAAACCCGTGAAATTTTAGATATCACTTCCTTGGAGACTGTTTTAATCCATACAAGCTCTTCTTTAACCTACACACTAATTTTTCTTTCCCTTTGACCTCATATCCTTCTGGTTGCTGCATATAGGTCTCTTCCTCCAAATATCCATGGAGAAATGGTGTCTTTACATCTAACTGTTCAATATATAAATCTTCCACTACTACAAGACTTATAATAGTTCTGATTGAAGTCATCTTAACAACAGGAGAAAATATTTCATAAAAATCAATACCTTTCTTTTATGCAAACCCCTTCACCACAAGTCTAGCTTTGTACCTCTGTTTTCCTCCATCTTCTTCCTTTAGCCTGTAAACCCATTTATTATGCAATGTTGTTTTACTTATAGGAAGCCTAACTAAGTCCCAAGTCTGGTTATGTATTAAGGAGTCCATCTCTTCTTTCATGGCTAGCTCCCACTTCTTCCTAGTTTCGACCTGCATTTATTCTTCATAACATTTGGGTTCACTAGAATCAGTCCACAATAAATAATATAATGAAGGAGAGTATTTTTCATGGGGTCTACTTATCCTGGTAGATATTCTGACACCACTTTCTAGTGTTTGAGGTGCCTGTTGTTGTTGTGGCTGTTGATTATTATTATTTTCAGACACCTTTAATTTTTCTGTGATATCATCAAGAACTGTGTATTCTTTTTTTTCTTTTTCCTGATTCTTTTCTTGCAACTGATTCTTATACAATACCTTTTCATTGAATATTACATCTCTTCTCCCAATGATTTTGTGATTTTCATAATCATATAAGCAATAACCAAAATCACATTAACACCATATCCAATAAAGGTACATTTCTTTGATTTTGCCTCAATATTTGGTCTGTTTTATTTATTAATATGAACAAAGGCCTCATAACCAAAAGGCTTTAAAAAAGAGTAGTTTACCTTTTTACCTATCCATGCCTCCTCTGGAATACCACCATCCAATAAACTTGAAGGCCCTCTGTTTATTAGATAAACAAAAATATCTACAACATTTTCCCAAAATTGTAAAGAAAATCCTGCATGCAATCTCATGCAGCTTGCACGCTCCATGATTGTTTTGTTCATCCTTTTTGACACACCGTTTTCTTGTGGTGTTATTGGATCTGTCTTCTCTCTGCGAATTCCATGCTCTGAACAATACCTATCAAAATATTTTCTGCAATATTCACCTCCATTGTCTGATCTGAGACACTTCAACTTTTTTCCAGTCTCAATCTCAACCAAAGCTTTCCATTTCTTGAAAGTATCAAATACATCAGATTTATTCGGAATACAATAAATACAAGTTTTTCTAGTTTCATCATCAATAAAAGTAACATAATAATGAGAGCCACCGAGAGATGATACTTGAGCAGGTCCCCATACATCTGTATGCACAAGCTCTAATTTTTCGCTCTTCTTTTCTTTCCCAACTTTGAGAAATCTGACTTTCTTCTGTTTTCCATAAATGAAATTCTCACATAAATCGAAATCAATATTATTCAAACTTGGAAAAAAATTTCTTGAGTGAAGAATCTTCATCCCCTTCTCGCTCATGTGTCCGAGCTTATGATGCCATAATGCTGTCTCTTCTCCTTTGGAAGTGAAAGCATTAAAAGAGTTAGAAATACCATTTCATAAATATAATGTACCAACCTTTTCTCCTTTTACTATTACCAGGGCTCCTTTGGTGACCTTCCAAGTTTTATCTGTGAAAGTTGTCACACAACCTTCACCGCCTAACTGGCCTATTGAAATTAGATTTTTCTTCAGATCTGGAACATGTGTTACCTCATTTAATAGAAATTGGTTTCCATTCTAATGTTTTACAAGAACTTTACCCATTCCAACAATTTTACAGGGTTTATCATCATCCAAACGAACTTGTCCAAAATCTCCTTGAACATAGTCATGAAAATATTTCTTATGAGGTGTGGCATGGAATGAGGCCTCTCAATCTACCACCCAGGAACCAGTAACATTTTCGAAAGAAAGAATCAAAGCATCTTGTAACACAACACTTGTTATGTTTTCTTCATGATTTTTTTTCTTGCTGTGCGTCTCCTTCTTTTCCCTTCTGAGATCTACAATCTTTCTTTAGGTGTCCTTTCTTTCCGCATTTCCAGCACACTATCCCCGATCTGGACTTGGATTTTCCTTTCCTTGATTTACTACGATATGCTGAGCTCTTTCCTCTTTCCATTTTTCTTCCCCTAGTCTCTGCACTTAAAGCATTACCCGATGTCTCACCGAAGCTTTTTCGTCGCATTTCATCGCTAAGAATAACACTGACAACATCATCAAACTTTAAAGTACTAGATCCAAAGGAAGATTTACTAATGGCCATAACTAAACCATTCCAACTTTCTGGAAATGATCACAGAAATAACAGAGCCCTAACTTCATCATCAAAGTTTACCTCTACAGAACTTAACTGACTGGTAGTTTAAAATCATTTAAATGATCTGCAGTAGATCCACCTTCCGACATCTTCATATTAAAAAACATTTCATAAGAAATACCATGTTTGAGGCCGAGGGTTTTTCATATAGTTTCGACAATGCCTTAATCATACCCTCTGTTGTTGTTTCCTTCGAAATATTGAAGGCTACCGACACCGCGACGCACAACCCTACTGTTCCAAGTGCCTTTGTATTGAGAATATCCCATTCTGCATCTGTCACAGTCACCAAATTCTTTGTTTTTCCACTCAATGGTAGGTACAGATCTTTTTGATACATATAATCTTCCATATGCATCTTCCACAACAGGAAGTTTTGGCCGTCAAATTTCTCGACCCTAAACTTACCATCTTCTGCCATTGCTCCCATTGGCTTCAAATATCTCGACACCTTCTGGATGCTCTATGTACACTTCTTCCTCAATAAATCCATTGAGAAACATAGTTTTCACATCCATATGATGAATGTGCCACCCCATCTACGCTAAGAGTGCACGGATAGATCTAATGGAAGAGTACCTCACGACTGGTGTGAAAGTCTCATCATAGTCGATTCCCTTAACTTGTGAGAACCCACGGGCCACCAATATGGCCTTGTAATTCTCCACACTCCCATCAACAATTTGATTCACCTTATAGATCCCTCTAGATCCAACCACTGATTTTCCGACCGGTCTTGGGACAATCTCCCATGCATTGTTCTTGACGATGGAGTCATACTTCTCTACCATAGCATCAACCCAAATTGGTTGCTGCACTGATTCCTGAAAGGAAGATGGTTCTGTCACAATACACTTGCTCATAAGAGCCATGTATCCAGTAAACTTGTTTGGAGACTGTCTCTATCTGCGCAGTGAAGTAAGGGCTCCTACATTCTCTACTGCATCAAGTCTCAATCTATCAGCTTCCGTGGTGCACCTTCTACCATTTCTGATGGATGGCTCTGCATGAGTGTTTTCTGCCACTCCATGATCCTCCAAATGTGGCTGCTCCACATCTTGAGGTTCATTCTTTGGAACTAAGAGTTCCTCCTCTGCATGCAAATCCAGCTTCCTCTCAAGGGAGAATCACATGGCTTTCTTCTCATCAAATTTTATATCCCGTTGCACAACAATCATTCTGTTGTTTGGAAAATACACCGAATAGTTATGGGGAGTTCCAGTGTACCCAAAAAATATCCCAATCTCAGCTGTTGGTTCCAGCTTCGTCCTGACATCTTTGGTCACATGAACATAAAATATGAGTCAAAAATCTTAAAATGTGAAACATCAGGTTTCTTACCAGTGAAAGCCTCTTCTGGTGTACTCATTCCAAGTATCCGATGTGGATAATAGTTTTGCACAAATACCGCTGTGTTGCATGCCTCTCCCCACAGATGTAACAGTAGGCCCTGATCATTTAATATTGCTCGTGCTGCACCCACAATTGTTTCAATCTTTATTTTTGTGACCCTATTCTGCTGTGGGTTATGAGGCGCAATCAGTTCTCTCCGAATTCCATCTTTGCTGCAGAATTTATTGAATTCATTGGAGATGTAATCACCACCATTGTCGCTCGTAAGAGCCTTCACATGCTTTGCTGTGTATTTCTCCACCAGTGCTTTGAACTCAAGAAATTTTGAGAACGTTTTATCTTTCTTCTGCATGAAGTAGATCCAACACTTATGAGAAAATTCATCAACAAATATCACATAGTACTTATGCTTTTCTATTGAAGCCGTAGAGAATGGTCTACACACGTTTGAGTGAACTCCCTCAAGGATTTCCGAAGCTCGATTCTCCTTCTCATGAAAAGTGGCCTTTGCATACTTCCCCATAGTACATCCCTTGCATGTGTCTGATTGCGCAAGTGTACCCTTGGGAAGACGCGTAGAAATCTGCTGCATGACCTTCAAGGCTCCATGGTGTAGATGGCCCAATCTCCTGTGCCCTAACTCACCCTCATCCCGGCTCACCACTTTGTCCGCCTTACTCATAAATGTTGCACAACCATCTACATCAAGTTTATAGAGATTATTAACTCGAATCCCAATATTCTTGGCTTGTCTTGTTGTTTTGTGTCGCAGGAAAGCTTTTCTCTCACTGAAAATAACATCATAACCTCTATCCTCCAAAACTGATACCAAATTTTTCTTCAAGCCTGGTACATGCATTACATGTTTTAATTAAAAGGGTTTACTTGAATTTCTCTGCAAGTTAACTGTACCAATCCTGGTAGCACTATACCGTCCGTAATCACCCATTTCGATATGCATCTGGAGGTCCTTCTCCTCCAATATACTAAAAATTTCTTTATCTCCCATCATGTGAAAGGATGCACCATTATCCAAGTACCAAACCGATCCCATTGCACTTGACACCATGCATGCAATGAGCGAGAATTCAAGCTCAAATTGTGAGGCCAAAACCTCAACAATTGCATATCTTGAAGCCTTCTTGTTCTTCTTCTTTCATGGACAATTAGTTGCATAATCTCCATGCTCGTGACAATGAAAACACTTCACTCTGGACATGTCGTGCTTCTTGCCATCTTTACCAGACTCAGATTTGGAATGGAATTTCTTTCCTTTCCCCTTATTCACATTGGCATAAAAAGCACAATCTTCTTCATCTTCATTCTTAGATGAAGATCCATCCCTGGTATTCCACAATTATTCTTGCACCAAATATGACCAAAGTTGTTCCCAATCTGGCAACTTTTCCCTTCCATTGACAGAGTCCTAATAACTATGCCAACTCTTGGGAAGTCCTAGAAGATCTAGGCTCACCAAATTATCATCAACGATAGTAATGTCAATGCTCCCAAGCTCATCTCGATATTGGACAAAATTTGTTAAATATTTCGGCATGGTTTCGCCTTTCCCGATTTTGATCTTCCTAAGTTTATCCTTCAGTGCTAATTTTTTATGATCACTACTACTTTGAAATAGATTTGTCAAAGATTTCCATATTGCATATGGTGTCGATTTTCCATGGATACTTGAGACAATGTGGTCTCGTACTCCCTCCAATAAGGTCCTCCTCGCCTTTTCAACCTTCTTTTTCCAGGCATCAAGATTGGAGCATCTGCTATAGCAGGTTTGGTAACATCATTATCAATGAATTATTTCAACCCATTGTCCTTTAGTACTACCTCCATCCCATATTTCCAAGTAATATAGTTAGAGCTGCCTTCGAGTTCATACTCCAATCTCAAGCCATTAAAAGCCATTTCGATCCTGAATCGCCTGTCGCACCAAGAATGTCTTTTGCAAATTCGAATTCTATTCAGTCACAAACTCAACTTCTCCTCCACTATAGTTATTTCTTGTGCTCTAATACCATGTAGAAATTATACAAACATATGTATATCAATGGATTCAATCCGATCTAACAATGTACTAAAGCTAGATACTGAATCGCCTACAAATCAACTGCAGAAATTAAACACAATCACCAATCACATGAAGCAAGGAATGAATAAAATCAAACCACAACACAGATAATTTACCGGGAAAAGCTTGCTTCTCAAACCTCTCTATATTCTATTGTATATCAACCATGGAATCATGAAACAATTACAATACACTCTTCTCACAAGAGTCTCTTGCACTCTGCTAACTGTCTCACACTGTCCTGGACAAAACTAACCAATACTTAGCCAATTCTCAACCTCTAAACAACCTACCTTGCTTGCACAATTCTTGATGAATGCAATTCCTATTCTTTAGGAATTTTTTCCTTCCTAAAATGCGCAAGGATCATGGGCACTCCAATGGATGTCTGGTTTCATGCAAGCAACCTACTAATCACACAACTGATAGTTAACATCCCTTTAATCTTCGCCTCAAATGGGTCTCCACTAGAACTAACATGCATGCAACTATTAATAGTAAATCATCAGTTGCATGTCAGATCACTGATTTTGAATTAAATAATATTTAATTCACTTGATCTCTCACTAGTGCAACAAACAGTTGCAACTAGTTTAATTGACTCTACTCACTTAACTAAGTTAACTGATTACACATGCATTAAACTAATGCACCAACTACAATTCGAACTCCATAAATAATATAATTACTCTGCATGTCTTGCCAACCACCCTCAACTCGAAATTCATGAGCTAACTGAGTTTATCACACTCAGTTAAGTGTTACAAGTGATCATAAGATAAGATTACATTTTATTGTCCAATTCAATGAAGGGAAAATTAAACTAGACACTGCACCAAATTTAGCCCACACTAGTGTAGGTGCTGCTAGGACCTATTCGTCCAACACTAGTGTGTGTGTTGCAATTTCTTGTTGGAATTCAACATAAATTGATGTTAAAAACAGACTTTCTATCCCTGATAATATTAGATATTGGCAAGTTTTCAATAATGACAAACATCTAGGTAATTTTCTGTAACTAAAAGGGGAATTTGAAAATTTCAACATTGACATAGGTCAAGATAATGAAGAAAATGAAGAAGAGAACATTTTTAATCAAACTGATCAAATCTTTGAGGAATTTGAAATACCTCAATTAAAAAATAATACAATCCCGAGAGGTCTTTTACCACTTGAGGAGTTGTTTGATTTAAACGATGTAGAAAAAAAGCCTTCAATACAACCAACTGGATCTGAAGTGGAAGACTGCAACATAGGTACTAAAGAAAATCCCAAAATTTTCAAAATCTCCAAATCATTGCCTCCTGAAGAAAAACAAAAATACATAGATTTGTTCAAGCAATATAAAAATGTTTTTGCATGGGGATAACAAGATTTGAAAGTGTATGACAAGGATATAATTCGACACACTATACCCATCAAGGAAGATCAAAAACCTTTTAAAAAAAAACTAAGGAGAGTTAATCCTATTTTACTCCCTTTGATAGAAAAAGAGGTTAAAAATTTGTTTGATGCAAAAATCATAGTACCACTCAAATTTTCTAAATGGGTCTCAAACTTGGTACCAGTAAGGAACAAGTTTGGAGAAATAAGGTTATGTGTGGATTATAGAAACCTAAACAAAGTTTCTTTAAAAGAAAACTACCCTTTACGTAAAATGGACCATATACTTCAAAAAGTAGTTGGATCAAGTATGGTTTCATTGCTAGATGGATTCTCTGGTTACAATAAAATTTTAGTACATCTTGATGATCAAGGTAAAACAAATTTTACAACTCCTCGGGGAACTTTTATGTATATCAAGATGCTTTTTGGATTAATGAATGCAAGATCCACATTTCAAAGAGCAATGAATATTGATTTTTCAGATGAAAATGACAGATTCATTGTGATATATTTAGATGACATAACTGTTTTCTCCAAATAAGATCAAGGTCATTTACAACATCTAGAAATTGTTTTTGAGAGATGAATAAAATATGACATATATTTAAATCTAAAGAAATATCTGTTTAGCTTAGAATAAGGAAAATTGTTAGGCCATATCATTTCAAAAGATGGTATTAAAATTGATCCCATGAGGATTGAAGCAATTCTAAAAATTGAACCTCCAAGAAACAAAAAAAGGTAGAATATTTCATTGGCAAGATAATTTTTCTCAGAAGATTTATACCTAATTTGGCTGAAATTCTAAGAGTTATAACTAATATGCTGAAAAGAGAGATTGAAGTAAGATGGAACTTATAAGCAAAATAATCATTTGATCAAGTAAAACAAGCATTAACACGAGCTCCTGTGTTGATTAGTCCTAATTTTACAAAAGATTTTATGATTTTCTCTTTTGCATCTGAACATACAATTGCAGTGGTTTTGTTGTAGAAAAAAAATGAAGGACATGAACGACCTATAGCTTTCTTCAGCAAAGCTTTGAAAGATGGCTTATTAAGTTAAAACATCATGGAGAAACAAGATTTCTCTTTAGTAAAAGCAATTAAAGATTTCAGGGTCCATATTTTACATTATCATATCATAACTTTTCTCCCAAATGTTGTGGTAAAGGAAATTCTTACACAAACTAACCCTGATGGAAAAATAAGCAAATGGATTGAAAATATTCTCGAATATGACATTGAGATAAAACCCACTAAGCTCATAAAAGGACAAGGATTGGAAAAAATGATGGCTGAATCCAATTTTCATGCCATAGATATAATTTTTGTAGGTGAACTTGATGAACATGAAGAGAAAACGACTCCACATGTTTCAGAAAAATTTTCTATCTCCCCCTAGTACACAAACATTATTTTTGTGTTAACAAAATTTACAAGCTCCTCCTGGTTTAACTAAAACAAAAGCTAGATTTATCAAGTTAAAGTCTTTGAAAATTTTCATTTTAGATCAACATTTTTATTGGAAAGATACTGGAGGCATCTTACTAAAATGTTTATTGAAAGATGAAGCAGATAGAGTGATGCAAGAATTTCATCAAGGAGACTGTCGAGGACATTTGTATTGGAAAACCACAACCAAAAAAACTCTAAGGGCTAGTTTTTACTGGCCCTCTCTATTTGCAGATGTCCATAAAAATGTTTCAACATGTCATCAATGCCAAATCTTTGAAGGAAAAAGAAAACTTTTACCCTTTCCATTAAAATTGATTTTAATTGAAACTCCTTTTCAATAATGTGGTCTAGATTTTATTGGAAAAATCCATCCAAGCTCTTCGGGCCAACATAAGTGGATTTTAACAGCCATTTCCTACTTTACCAAATGGATTGAATCCATCCCAACTAGACAAGCCACATATATTGTCATTATCCATTTTTTAGAAAGTAACATTTTGTCTAGATTCGGGCCTCCCAATAAAATCATTACTAACAACGATGTTGCTTTCAAATAAAAGAAAATGACAAACTTCTGTCACTAGCACACCATAAAATTAGGACACTCTATTGCTTATTATCCCAAGGGAAATGGGTTAGCTGAGTCTTCTAAAAAATTTTTAGTCAACATCATAAAGAAATTACTGTAGGAAAATAAAAAATCTTAGCACAATAAGTTGATTAATTCTCTTTGGGCTGACAGAATTAGTACTAAGAAATCCATTGGAGTGTCTCCTTTCCAATTGGTATATGGAATGGATACCATTTTTCCTATCTCCATAGCAATTCCTGTGCTAAAGTTGTTACAAGAGGCACAAGTGGAGGAAAATGACTTACAGAGAAGGATAAACCAAACCATACACTTGCAACAATCCAGGGAGGAAGTCTGTAACATAGCCCAAGTGATTCAAGAAAAAATAAAAAAGACCTATGAAAAAAAGACTAAAGCAGATTATTTCAAACTGAGTGATTTAGTCCTAAAGTGGGATGCAAGGAATGAAGACAAAGGAAAACATGTTAAATTTGACAGTTTATGGAAAGTTCCTTATAAGATAGAAGCCTACAGAGGTAAAAATGCATTATTTTTGAGAAATTTGACTGGAGAAGAACTTTTAGGTGGTCCTGTCAATGGAAGACAACTCAAACATTATTTTCAAGAATATATAAGGTTCCATTCAATTCATTGTAAATACCATTTATTTTTCTACTACAAGAGTGGGTGGTTGAAGTTAGGAATTAAAGCCCGAAGTGAACGCCCTAAGCTCCTGATGAATTTGCTTCCAATAACCACAAAGAATCAATTTAGTTGTAAAAAAGGACAAAAAATGCCCAATGGATTAGGGTACTAGTCTACGATGTTCTTGAAACCTCACAGGTAGGATGCCATCCCCATTGGAACCTATGTTAAGGTCTTATGATTCATAGGATAATTTTTTGATTATCTGTAAACTTTTGATTTAGAGAATGTTGTAAATAATATTCCATTCTGTAAAATATTTCCAAAGAAAAGAAAAATAAAATTCAATAGGGGATACAAAAATAGAAGAAAAATGTGAAAAAACAAAATCAAATATGAAAAAAGTAAAAAATATGAGAACAATAAAAAACAAAAAATAAAATGAAAATACCCCAAAAGCCTAAAATCAGTGTGCAAGTCGAAATGGCACTTTAAAAATTAGTTTCAGTAGCGCTTTAGAAAGATTTCAAATAATGTGCTGCTAGTTAAAATGCCACATTGCAGTTTGATAGATAGGATTAGAAGCTTAATCACGTAGTGTAATCATGATTAAGCTTAATTAATTGTAATTAGTATAGATAAGTAAATTTTTAATCACATAGTGTAATCTTGATTAAATAGATTAGTTGAGGTTGAATAAATTAAACCATACTCTTTAAACATGGTTTAATTAGATTAAATGACTTAATTAGATTAATAATTTCAATTAGATTAATGGATACAGGCATTTTGTAAAGAGTAAAGCACAAATTTTCATGAAAAAGGGTGGACCCGACACTTTGTTGTCATTTTCTGATAAAGCATCTGCAACATCCAATGGCCAGGATTCGACCAGCCCAGATCAAGAGTGGGCCATCCACTTCGGATCCCCCATCCCTTTCGATTGTTAATAGCGAGGGGGGTTCGAAAAGTGATTTACCGCTCTGTGACATGGCATACACTCACATGGTTCACCCCCCCATCCCCCCCTCTAAAAACTGCATACCACCCCACCCTCCTCCCAAAAAACGGCCTTATCACTCTCGACTATCAAAAGAGATGTTGACCTTTCCGCCACGTCCCATCCTCGTGACCACTCCCCTACTGCCACGTCTCCTCATCTACTCCCCTGCTGCTACGCCATCACCTTGCGTCTGCTCCCCAGAATTCCTCCACCACTCCCTTCCCGACACTTATCCAACCCGCTCCAAAGACCGTTAAAGTACCCATTAACATGTGAACATTACCCTTAATAAAAAATAACTGTAACAAAGGATTGTATAAATATCTACAATCTCGACCAGTGAACCCCTTTCTGCAATATTTTTCCAGGACATCCTATAGGAAACTAGTCATCAAATTCAAGCTGTTGTTGCATCTTGTCAGCCTAACCAGAGCTCTTGCCGCTTTCAGTCTACCCAATTACCCATCATAATCACAGAACAACTACCAAGCTCCAAATTTCTTGGATAATTCAACAATTCACTTCCTCTCTTTGAATTATCATGGATCTTAAAGGGAAATCAAATAAAGGAGAAGAAAACCCTATGCTACCTCCAAATGTTGGCTTAGATCACATACCCTTACTTGATAAGCACTATAAGATGAAACTTATTGTGAATTTGATTTACATGAATTTCACAATTGGTTAAAACAAAAACATATAGATTAGAGGGATGAATTAGGGCTACGGGACTCCCTCCTACCCCAATTCATGTTTCTCCAAACCCACCATTTTCTAGAGTTTGTATTATGGTGTCATTCCAGGTACATTCCCATCTAGAAAGCCATTGTAGCCCAAAGTGGTGATGTTCTATTCACTATTACTACTGAAACAATCAATCAAATGCCGAAAATACCAAATAATGAATCCCTCAAACCATTCTCAGAAGAAGCCCTCATGGATTTTTATAAAAACCTTACTTTCCCCACCAAATCTAAAATATTTGAAAATTCCTACCAGAAGATGCCCAATTACCTAAAAAAAATCCTCCATATCCATCCTCCATGTTTCGTAAGATGACAAAACAAATCATCTCCATAGTTTCCTATCTCTTGAGTTACCAATCAAATCAACGGGTAAATGAAGTGATTCTGGGTTTCTTTTCAATATTCTCCAAGGATGAAAAGTTTTCCATTTTATTTAACTATAATGAATTCCTAGCTAACACTATCAATGAACAACTGTTGAAATTTTCTAAAGAAAGAAATTTCAAATATGTTTCAGTGCTAGTTTATTTATTCACGTTTTACCAAGAAGACATATTTCAATTTGCATTACAGAAGTTAGATGAGCAGGGAGAAGCACAATCAGTGATTCATTAGACCTCCCCAGTGAGGGAACATACTATTGAGTTCACCTACAGTGATTTTATTGACCGATTTATATATACAACTTCTTTCTTGTTAAACAGTGACATTCAACCAAGGATAGGGCCATAAATAAAAAGATATCTACACCTTACTAAGAAAACTAAGACAAGCGACTAGTATTTGTACTAGAACTACACAAAAATTAGGCTGTATGGCTATGAATTTCCTCCATACAGGTTGCCAAAATTTGTCCCTAGTAGGATATTTTCATTGGAGTATATAAGACAAATGATCAATATGGATGATCTCCATTTTGTGGCAGCAAAGAAGACGTCACAGTTCAAAATAAAAACAAAAATTGGACCATTCATTTGCAATACCAGGGCAACAAGCAAGGAAGCTGACTTACTCCTAAAAAAGATGAATTTTAAGTTTAGTTTTACTTGGTCATATGACCCTTTTGGTATCGTTTCCAATATCATAGTAGAACATAAAACTACTCCATATGTCCACACTAGAATGCCAGAAATAGAGAAGTTCATGAATAAAGAGCAACGGGAAGAAAAATCCCTGTAGGAGGTAGAAGAATAGGTACTATCCACTACAACTTCACAAAATCAAGTGCCCCAAGAGAAACATGCAAAAAGACCAAGATATGATCTCTCTCCTTCAGTTACAGAGATTGGGGCAAAGGAATTTCATGTCTACAAGAAAAATCAGAAAACTGATCTATTAACAGATTTTCTACGGGAAGGAGATCAACAATCCACTATAGTCTTGACAGGTACTTGTGCTACCAGTTTCCCAGGCACTAAGGATATTTTCACAGGATCCCCATCCTCCTCGTCCTCTCAAGAGACTTTGACTACATCTGTAGCATCAAAATTGGTTCATGATTAAGTTGAACCAAACATTTTTGCTAAATAAAAGGAGATCAAGAAAATAAATGAAATGATTAAGGCTTCTACTTATGCACAATTTTGGAAGCAAACAACGACTTCTCAACATAGGTTTCTCTCAGTCTTTGACACAAAAAAGGGCAGATGCAGATTGCCTTTCTCAAGCAACAATCCCTTTAGCCAAGACACCAGATGATTACAATAAATCTATCTTCACCTTTGATGCTGATCAAATTCACCCTATTGATTAGATAGATATGCACAAGCAAACAAGAGAGATGTTATATTCAACATTGACAATACTTCCATGACAACTTCAAAGTTGCAAATTTTAGTTAACAATATACAATCCTAGCTCAAGCTTGAAAATAAATCGTCCTTGGCTAAAGACACAAAGATCAAATCTCTGGAGGATTTAGTAATAAAGCTGGGATATGATCCCAAATATGTAAAGGTAGTTGAATAAATTATAAAAAGGAAATGATCCCAATTACAGGTACAGTAGAGGCATCTACTTCAGCAACAACTACAATAGGGACACAATCTAAAAATGCATCAGAATATTTGGTCAAAGCCATGGATGACCTGTCCATTAGAGGACAAGAAATTGAGAAAATGAAGGCCCAACTCAAAACTTTGCAAAAACAAAAATTAAGAGTAGACAATTCATATATAGCAGAACTGCAAAAATATCATAGGTTAACATAGAGAATTGTTCAGCTAGAGGATAAGTCTACAATGGCTCGAATATTAGCACAGGCAAAGGAAAATATATGTATTGAAATCAATGAAGCTATTACATGGATTTGGTCTTAAATAGAGATAATTTTTGAACAAGAAGAACTAGTGCAGAGATCAAAATAATTAGTTGAGCAAGTCAATAAGTGTTTAGGACAGATGCTAGGAGAGGTAAATAAATTAATAAAGGTCCTAAATTCAAAGGCTAAAAACGAGTTGTAAGAATTTGAGATCGCAGACAAGACCGAAACTATTCTTGAGGTTGGGAGGATAACCACAAAGAGAAATTTGTTGTTTCAGCTGGAAAATAAGTGCCATAACACGAAGGTCAGTATTCTGAAATTCCATAAAAAATGTAATGTTTTACATTTAAAGGGACTGCCAGGAGTGAAAGGAATGTAAGATGAATTAGTGGAGTTGACAGATTATCAACATAATTTGTACACAATAGCCAAAGATAAATGAAAATTTTCTGCTATCAAAGGTAAAATTACAGGAAACAATCACTTGGAGGCTTCGAATTTGACCTACACATCAGATCTGAAATCAAACATCTGTTTCTGGTCAAACCCACTTTTGAAAAATATACCGAGGTAGATGAAACCTATAGAAAATTGGTTAAACTTCCCATCACAAGTGAAGAACAATGGGATAAATTATGTCAGGTTCTGGAGTAAAAGAAACATTTTTGGGTCAGCAACAATTCAACATCTTCTCAAGCCGAGGCATCAACATCATCCCTGAAAAATATCGCCAATATCTTTAGCAGTTTTGGGCCTCCTACATTTTTGGTCTATTTGTTTAAAAAACAATTTTAGATATTTGTAACAAAATATTGATATTTTAAATCAAGATATTTTGCTTAGAATTAGTATAAGTATTTCATAAATCAAAGTAACAGTGTTGGGACTTGTATGAAGAAATATAATTATGATGTAAATATATTCACCAAGGCAAATGTGATAATTTTTAGTAAATACAGAAAGCTGTTCCAGGATTCATGAGTTAGATAAATTGGTGATGTTTTTCTTGTTGGAAAATTATTGTTTCATTTATTTCTCTCATCTTTGTTGTTTAAATAAAATTATGTGTTGAACTTGTTTAATTACACTCAACTCTGGCTCATAAACAACATTTATGTTTTCAAGTGAAGTTAAATATAGAATTCACGTAAAAATGCTATATGTTTAATGGAAATATAAATATTATCTTCTAATCCAATCCACAAACACTTGAAAAGATCCATTTTTTTGCCTGCCATGCTGCACTTTATCTGTTAGTTATGCACTTGATTTGCCTAAGACTTGTGACTCCATTGCCCAATGGCCTTTCCTTGAAGTTTCAACGAAACAATTTAAAAACTTACCTCTGAACTTAATAACTAGCTTAATACTTTAGAGAGAGAAATGTAAATACGAAAGAGAGATCCCTCTCTGATTTTAGAAGGGCTAGCTTGTAATCTTACAAGTAGTTTTGTGGTTACCTCTGGGTTTCTTTTACAACCTTAAGAAATCACAAAGTGATAACAGGTCCCTTTTCGTAGATAGTCCCTCGAATCCGAAAAGGTAGAAAACAATATTTGAGAGAACTTATTTATCATGTTTGACCAAGGTATTCCTTTTTAGTAATTAGTCAAGCTCAGCCCGAGAAATGTGTAAACGTATAGTGAGATGACGCCAATTCATTTATTTTAATGAGCTAGAAAGGAAAAGTGTTCGAAAATATTTTCATATTTTGGGAGTCTAAAAAGAGCTGAAAGATGAGTCATCTTGGAGGAACGAGTGGTATAAAGGGTAGTGACTGGTTTCGGTCATGATGGAACTTCCCAAAACACGAAAAGGTTAAGAGGCTGGCTAACAAGACCCTTCATCCTAGTAGTTCCCCAGGAAAGGGTTAAAAACCAAGTGAAAGTGTATGATCGACCAAAACATATGGTGACAATGGAATGAGAAAACCAAGGTTCATCTAGCAGAAGAGGCTAATAAAAAGGAAATAACGAGAGATAGGATGAAAATGGTTTCATTTTTACAGAATCTTGAAACATGGGAAGCTATGCTTGAAATTGGTTTCATATTTACACAAGCTTTAAACGAAGGAAAAACTATGCTTGTATTTTGTTTCATTTTTACACAAGCTTGAAATGGTGACAAACTATGCTTGAACTTTTGCATGCCCCCAACATAATGAGTCAGTTCGAGGTGCATGCCCCCACAAGCTTAATTTCATTCACGGAAGTATATTACTGGTGACTAACAGGTGGAGGAAATGAAGGTTCATTTACGAGATGAAGTGAAAGACTCGATTGGGAATTTACAAGATATAACCAAAGACTCAAATTGAAAGGGGATTTGTTTCATTTTTTAACAAGGTTGCCATAGTAAAATAACTATCATCATAGGGACCTATTTCATTTTTTAACGAGGTTGACATAGTAAAAGAACTATCCTCATGCCACCTTGTTTCATGTTTTAAAGAGCTTGACAAAAGACAAGGAACTATTCTCTGGATATCTTGTTTCATTTTTTAAGGAGCTTGACACAAGAAAAATAACCATGCTTCGGACACCTTGTTTCATTGTTTAAGGAGCTTGACACATAACAAGGAAATATGATACGAAGACCTATTCATGGCCCATTAGAGGTCATGGATTCCAATAGGCTCTCATTAGATGAGAGAAAAACACTCTGGAAATTAGGGTTCAATGCCCCCAGGACATGATGCACTATATCAATTACTAGATAATCAATGGACGTGGACATGGAACGGGTTACCACATAATTAATCTATGTTGGGGAAGATGCCACTTGCATATAAGGAACATTAAGGGATGACGGTTGATTGGGAGCCAGAGTAGGACCATTTTTGTTATTTAATTGATGTTAAATTACTTACATAAATTATCAACCAGGGCTAGTATACTGATAAGTGTATATGCATTGTATGTGCTAGAAGCCTTTATTATGTCACTCTTAAAATGAAAATGATCAAAATTGCTTGAAAGCAATTAGCCGCAAAAAAAAATCACTATACTTCCTCAAAAGAATAAAATCACACTTGCTTAAAACAAAGATCACACTTGCTCAAAGGAGAGATCACACTTTTCTTGAAAGAAAGTTCACACATGCAGAAAGGAGATTATCACACTTGCTTATGGAAAATGACATTAAAATTAAATCACTTCAAGAATAAAATAACTCTATAATCACACCAATTGGAATTTTTTTTTTTTTTTTTCACTCAATCGACACTACAAATATACATCAATCCACACTCTATCAAACTACTTTCATGTGCATAATAGGTCTCTACTTCACTGAGTCTTCCTACAACAAAATAATTAGACAATCCCACTCTAAAAACAATCATTCGAAAATCAAAACTCAAGCATTTAAACAAAATAATGAAATGCTACATCAAAACAGATAAATGAAATGCTATCGACAGTTAATGAAAAACTTACAACTCGATGGGGCCCTCTTGCGAGATGCAGACAATAGCATGAATCCTCTACAAGACTAAATACACATCGATACCAAGCACAAAAAAGGAATGAAATTAAAAAAAGTTGTTGATTTGCATAATTTTTTTTCAAACAATCATCTCCTCCCCTCTCATCAAAGGGATTGAAATTTATAGATCTTTGAAGCAAAACCAAACTTAGGGTTTTATTGCTACAATTATTATCATGGGATCAAATCAAATCAAATTTCATGGATTTTTGGATCAAAGATTAACCCAGATATGATCAACCTTATCTTTATGCCATGAATTTGCTAAATAACAACTAGTTCTGGGATTTTTGTTGACAATGCATTAATTGACAAATTGAAAATCATCTATCCACATAATATGAAAAATAAGGCTCCATAGATCTTCAAAAATCTCAAATGGTAATGGATTTGAGAAAATTGCCCAATTACTACCTAATTAGGCTTGTGATGAACAAAACCCATGTTTTAATTTCCCGAAATTCATTTTCATTTGCTCAGAAAATGCGTGTTAAATTTACTGATCAAAACTGTTGCGTTTCTCCCTTTATTTGATGTTGGATGTCCACACGTGCGAGATGGGTGGAATTTGACCAATAAAAATCCATATTGGAACCTTTAGAAATAATGTCCATGTGCCAGATTTACTTCTAGAGTGGTTCTACTACCTCAACCATGGAGACAACTGCGGAAACTGTAGACACTTGAACTGTCAAAATATCATTAGTAAAACCATGCATAATTCTCCTTGATTCATTAAAAATAATGGAAATAATAATAATAAACCATGTAAACATGTATGCGGGAATTTGGTGCGTTTATGAAGAAATATGGTTAAAAATGATGACAATGGGTGAATGGAATGATGCAAAAATGGATGGTTTGATTAGCAAAATCATGACAAATTGGAGGCCTAGCATGACCAATGAATGAAAGTTGATGAAGGGCCATGATTCTTCCTTCATGCGGGAAATGAATCACATAAAAGAAACAATTCTTCCTGGTTATGATTCTTCCTTCATGCGAGAAGAGACAAGAGCTCCCATGACATAAGTACTGTCACGCCCAAGGAGTAAGTTAAAGTCGAAAGGGCCTTGGACAACCATCACATCTATGTAGATAGTATTTCCTCCTAAAGTAATAGGAAACTTCCGAAGTATCCCTAACGGTTGATTAGTTCCTCAGTTAAAAGCTAATAAATTCTGGGTAACAAGCACCAACTACGAAGAACCTAAAGCTTGCTAAGTAGTTGAGGAAATAATACTAACCGATGCGCTTTCATTTATTATTGTGTTAGGTATGACCACATTATATACCTGTACTATGATCTCAAAGGGCACATAAAAGGGAAGACAATATCCTGCTAGTTGACTCCAATCAAAGGAAGCAACCAAACTACTTGGAGGGGGTGTCGTGGGAACTGGTAAAATTCCTCCTTGTGTCACGCGAACGGGAGGATTTCCCTCCTGTACCATGGGAACGAAAGGATTTCCATCCAATTCATGGGAATCTGAAGAAACAAAAAGAACCTGAGTGGTATGAGGTTCACTCTCTATGGGAAAGACCCGATCAACCGAAGGTGGAAGAAGGTCAACCGCCGATTGATCAGGTCAACCGTTTCCTCAACCAATGGTTGGTTTTGAACGAACTCATGTGATTCACTTTTGGAGAGAGTGGGATTGGCTAGAGATGAGTTATGATCGATAACTTAATCAACTAGTGGAGGATCAGGGGAAAGATTTCGGTAGCCAGCAAGAAGATGAGGTTGAGAAGCTATAAGGTTTTCCAATAATTTGGAGGCTTCATCCATATAAGGAAAAATGTGAATGGGATGATTCCCTTCACATAAATTACATGGAAATTTGAATTTACCCTTTTTTCCATGGGCCTTATTATCACTAGTTGACAGTTTATCATTAGCATGATCTCCAGAGGCCGATGATAAAGGCTGATGTGAGCCTGTGGACCATAATTATAATATCTTGGGAATTCCAAGACAATATATTAGAAGTTGGTCACCCTTAAATAAATTGCAAGGGAATTTGAATTTGCGGGACTAAATGGAATATTTTTCAACATCAGTTGCATCAGTAGCGATGGACACTTGGTTGCTCCCTTGCTTATTTTTATACTTATTCTTCATCCTCTTCTTCTTCTTCTTCTTAGATTTTTGGTTACTAGAATCCAGAATTTCACTAGGCGAAGAGGAAGAATGGGGTGAAGAAATAGGCAAAGAAGGCGAGGGGTCAACTTCAGGATCAACATGAGGTTGACACTGTTCAGGTGGAGACAAACTTGGTTGAGAAGAAGCTTGGACATTTAGAACCATGGGGGCTGAAAATAACCAAATTGGAAAACCAATGGTTAATCTCGGGAGGTACAACATTGCCATATAGGGAGCACCAACATTTCCAAAAGAAGGAAAAGGACCAGGATTCCCATTTGAGGGGATTCCTTGATTGGTAAACTCAAGAACTGTTGCCATCACTCTCAACCTAAGATCTACAAAGGAGTTGTGCATGGGTAATATGTTTTTGTGGGAAGTAAATTTTAGAAATTAACAACAAAAAAATAAAAAAGGGTAAGCTAGGAATAATGGATTACCAGGTTCCTGTGAACTGTGATATACACATTGGTGAACAAAGGACCTAACATACTGCAACCAATCTCCCCGAATGATGTGTTTGGTGTATCACGTCTACAAGGTGGCCAACTCGATTACCTATGGTAGGTTTGCAACCTACTGGGGTCTCCCAAAATATACGCGACAGTACGTGGGAGCTCAGTCCATATTAGTGCTGTCTAATGTGTAACCGTACGATGAGAGAATCCTCATATACTTAGCATACATGGAGCATAGTCCTATATACTTCCGTGCGTGGGACGTGATATCACCCCAGGATGCAACATAAGCTATTAGCGACAAATGCTACGTTTTAATACTTCACAACACGTCGCTAGCGTAGACCTCTAAATGTTTGCGTTAATTTCAAATGCTCCTTTGGTTAATTGAGGTTCATTTTAATGTTGATATGAAATTAAGTTTCGATTTTGGGCTCAAAACGATATCATCTAAATTCACAGGATGCAACTAAATGAGAAAATTATTCATTTGTTTTCAATGAAAGCTAAACTAATAAGGGAAGAGATAGCAAAGAGTGATGCATCAAACAAAATGTAGCAAGCACAATTCCCCCAACTAGATTTCAACTTTCAATTTTCAAAAAAAAAAATTCTAAAAAGTAAAATGATTTCACTTTCACTATCCCAAACAAAACTCATTCAAAAGTAAAATGATTTCTAATTTCACTAAGATGCACTTAAATCACTTTTTGTTTTGTTTTATTTTGTTTTGGATGAAGAAATTAAACTGATGCAATTAATGCACTTACAAATATTTCACTTATTGAAAAATTGTAGTATATTTCCAATAAGAAATTTCAAAAACTAGTCTTTCATTGCAAGTGATATTATGCATTTAATGAAAAGTAATTCTTGAAATGAAATATAAACAGACGCTAAACCCAATTTCTTTAAACAAGCACAAGGTTCACTACTGTCCTATAGCAGAGAATAAATATTTCTTGATCGATACAAGTACTAAACATGGATTTTAATTGACTTGCACCAACAAGACTACACCAAAATAAAAATTTACCACTTAAATAATAAGACTAATTTGTGCTTTTCAAAGGGAATCCAAACACTCAAAGAAAAGGAAACATTTCAAGGATCAAGACACACTAAGGGTTTTCTAGAAGAGACCCAAAAAATATATATTTTCTAAGACCAACGATGTCCACCAGTGGTCTACAGTGCGATTGTTCCAGCAAAATCAAGCACTAGTAGCGCGATTGTTCCAGCAGAATCAAGCGCTAGTAGCGCGACTGTTCCAACAAAATCAAGTGCTAGTAGTGCGACTGTATATATTAAAAAGCACACTGAGCAAGGAAAATAAGGATAAGAAAAGCAATATTTGAGGAAAAACATTAGACTTGATACTTAAAAACAATTTGAAGCCACAATATAGAGTAAAAAGCAAGCCAAACAATTGGTCATTCAATGGTTGGCTGAACTAAGCATGAAGACAAAAAACAGGAAGAGGGTGAAAAGGGTGTAAAATCCCCAGCAAAGTCACCAATTTGTTACACAGAAAAATCCATTCTTTAGAAAGAAGCGATCCCTTTAGCCCAATGAGTGGTTCTAATAACAACCGTGACAAAGAATGCAAGCTTTCCTAGTTTAACATTGAAGAAATACGAGAGAGGGAGATGGCCTATCTCACTCCTTATGCAGTAGTTTCCTCGATGTCGATATTGATTCTTTCTCTGTCAGGCTTGTTCCTCATTATTCCTTCTATGTCTGAATGCCTATAAAGAATATCACACGACAAAATATGAAGGATACATAGCATATATATATATTTCAAGGCAAACCACATGAAATATCCAGGAGTATCATGCTAAACAATTAATATTAACAAATTCATAGGAAGAAAAACATACTTTGTATTATTAAATGATCAAAGGGGAGCTTACAACCGGTGCCTTGATGTTGGAGGCCTCCTTTAGAGTGGAAATTCAAGTCCAAGCCTAGCCTTTCAATCTCTTCTCCTTCTTTGTTAAATAACATCTATGTGCAATTAAGCAAAATAATGGAACCAACAATGACCAACCAAGACTCACTAGCATGACACTCTTTTATATTAGAGCTAGAGAGGTTATGGATCCACTAATGAGGGGTAAAGGCCTTATATCAAAGGAGAAAATCTTTGAATATAATATCAAGGGTAAAAAATGGGAGTATTCGACCATATCCTCAACCAACAAGTACCAGAACTCCATTCTCAAGAATTCTAGAGGTTGAAACTTCTGCTCCATTTTTGGAGAACTTGATTAAAGAGGACTGTTGAGTCAAATTATAGACTTATAATTTGTCAGCATAAATTATCAATCCATGGCAGGTAAGCTTGTGAGATGCTATGCAAAATATATGCAGGCTTAATACTTCAAGTGCTTACTAATCAAACCAGTCAATCACACATAGAACTTGTTGGAACACCTAATCCTACATGGGTAGGTGTGGAATGCGAAAAGTCACAATGGAGTCCAAGTGACCTTGGAATGAGAAACCAAGAGTCACACCATTTTACTATAAATGTACATCTTTGTATAATGGAAAATAAGAAAGCCTCACGCTTATCCTTCATTGTGTGTTGAGTATCTTGTGTGTGTGTTATTTTTCTCATACACCATGTGTGTGCTTTTACATGGTGTTTAACATGGTATCAGAGCGGGCGATTGCTGGCCCTGCTCCAAATTGAGTGAGCCATTTGTGTCTATGGCCTGTGTATATCTGCAAAATTCTTGGCATTTTTGCAGCACTCAAGGTTTCTGCAGCAGTGTTTTTGCTGCCATTCAGAGGTGTTTTGAAAAAGAGCAGTGTTGACTTTGAGAAAGAGCAGCATTCAGTGATTTTGCAGCATTCAGAAATTGGTTTGGAGACACAACCTTGTGCATCTGAAGGTTTTCTCACTGCTTATTTTTCCATTGAAAATCTCTGCATTTTAATTCTGCTTTTAAAGAGTTGCTGGAATAGTGTTTCAAAATTGATTTCTGAAGAGGTTTCTGGTTTTAATGAGAAAGAATTTCTGAGTTTTTCATTCGAAGATTCCTACAAAATTTTGGATTTTTTACTACTATAAGTTCGAGAAAAACTCTGCTCTATATTTGAAAGAAGAAAGTATTTTCTGCTGCTATATGGCCCTCTGCAATTTTTTGAAGAAAATTTTGGGTTTTTGAAGAAAAATTTCTGAGTTTTCTCTGCAATATTTGGAAATTATGCTCCTGTTTTAAAGTTAATTTCTCAATCTCTGCTCTGCTGTTTTAACAATTAAACAAAAATAAAAATAAAAAATAAATAAAAAAATTAATTTGGCCTTTGGCCCTCTCTGCATCGACCTCACTCCAGCGCTCCCACACTTCCTATCGCTCCCCCTTGCTTATCCAATCCACGGCCTTTCAGCCTCCCTGCGCTCCACCCAACCCTGCTCGAGCTTCCCACGGCCACGATACTTGCAAACGCCCTTCTACCCGCGAGCTCCCTATCCTACATGCCCTTCCCAGTTGGCTCTCACGGCATCCGGCTCCCCTTCAACCCAGCATTACGCCCTTATCTCTCCACGCTGCTCCTCCATACCCTACGCTCCCCCCACCAACCTGCAATCGATTCCAACGAGCCCCTACCCTCATTCTCCTTACGCTACATCTCTCTCGGCCTAACGCTGCATCCCTCTCCTCCTATGCGGCATGCTCCTTCGTAAACCCCATCCCTGCGCTAACAAGACCGCTCCCCTTCCACCGAAACGCCGCTTCCCTTACGACCCTCACCACGACTGTTACACAGCCGGCTTCTCGACTCCTCAACGCACTTCTGCCTCTCCTCTTTGCCTGTCCCTCCTCCCTTACGGCCTCTCTTCAACAATCTATTAAATCTACGCCCTTCCATCCATACGATTAACGCCCTCACTCATCGACCCTGCTCCATCGCTCCTCATAACCCGAGCCCATACGCTCTGCCCCTTCCCACTCTTATTAATACCGCCATTTTTAAATTCCTCCCCTCATTTTATAATACAACTCCTCCATTTTTAATATCATCCCTTTCTCATATTTTAAATTAATTTCCTTCATTTTCTTTAATCCCTTTCCCATTTAATTCGTTCCCACTCCTTTTTAAATCAATCCCCTCTTTTTAAATAAATCCCATTCCTCTCATTTGTAATTAATTCCCATTAATTTAATTCCCCTCTCCATTTTTAATAATTCCCCTTCCCATATAAATATCCCTCCCATGTTAATTCCTTCCCTTTTTTAACATTTCCCTTAGTTTTCCCACTCCCCATTCCTTTTTAATTTATTAAATTCCCTCCCTATTTAATTTTTTTTTAATTAATTTTTTATTAAAAAAAAAAAAAAAAAAAAAAAACAGAGAGAGAGAGGAAAGAGAGTTATGAACAACAGAAAATGGAAAATGGCATATGAGGAGCACATGGACTGAAAATTGCAGATTTACATTGTGATTTGTGGCATTGATTTGTGAGGGTGATTTTATAAAGAAATTTACATTTGAAGACAAGTTTGCCATCATTGAAAACAACTCTTTGAAGAAAAAGTTCAGCTGCCTTAAAGGCTTCTTGCACAAGTGTTTTCAGCTGCACATATTTTGCAGAAATATTGTATTGAGCTAAGTATTTTGAGTGGAATTTGCCTCTTCATTCATAGTTGGAATCAATGAATTTGAGTTGTTGATGTAAGTCATTGTTGATTGCCCTCCATCATTTGAGGAGCACATATTGTACTTTGAGATTTCCATAGTAGGAAATTCTTTTGAGTCATTTGTATTTCTTGTTGAATCACATTGTAAACGGGTGCATTTTCGGTTGAAGCCGACACCCTTTCATTTTTTGAGCCTAAGTTGTTGAAAATGGCCAAAATCAATGAGGCATTAATGTTGTTGAATGACCTCATTCATTCAAATGTTGATGATATGATAAAAATGAGCAAGGATGTTCTATGTAACAGATTATTTCATTGATCACTAAATTTAGTTTTTACCAGTTATAATCTCACCAGCAGAGATGAACTGACAAAAAGGGCCGTGAACGTTTGGTTCAGGAAGATTGTGAAACTCTCATCAAAAGAAAAGAAGATAAAGTTCGGATGATTTATTCTAGGTTCTTGTATGAGCAAATTTTGAATCACGAGGTTAGAGCACACTTCTAAGCCCATCTTCGGACCAAATCTTGTCTAAGCAAAGCTGGTCTTGAATCTGTGAGGCGTGTCCTTTCATATTCCAGACTACACCAAGCCCATCAAATTTCAGAGTGTCGGATTCCTATATGACAGTTCACCTGCAGCTGTTCCAGATCCTGTTCCACTTCCACAACAGATTGAGAAATGCCAACACTGTGATCGAGTTGGCCATATGAAAGATCATTGTTTTGATCTTCATCCATGCAAGCACTGTGGTCGGCACACTCATTCTTCAGACAGATGCTTCAGACACAAGCCTCCTGCAAGAACCAAGATTCATCTTGGATGGATCGCTTCTTGGCAATGGGCATCAGCAGCCAAGAAGATGTTTATGACACATGTTAGAACTTGTTCACGGATATTGAACAAACTTGCAGTTGAGTGTTCACCATCATCTCACCTTGTCCACGGCCAGTGGGAAAATGGTGGTCGTAATAAACTTGGCGTCGAGATCGTGACGACCACATTCTCTCATTTGAGAGTTGTGTAATGGATCATGAAACGACCCAATTCGGTATTCAGATTGAGAAGTGTAGCGTGTAGCTACGGATGCCCATAGAGCATACGCGGTTGGTGGATAACCTAAATCCATCATTTTCGGTTGGTGGATAACCTAAAACCATCATCTTTGGTTGGTGGATAACCTAAAACCATCATTTTCGGTTGGTGGATAACCTAAAACCATCATCTTTGGTTGTTGGACAACCTAAAACCACAGGTGTTGACCTCTAACTTTAGTAAGAAGGTCTTTCATATATGAGAACACTTCCTCTAGCAGGGCACCTTCAACCTTTAGTAGCCCTTAAACATGACCTTAAACTATTGTATTAGTTGGAGAGTTCTAGGAAATGCTTCAAAGCATTCGAGATGTTGAAAATCCGTCATCATAGGTAGTAGACCTCCTTCTTTTAGGTGAAGGTCTCCCTTTTTATAGAGATGACTCCACTCTACAGAAGCTTTAAGCTTCTTACCAGGCTGAGAGAAATTCAGAGGTCGTTGCGTTTTGGACATGTTTGTGGTCATCCTCATGCCCTCTTTCCAACATTTTTGAAGTTGGAATTGACCCAAGTGCGCTTATGTTACTTTACTAGAATTGTACAACTCTTTCTTGGACTCACACATATATGGGATTAGAGACGTTGGAGACATAATCCGTTAGGATTGGAATCACGAAAAAGTCAATGGAGTCCAAGTGACCTTGGAATGAGAAACCAAGAGTCACACCATTGTACTATAAATGTACATCTTTGTATAATGGAAAATAAGAAAGCCTCACGCTTATCCTTCATTGTGTGTTGAGTCTCTTGTGTGTGTGTTATTTTTTTCATACACCATGTGTGTGCTTTTACATGGTGTTTAACAAAACTAATGCCTCTTTTCTGCATCAACATTTGGCAGTGAAAGCTATGGAGTGGATCTGAACATCCCTATACAACTCTTAGTATTGCTGATTTGATCAGAAAATATAAGAGATCAAACTTACAACAAGAAAGAAATCAACTTGACAATGAAAATCGAACTTGATTAAGTGAAATCCACGCATTAATACAAAAACTTAATCATTCAATCAATTGAAAATTGCTTCTGAAACTTTAGAAAGAGTACATTAACTGTGTAAATGAATTATTACTAAATAAAAGAAATTAAAATGCACACACATTGCAACTAAAGGAGTTGTGAGCAAAGGGGGCCCTCCCTCACTCACAACCCCTCCAAGATTAAAGAGGCTTGCTTAGTAGAATGGACATAACATTAAATATTATATTAATCTGAAGATATTACAGCTGAGTACAATCTGATATATGCTATCAACAAAACCAACCCAACCCCTTATATCATAAATCATCGTCAAATTTATACAAGTTCGAAAGCCCATATTTGGCTCAAATGAGAAAAACTACTAATCTGAGCTATGAGCTATCAATAAAGGTACAATATTGTCAAAATTAGCTATGCTGAGTCTAATCCATGACTAAAAGAATGGATTAGACAATTTTCATTACAAAGATGGAGCTACTCCTCATGCAGCCAACAAAAAGAGGTCTGCAAATCTGGGTGGTTTCGAAGGTGGATTTCGAACGACCAATAGGACAACGTCCATGTATGATGATTCCCCACAAAATCCATGTTCTTGTTTGATTTGGAAATGAGTGGAACATAGCTAACCACTAATTTTTTTGCAAGACATCTAAGTGGCTGCAGGAAATCTGCATCTACAAGATTTCCAGAATGCCTGCAGGAAATGCGGCCGCACAAGATGTCTTTAGGAAATTTCAGAGCTGTTTTGGATAAAAAAAAATCTGGATAATATTCTTAGTTTAGTTCGCATGATAATTTCAATAAGGAAACATCTAGTTAAGGAATAATTAAGATTAATGGTAAAATGACACTTTTTATGTTAATTTGCATACCTCATGTTAGTGTCAGTATTTGCATACTTCCACCAGGGATCAAAACACATTTGCATGTGCATCTTAGGTGTCCCATTGTGAATAATTTTTTCATCATTCCATTAGGTCATGACATAAAAATTTTCCACTGGTGGTGGTCCTTGTAAAATAAGCTTCATTCTCCCTCAGAAGGTCATATGGGCTAACTCATTCTCATATCTCCTTGAGCATAACAATACCTATGGAAATGATCTGTTCACTTGGAAAACTTTAAAGTCAAAATCTCATTCAAAAGTTAGATAAAAAAGCAGTCCCATTAGTTCATTAGCGTTTTTCATTTCTCAAGTTTACTCCTTCATTCAGATGAGGTCAACACATATATGAGACGGACTAAATAAGATTATCACGATGTAATTATTATATTTTCAAATTTGTATTTTTTTTCTTCAATTTAATGATTTTTATATCAAAATGTCATTTTGATATAAAATTCAATATGTAATTTATTTTTATTTGTCCAAATGTAATTTCATGTTTTAATATGTAATAAATTCAATCTCGAGCTATCAAAATGCAATAATGTCCGGCCTAAGTGAGCAAAGAAAGCCAAACTCCATGTTTGATCAAGCCTGCAATGCCAAGAAAGCAAAATGAGTATCAGTGTCAAAAAGGACGAGTGAGCATTAGAAAAGTGGGTAATTTAAAGTAAATTTCAAATCCACTAAAGTTATAAAGCCTATCAAGCACCTCAAAACAAGTCATTTTTTCCATTTAGCCATCAAGAGTTTTCAAAAAAGGAGAAATTTCGAGTTTTTTGAGCAGTTTGGGTCAAAATTTCAAGGCGCTGTGTTTTTGTCCTGGCGCTGCACTTATGCCTAGTGGCGCTGCGATTTTTCCTAAAAACCACAGAGCAAATTACATTGGTGCTACACTTTTGCAGAGTGGTGCTGTGCTTTTGTTTAGGCGCTGTGCTTTTCCCCAGTTTGCTCCACAAGCTTCAAAACTTATCCAAATTGCTTCAAACCTTCAACAAATACTCTCAACACCTCTTGGCAAGTAAGTAACATGTAATGTCCACCTCCTTGCAGTCTTCAAGAGAAATTTCATGGTGTTTTTGGTTTCTATGCAAATTTGGAAGTTTCTCTAGATACAAACCCTAAATTCACTCTTTATTCCCAACTTGGTGTCCATAAACCTCGTATTCCCTTCCTACATCATTGTAAACCCTATTCCTTTCCCTATAACACCATATCCATTTCCATAAATCCCTTTTCCCCTAAACCCTAAGTCCTAGGCATCTCAATTTCCTAGGCAGCCCTATCAACCATATAATAAAATTCTAATTCCCAATCCCTTAAACATTTTGATCCCCTATCACTTCTCTAAGTTCAATAACCCCTGCCCCCATCTCCCTAATTTTTCCAAGACCTATCCTTACTTTCCAGACCTAGGTTTCCATTTACACTCATTCCTCCATTTGGCTAAGCTAGCCATCTCATCTCTCATTCCCCTCATCTCATTCCATTTTACCCTAGGGTTTCGTAAGCCAAAAATATCAAGATGTCTGAAGAGGAGGAAAGAGGTGTTAGTGAGGAAAAAATACCAAAGAGAAGTGACCACAAAGGAGGGAAAATTAATCGATATGAACCAATAAACACAGAGGAGCTCATGGCTTCTCCTCTCACCGTGTCTTGTTTTAACCACGTTGGTTGTTTTGAGTTTTGTGAGAAAGTGCAACAGATTCAGTATCACCATGTGTTGACAAGGTTGTTCATCACAAATATTCATGATAGATAGGTCACTCTTGCTGGGGTCAGTTTTACCATGTCCACTAATGCCATTTCAGCTGCTACAGGGATCCCTAATGTGGGAGAAAAATGGATTAAAAAGGGAAACATTGATCTGAGCTATTATGAACCATATCTAAAACCTATATATAAGGATGACAAGAAAACCATTTTCCCTTTCTCTCATCTCCTTCACCGGTGTGTCCCCATGATGAAAATAATCATGAAGTACTTCACTTGTGAGGGGAGGTTTTCTCGACTCTATTCATACCATATCCGACTTCTCATGCACTTCACTAGAGTCAGAGTGCTTCACATACCCTACTATCTCTCCCAAAGAATTGACAAGATGGCATACATTGTACAAAGGAGGGATTATAGTCATAAAATGCAAATTCTTTTTCACCATTCCCTCATCAAGATGATAGTTATGCATCAGCATGAATAGAAGAACATCCCATGGGACACATTCATTGCAAATGAATTTTTCACTACCCCACCTAGTGATCATGAGCAGAGTATCCCTTCATCCTCTGATCCTCCCATATCCACTTCTCCATCTCAACCTATTGTTCATACATCATCACCTAGTCAAATCCATTCACCCCATGTTGATCCTACCTCTTCACCTTTCCGTAATCCTTCACCATCATCACATCATGATACTGAGGCATCAAGCAGTGAAAAGGACATTGGGGCAACTTGGGCTAATGTGAATGATGTTGAGCCATTTACCAAGACCTATCAGAGAGGCCACATGCATGTCTTTACTTCACTTGGAGTGAAAGGGGCCATGCTTTCTTCATCAACAAAAAAGGTAGACAAGGGCAAGGAAAAGGCTAAAGAGCCAATTAGTGAGGAGCAGGAAGATAAACATGAAACATAGCAGGAGTTTCAGCTGATTGACCTTGATGAGGAGGACAAGGATAGAATCACCAGTGCATTAATCAAAGGCAAAGAGGCAAAGATTAGTGAACTTCAAGATAATCTCTACAGAGCACAATATGTGCTTCATTTTATTGAGCAAGAAAATCAACAGCTGAAAACCAAGCAAATCATTGATGAGGTCAAGATCATCAAAGCACAAAGAGATGCAGAAAAGGGAAAGGCCTTGTTAGAGGAAAATTTAGACATATTTGGTGAGATTGATGATGAGGAGGATCATCCTCCTAGACAGAGACCAAAGAGTAGAAAACTGAAAATAGCTCTAGCCCTTGAGAGACAGAAAGAAGCTGAGTTGGAAGAGAAGCTCACTCCAAGTGAGATGCTTGCCATAGAGATTAGTAGGGATAGAAAGTCATGGCTTGATAGAGCCAATTTTCATCTAAAGAGCTTGCTAGAGAAGGCCAAAAAGGACAATGATATTCAAAGGAAAATAACAAAGCACTATGTTATGAGAAACAAAATTGCAAGGGCCAAGCTCAAACGAGCCCATGCAAAAATTCAAGATTTGACTAAGAAAAAGGAGAAAGAGAGGTTAGACATACTTGCTGAGGTGTCTCTTCATGCCCAAAGCCCTTGATCGGCAAGTAACCTCACAATTTTGACGAGTTTTGGCACATTTGGAAGTTTATTGCATTTTTGGCTTTTTGAGCAATTTTGGCACACAGAAAATCTGCCAAAAATGCAGCCCCCTTGGTGTTTCGCTTTTTCTTGGAGCCTCCAATGGAAAAATGGTCATCACCATCATGTTAATAATGTTGAAGACATCAACCACAACAATTTTCAGAAAATTTGGAGAAGAACTGGTCCCTCAAAAGCACAAAAAACCATCAAATTTTCATGTTTCTGCCTCCTTTTTGACCTTGGCGCTGCGCTTTTACCAGTCTTGGGAGAAGTGATTTTTGACAGGGAAAATGGGAACCATTTTGGAAACTAGAGACATATTTGAAAACTAGACTCATAGTTCTTTCCAATGAGCTATCATGGAGCTGATTTGGACACCAGGAAGGCCTCCAAAATTTGCTTTCAAAAGAGGCTATATTTTCTGTCATGGCACTGCGCTTTTGCTAGGAAAATGTCATTTTCATCATCTTCAACAAATTTTGACTTTTTGACTTTTTGTCCTGGGAAATGAAAAATTAATGATGTAAAAGGTCAAGATAAATGTAAATGTCATGTTTTTATTGTTATCTAGGGTATATACATCAGATAAGTCCTCTAGAGGTCAAATGAATCAATTTCCTCTCTTTAGAGGCAAATTGTTGGGTCTTCCTAGTCTTCAGATTCTTGTTTGGGAGTAGGTGAAACTGATCCCTATCTCATGGATTCTATGCCCTGAGGCTAGGGAGAGTGGCTTTGAGGTATATATCATGTATTTTCTCAATCATTTGTAGTGGTTGGACTCACTTGGATCTTTGGCATCTCAAGGACACAAATTTGTATCAGTTTGGCTTGGACATTAATGATAAATTTGCAGCTATTTATTTGGGATCCATGTGGTATGAATGGCTTGAAATATTTTTTCCTTTTTGATCATTTGTATGAATGTATTGTAAACTCATAAAACATTTTCATGTCTATGATATGCTTCATTTCAAGTTGAAAGGTAGTATTCATGTTTTCATGCTTTGTTTTGGGGAATTTTGCATAATTTGTCTATTTTCTTCAGTTTAGGGATAATTCATCTTGTATTCTCTTCCTAACTCCTCACCAGTCTCCTCATCTCACCATAATGATCCTTGAAATGTCAAAACCTTTTACCTATCTTGCCCCATAGAACACCCTGCAAATTTTGACCTAATTTCCTTGCCCTAGCTATTTGACTCCTCCTGATCTAGCGAAACCCTACACAATCAAAATAAAAAACCCTGAGCTACTATACCTAGCCTAATATCTTATTTCCTCTGTCATTTTGGCTATTATCTATACGGAGAGAGCCCTCTCTCGGCCTAGTAGGGCTAGCCACTTGGCTAAGCGTGGTTTGAGGTTACCTCGGAATTGCCTCTCTCAGCCTGAGGTTCAATCTGAGTGATACATTTTGGCGACCATACTCGGGAAGGAAAAGTAAGAACGAAAATACAAATCTTCCTTGGAAAAGAATGACAAATATCAAATCTAAATGTTGATGGAGAACAACAGTTGGACACATATGAAGGCTGAACCATTCACTTGGCGACTCCATTCACTGAAAGATCTAGAAAATCAACACCTCATGGTGAATCCACTACATGAAGATCAGTAGCTTCAAGATTTTTCAGGATGGAAACTGCTGCAAGAAGGTATGCTCCCATGAGTCGAGATCACATTCCAGGTTTTCCAAATAAAATTCCTAAGGTAGATTGGCAAAGGAATTTTCCTATGTTAAAAAATGTGAAAGGTAATGATGCTGCTCTTCATCTGGTGATATTTCACATGCATGTGCGTAGATTAAAGATTGATTTCCATGAAGACTTCTTGATGAAGATATTCATGGCCACTCCGGAAGATGAAGCTCGATATTGGTATGAAATTTTTCCATTTGCTTGTATTTACTATTTAAAGGATTTTCATACCATATTCTTTGAAAGGTATAAAGAATCTTGTCCATCCTTAATATTAGTTCAGAACTGCTGTAAACATGTTGATAGTTTTATTGAAAATCTTGATATTTTTTATGGAGATGATGAATTCATGGATGCTGAGATGATGGAAGCCCTGTATGAAAATTCATTTCAGCAACATAAAGAAATCTTAGAGGATACTTATCGAGATGCTCAAGAAATTTTGCAGTAGGATGAAGATCTTTGTACAGTTGAAAATGATGGAAGACAAGTTCTTATTTCAGATCTGATTGCAGCAAAAGATGATTTGTAGGAAAATCAAGTTCCAATTTTAGATTATGGTAAATTCAAGTTAGTTGATCAAGATCTAGATTCATATTATAATGATGAAGAGTATGTTGTTCTGGATCCCATGAGGGAGAGATATATTGTCGAGATCACCTCGAAAGAAGAAAAAAAATTTATTAACCCAAGTTTTCTCATCCCATTAGAAAAAAATCTTCAGAAATAGGTAATCCAGTCCCTTTGTGAAAAAAAAAGATGAGATATTTGTTCAATTAAGTGAAAAATATTCTTTGGATAAATCTGCAGTAAATAATAGAAATATCAGTTTTGAGGTATGAACAATCTGAAGTTTTCCCTCTTATGACTAATGAGTGTGATGAGAAACATGAAAATCTGGTTGCCATGTCATATGAAGATGATCGAAAATGTCTTCAAATTGCAGAGGAGCAGGGCATTGAGGATTGTCATTCAGATTTTTCTTCTCATGTTTCATGTTTAGAATTTTCATTTCAAGAAGAAATTTTCCCACCTACTTGTTCAGAAGTTTTTGACGACTAGGAACACACTCTTGCTAAGGTACATTATGAAGAGAGATCAGAATCAAGAGAAAAGGGTACCTTTTTTCTTCTAGATTAGCAAAAGGTAAATTTTCATGTTTTTCAGGATCCAGTGGAAAATCCATTACGGTCAGTAGTAAAGGTAATTATTGCAGTATTCAGTGATGATGGAGATCATTGTCAACTATGTTTTTGGCTTCCCAATTGTAAATATTTATTGTTGCTTAGAGAATTTGATTGGGAGAATCAATCAAGGAGGCATTTGCTTGATTGGTTACACTGGAATTTTGATATCGCCTGATTGTATATATGCTTTCAAAAAGGTAGGTGGTTGTCATCAGGATTTGAAGCCCTCAAGTCTTGGTGATGCACTGCCATCAATAAGTAGGGTAAGTTCAATTTTTGAGTCTTGTTTGAGTCAGTCTTGAGTCAGCCTTGTGTTAGTTTATTGAGTCAATTTTTCAGTATTCAGTTTGTTTTTTAGCTATTTACTCCATGCCCAATGGATAAGCACTTGTTCTAAGGTGTTCTTGGCACCTCCAAGGAGCTACCATCCATAGCTGGAGCCAATTTTAGTGTCAGTATTTGCATACTTCCACCAGGGATCAAAACACATTTGCATGTGTATCTTAGGTGTCCCATTCTGAAATTTTTTTGATCATTCCATTAGGTCATGACATAAATTGTTCCATTGGTGGTGGTCCTTGTCAAATAAGCTTCATTCTCCCTCAGAAGGTCATATCGGCTGACTCATTCTCATGTCTCCTTGAGCATAAAAACACCTATGGAAATGCTCTGTTCACATGGAAGTCTTTAAAGTCAAAATCTCATTCAAAAGTCAAGTAAAAAAAGAAGTCCCATTAGGTCATTAGGGTTTTTCATTTCTCAAGGTCACTCCTCCATTCAGATGAGGTCAACACATATATGAGAGGGAATAAATAAGATTATCATGATGTAATTATTATATTTTCAAAGTTGTATTTTTTCAGTTTAATGATTTTTATATCAAAATGTCATTTTGATATAAAATTCAATATGTAATTTATTTTTATTTGTCCAAATGTAATTTCATGTTTTCATATGTAATAAATTCAATCCCAAGCTGTCAAAATGCAATCATGTCTGGCCTAAGTGAGCAAAGAAAGCCAAACTCGATGTTTGATCAAGCCTGCAATGCCAAGAAGTAAGAAATTAAAAAGAGTATCAGTGTCAAAGGGGAAAAGTGAGCATTAGAAAAGTGGGTAATTTAAAGTAAATTTCAAATCCACTAAAGTTATAAAGCCTATCAAGCACCTCAAAACAAGTCATTGTTGCCATTCAACCATCAAGAGTTTTCAACAAAGGAAAAATTTCGAGTTTTCTGAGCAGTTTGGGTCAAAATTTCAAGGCGCTGCGTTTTTACACCTTGGCATTGCACTTTTTTCCTGGCGCTACGCTTATGCCCAATGGTGCTATGCATATGCTCAATGCCGCTGCGCGTTTTCCCAAAAACCATAGAACAAATTACATTGGCGCTACGCTTTTTCAGAGTGGCACTGCACTTTTCCCCAGTTTTCTCTACAAGCTTCAAAAATCATCCAAATTGCTTCAAACCTTCAGAAAAGACTCTCAAAACCTCTTGGCAAGTAAGTAACATGTAATTTCCACCTCCTTGTAGTCTTCAAGAGAAATTTCATGGTGTTTTTGGTTTCTATGCAAATTTGGAAGTTTGTCTAGCTACAAACCCTAAATTCACTCTTTATTACCAACTTGGTGTCCATAAACCTCCTATTCCCTTCCTACATCATTGTAAGCCCTATTCGTTTCCATATAACACCATATCCCTTTCCCTAAATTCCTTTTCCCCTAAACCCTAAGTCCTAGGCATCTCAATTTCCTAGGCAACCCTATCAAACCTGTAGTAAAATTCTAATTCCCAATCCCTTAAACATTTTGATCCCCTATCACTTCCCTAAGTTCAATAACCCTTGCCCCCATCTCCCTAATTTTTCCAAGACCTATCCCCACTTCCTAGACCTAGGTTTCCATTTTCACTCATTCCCTCCATTTGCCTAAGCTATCCATCTCATCTCTCATTCCCCTCATCTCATTCCATTTCACCCTAGGGTTTCTTAAGCCTTCAAGTTTAAGATGTCTGAAGAGGAGGACAGAGGTGTCAGTGAGGAACAAATACCAAAGAGAATTGACCACAAAGGAGGGAAAATTAACAGATATCAACCAATAACCACAAATGAGCTCATGGCTTCTCCTCTCACTATGTCTTGTTTTAAACATGTTGGTTATTTTGAGTTTTGTGAGAAAGTGCAACAAATCCAGTATCACCCTATGTTGACAAGGTTGTTATGAAGACATCAACCATAACAATTTTCAGAAAATTTGGAGCAGAACCGGTCCCTCAAAAGTGCAAAAAACCATCAAATTTTCATGTTTCTACCTCCTTTTTGACCTTGGCGCTGCACTTTTACTAGTCTTGGGAGAAGTGTTTTTTGATAGGGAAAATGGGCACCATTTTGGAAAATAGAGACATATTTTGAAACTAGACTCAGAGTTATTTCCAATGAGCTATCATGGAGCTGATTTGGACACCAGGAAGGCCTCCAAAATTTTATTGAAAAAGAGGCTATATTTTATGTCATGGCGCTGCGCTTTTGCTAGGAAAATGTCATTTTCATCATCCTCCAAAAATTATGAATTTTTAACTTTTTATCTTGGGAAATGAAAAATTAACGATGTAAAAGGCCAAGATAAATGTAAATGTCATGTTTTTATTTTTATCTAGGGTAGATACATCAGATAAGTCCTCTAGAGGTCAAATGAATCAATTTCCTCTCTTTTAGAGGCAAATTGTTGGGTCTTCCTAGTCTTCAGATTCTTGTTAGAGAGTAGGTGAAACCGATCCCTATCTCATGGATTCGAATCCCTGAGGTTAGGGAGAGTGGTTTTGAGGTATATATCATGTATTTTCTCAGTCATTTGTAGTTTTTGGACTCACTTGGAACTTTGGCATCTCAAGGACACACATTTGTATCAGTTTGGCCTGGAAATTAATGATAAATTTGCAGCTATTTCTTTGGGATCCATATGGTATGAATGGTTTGACATAGTTTTTCCTTTGTGATCATTTTTATGAATATTTTAAACTCATAAACCATTTTCATGTCCATGATATGCTTAATTTCAAGTTGAAAGGCAAAATTCATGTTTTCATGCTCTGTTTTGGGGAATTTTGCATAATTTGTCTATTTTCTTCAGTTTAGGGAGAATTCATCTTGTATGATCTTCGTAAATCCTCACCGGTATCCTCATCTCACTATAATCATCCTTTAAATGTCAAAACCTTTTACCTACCTTGCCCAGTAGAACACCCTGCAAATTTTGACCTAATTTCCTTTCCCTAGCTATTTGACTCCTCCTGATCCAGCGAAACCCTACACAATCAAAATAAAAAACCCTGAGCTAATATACCTAGCCTAATATCTTATTTCCTTAGTCATTTTGGATGTGATCTATAGAGAGAGAGCCTTCTCCTAGCCTAGTAGGGCTAGCTACTTAGCTAAGCGTGGTTTGAGGTTACCTCAAAATTGCCTCTCTCAGCTTAAGGTTCAATCTGAGTGATAACACCTCAAGCATACAATACCCTTTTGGTCAAAAACCTAGCTGATATAACTAAAATAAGCATATTAAGGGTTAAGGGGAGTTCATAATGAGAGAGGTAAGGTCTAGGAAAGGTGTCAAAATTAGGAAAAATGGGGATTCAACATCTCCCCCACACCTGGCTTCTTGCATGTCCCTTATGTAGGAAAAAATATTGCACCCTCCAAAACATGAGATTATTCCTTGCCCTAGGCTACAATTACTGTAGCCAAATGATCCAGTTGGGACCTACTAGAATCTACCTGAACTCGACCCCTATAAATCTCATTTTTCTTCTTCAGATGGTAAATTTGAGCCTGCTTCTTTTTCATGATTGGGGCCACCTTCTGGTGCCATTCCTCTTGCTCTTTATACATGCGAAGGTTGTTCTCTTTCAGAGCTTCATTCTCCTTCCTCAAAGCCCATTCTGAAACCATGAGCTCAGTGAAAATATCCTATAACTCTTGTAGATACCATTTTTTTTGGGGAGTTACTTCCCCCTCATGATGTCCTTGAGAAGATTTGGGTACACTAAGGTCCTCCTGTTATTTTTCTTTTTAATTTCTGCTTTCTTGCAGTGCGGTGTCCTGGAAGGACATTGTTTCTCTGTTAAGGAATGCAACTGTCTCCACCTTCTCCTTTCCTTTAGGAGAGCCGTTGAGTTTTCCTTTCTTTTTATTATATTTCTTGGGCAATACCCCCACTTTTTCAGTGTCCCTTATAGCCAGCTTGGCAGCCTGGTTCCTTGTGAATCTCTTAGAGGGGGTGGAAGTGGCCTTCAAATTAGGATTTTTACCTATAGTCTCTGCGGTCACCACCACTTCTTCATATTTTTCGTCCTCTGTTGTCTCTGGACCATGAGTTCATGGCTTCTTCCTTGGATTTTCTATTGGCTCTTCTTCCTTGGGCTTTGAAGGGTCAGAGTCTTTGTCCTCCAAGAAATAATTCTTGGCCAGAAAATCCTCCAACGTATTTTTCTTCTTTTGCAGAACCTCCATTGAGATGATATTTAAAAGCCCATGGTGATATAGGTTTTTATCCAAGTGGGCTACCCTTTCCTTAGCGGCCATAGACATTTTCATCAGGGACTTCTTCAAATAATATGGCAAATTCAAAGGCTTGTCTCGAAAATGTCTAAGAAGCTGAATGTGAAATAAAAACTTGAGCCTAAAGCGACCTTCACATGTTATATACTTCTGCAGGAAAAATAACAGGTGCCGATACTTACTTCTCAGGAATTCCTATGGAATTCCTTTGCTCCGGTCAAGGTTTGAATGCTCCTTCTTGAGAAAGGATGCGCAAATTCCCTTGTTAAAGTGTTGGTTCTTAAATTGATATGAAATTGTGAGAACAAAGTATTTCTCATATAGAGATTGACTGTAGGGGCATTCACCGGATCTTTCACCTTTGAAAGAAAGGATGAATCCCGAGGCTACCTGGCCCTTCTATAGACTCTGCCTAAAGAAATAAAATGTAATCACTGAGATCCGATCAATGAAAGTATTTGTTTTAAGTGCAAAGTATTCATTGATCCAGCTTTAATGTGTGAATAGGCAAGTATACATATTCTGCAAATGAAGTATAATGGTTTGAAGATGAACTAATAAGTTTTGTTCACTGTTTAAACCTGCTTGGGAAAAGTTTGCTTATAAAAATTTATTGTTTAAAGGAGCAGAATTTGAAAATATGCAGCAAAATTATACAGTATGAAAACAAATAATTGTTTAAGCGGTTCACCCCTCTCTTGGGCTACCTCCGCTGGGTCCAAAAGCCTCTAATTAGGCTTTTTCCTCTTTGATTAAATGCTCAAAATGTGAATAAAACTGTATAGAAGCCTCAAATGGAAAAATAAACTGCAAATTAAGATTCAGAAGGCTCAAATCAGTATAAAATGACTAAACAAACACCTCCATTGGATGAAGATAGTCCAAAACAGCTCTTCTTTCCTTAGGCCCTGGTGGCTCCACGACCAAAAACTCTGGTAAATTATCTGTTAGAGTGCCCTGATGCTTCTACAAACACTCCCAATAGCTCCAAAATGATCAATTACCCCAGAATAAAAAAAAAATTGGTATCAAAAGGCTTCTCCTAGCCAAAGTTATGGCTCTTTTACTCCAACTGCCAGTTTGGCCTAACAAAACTCCACTAAATGTGGAGAAATGGAGTTAACTCCAGTTAAAAACGACAACGACCCCAAATTTGTCGGGCCCACTCCAAATTCAGCGGCAACATTAAATATAACTGTTTTAACAATCTCGCGTTCACATGCGTCGGAAGCTTTGGAAAACGGTTTTTGAAACCGTTGCATTAACATATATAAACGACCGCATATTTAAACGGTGACTTATTTATAACCATTTTGCAAATGGTTATCTGCCAGTCTTTAACACACGGTTCTGAGCGGGAGGATATATGCAGAGGGGGTTGGCCCCCTTTCGGGCCCCACCCAATTTAAATCAAACTTTAAATACAATTTCAAACATATGATTTTCAAGAACCAAAGCTGTAGTCCGTTGGTCGGGCATCTCCGTTGCTTCCAACCCGACCCAGGTTCAAATCCGCCCGCATCCAATAAAACTTTTGAACACGTTATTCCATTCAACCTTGGGGCCACGTGGCGCCCTGTAATTGGCTGCGCCCGAAATGTCGGCCACTGCAGCCTTCCTCCAGTGATCAAACATGCTCTTTCAAAGTGATTTTAAAGTGTCAAAGTCAAATTTTGTCATTTCAAAGAGTCTTCAAGCAAAATTTGGTCACTAGGCATTAGGTCTAGGGTTGGTTTTCACTCTTTTCAAATTTGTCCAAATGTCAGTCCATGTCACCATTCAGCTGAGTGTACCATCATTCAAAGGGTTTTCATCATATATTCTGAGCAACTTCATTTTTGAGCATTTTTCTACAAGAGACTTAATCTCCTGATCATACCTCCCAAATGGGAAGCTTTTGGACCCTCAAAAGCTTTCAATTACCTGTTAAGAAGGTGAGGATACAGCCTCGTCACCTATTCCAACTCCATCCACTTTTCTTTGCTTGGTTTACTGCCTTTTAAACGAACTCTTAGATAATCAACATCTCCCCTCCTTGAAGTGCGTGTCCTTTTGTCAAGGATTGCATCTTCTTTCAACTCATCCAAAAATTCTGGTGAGAAATATTCTATGGATGGTAGCTGAACATGATTTTCAGAATCATCAATAAGAGGAGGTTCATACAATGTAAATTTTCCACATTAACAACGGAATACATTTGCATGTATGAAGGAAAATCTAGTTGAAAAGCATTATTTCCAACTTGTTTAAGGATTTTGAATGGACCATAACGAATAGGCTTCAACTTTTTACCTTCTCCTTGAATTCTATCCTTACTTATATGAAACCATACCTCATCTCCTTCCTGAAACTTGTGATCAATTCTATGTTTGTCATGTCTTTCTTTGTACTTTCCTTGACTCTTTTCAAGCTGTTCTTGAACTTGCTGATGAATAAGATGAATTATTTCAATGAACATGCGAGCTTTGTCAATGTCACCATGCCCATCAATGGCAATATCCTTCTCAATAATGAAGTCTAATGGTGACTTAGGAAAATATCCAAAACAAGCTTCAAATGGCGAAGTATTTGTAGAAGAGTGTTTGGCCCGGTTGTAAGCATGCTGAATGTAATGAAAATGCTCACCCCAAAGCTTGGGATGCTTGCTGCAATACCCTCTCAAAAGATGCACAATGGTTCTGTTCACTACCTCTGTTTGGCCATCTGTTTGCAGATGGAAAGCAATACTCTTCTTCAACTTGGTGTCCATCATCTTCCATAGATTGGACCAAAAATTCCCAAAAAATCTGGAATCCCTATCACTAACAATAGAAGTAGGCAAGCCATAATGAACCCATACATGTTGAAAATATAAATCAGCAGTTTTTTCAGCAGTTATAGTTTTCTTACATGGCATAAGAATACACATCTTGCTGAAACGATCAACTACTACAAAAAGATAATCATGCTGCTTTCTAGATAATGGTAATCCCCCAACAAAATCCATAGAAACACTTTCCCATGGTCTAGAAGGTACCGGAAATGGCATATACAATCCAAGCTTCCTATTGCTAGGCTTGCTTGTAGCACATAATGAACAACCTCTAATGAAACGTGTAACACTATCTACCATGCGAGGCCAATAACAATACCTCTGCAGATGTGCCACTGTTTTGCTTACACCGAAATGACCAGCAATAAGAGAGGAATGAGCTTCTCTCATCATGCTTAATCTCTCTCCCTGTGGTATACATAACCTTCCCAAGTGAAACAGCAAATTGTTATGCAAATGATAGTCATTCTCCTCAACATGATTCCCTTTACTAAAGTTAGCATACACCTCTTTAAAATCTTCATCTGATGCATATTGTTCTATGTAGCTTTCATGCATAATAGAATCATTCTTAAGCAAAATAATAGCACTAATAATAGGCCTTGAAAGAATATCAGCAACTTTATTGTGAATACCTTTCTTGTACCTTATTACCAAGTGAAATTGTTGTAGGAAACCCATCCATCTGAAATGTCGTGACTGCTGCAATTTACTTTGCGACTGCAAATACTGTAAAGGCTGATGGTCGGTATGCACAATTGTTTCTTTGCCCATCAAATAGTGCTTCCACTTTTTGACACTTTGTACCAATGCATACAACTTCTTATCATATGTAGGATAATTCACAACAACACCATTAAATGTCTCAGAATGAAAAGTGATAGGCTTACCATGCTGTAAGAGAACTGCACCCATGGCATAATCACTAGCATCTGTCTGAATCTTGAATGGCTGTCTCAAATTTGGTAATGCAAGAACCGGAGCTGAACTGATATTTTCTTTCAAATATTCAAAAGCTTTTTGTTGCTTACTTCCCCATTGGAAAGCACGCTTCACACTTGTCACCGCATGCATAGGAGCTGCTATGGCAGAAAAGTTAGCAATAAACTTTCTCCAATACTGAGCTGCACCCAAAAAACTTCTTACCTCTGTAATGGACTTGGGAGTAGGCCAATTCACAATAGCTTCTACTTTGGAAGGATCAATTCTCAAAGCGCCTCCACCTACTATGTGTCCCAAATAAACCAAAGAAGTCTTTCCAAATTCACACTTTGACATCTTAAGAAATAACTGATTTTTCTTCAAAACATCAAGTACTTTACTGACATGCATGACACGATCTTCTCTTGTCTTACTAAAAATCAAGATGTCATCTAAGTAGACAATAAAAAAATCATCAAGAAAAGGACGTAAGACATCATCCATTACCTGCATGAAAGTTGCAGGCGCATTGCATAAACCAAATGGCATCACAAGCCACTCAAAGAGTCCTGGTTTGGTTTTAAAAGCTGTCTTACAAATGTCTCTTTCTTCAATTCTTACTTGATGATAACCACTTCTTAAGTCTAACTTAGTGAAATATCTTGCATCTTTCAGCTGATCTAACAAATCATCTATTCTTGGAAGTGGGTAATGATTCTTTACCGTTATCTTGTTCAAAGCTCTGAAGTCAACACACATACACCAAGTTCCATCTTTCTTCGGAATCAACACTATCGGTGACCCACATGGAGAAGTGTTTGGCCTTATGAAACCCTTGTCCAACAACTCTTTAATCTGCTTCTTTATTTCAGCATTCTCCATAACAGACATGCGATACATGCCTATGTTAGGAAGAGGACAATCTGTATGTAAATGGATTTCATGCTGAATCTCCCTTTTAGGAGGCAAACCTATTAGCTCCTGAAACATCTCATGATGTGCATCAACTACATCATATAAATCAGATTTAAGCTTTGCATCACAATTTTCAAATGACTCATGATTCACATCAACCTTTGGCTTGACCATAAGAAGTACAAAAATCTTGCTTGAATTGACTAGCCTTTTAACCTGTCCTGCATTTACCATTGCAACATTTGTCTTCTTGCGATGAGCTCTGACAATAAAATCCTTGCCATCTTTGAAAATATGATATTTGTTTTCATGGCGATAGAAGATCGCTTTCCTATCAAACAAGTAAGGACTTCCCAAAACAATACCAGATATATCAAGTGGAACCACATCAAGTTCAACTGTGTCAATAAAGTGTGTAGTTATTGCAAAGCGCAATATGCACTTCCTTGAGACTTGCAAGTTGGCATCCTTGCATATCCATCCAAGTGGATAAGGCTTCAGATGTGGAATGGTCTCAAGTTTAAGCTGCTTGACCAAGTCTTCAGATATGAGGTTAGCTTGTGACCCACTGTCAAATAGTGTGTCAATTTTGGTATGTTTTGACACTACCCTCACATGGAACAGTTCAATTCTTTCTTCCTCATTAGGAGCTTGTATATGACAGTTTGAAGAACTAGCACTTGCTTGAGTTTCAATTTCCTTCCCTTTCAAACTTTTCAAACCCATGGCTGTAATTTTTGTTTCGTCACCTGAATCATCACCTAAATCTTGTGGTGTAGTTGTAGTAGCTGCATTTTTCTTCATTCCCTTATTTTTGAAATTACTATCCTCATCAAAAGCATCAAAAGCATTCTTTCCTCTAGCTTCTAAATGTGTAGCCTGCACACAGACTTCATCTAAGCTGGTAGGATTGAACATTAGAATAGTATGTTGCAGATAATTGTGCAAACCTCCTATGTATTTCAATAAGGTGTCTTGACTTTGTAAGTCTACTCCAAGTAGAAGTGCTCTCCTTCTAAACTCTTGGGTATAATCTTGCACATTTTGACCCTTAAGTTGCCTAAAATTTTGCCAATTCATAATTGCTTTCTGAATATGAGCAAGAGGATAAAATTGTTTCTTAATAGCTGTAATAAACTCATTCCATGTTAGATTTATCTTACCATGCTTTTTAATCTCCTCTCTAGTCTTGGCTTCCCACCAAACCAAAGCTGCTCCATCCATTCTCAAAGAGGCTAATTGGATTTTTGTGTCATCATCATGCAAATTCTGAATCCTTAGATAGACTTCCAGCTGTCTAATCCAGTTATCCAATTTTTCTGCATTCACATCACCATTAAACATCGACAACTCAAACTTCACATCAAGCTTTAACAAAGGATTTTTAAGAAATGTTTTTTTTGTTTTTTGTGACTGATTAACAGAAGTTGAAGAGGATGATGTGGAGGAAGAGGATGATGATGGATATGGTGGATCACCATTTCCTCCATTCCCTTTCTTAGACTCATCTTTGTCTTTCTTTCCTCCTGAAGAATCTCCTTCTTCTCTTTGGTTTCTAGACCCTTCTCCAACAATCCTATCATTTCTCTCCTGGTATAGGATCCTAACCATCTCAGTCAAGTCCAAGAAAGCTTTTCTAAAGACTCTTTCTTCTTCCTTGGGATCCATTTCCTCATGTACTTCTCCTTCTTTGGAAGACATGTTTGTGGCTGATTCTAAGGCTATTGAGGATGAAATGGAAGGTGGATGTAATGGCACTCTAGCCCTCCTTGGTTGAGGATTAACTTGTTCTCTAACCAATTGACCTTCCCCTCTTTGCAATTTCAGCCTAGTAAGCATCAAATTTTGCAGAATAATACAATTTACTTGCACAAATTTCACAAACTCTTAAGCAAAACCTTGAGGTTTGAATGCTCCTTCTTGAGAAAGGATGCACAAATTCCCTTGTTAAAGTGTTTGTTCTTAAACCAACGTTCTCTATCTTGTGATATTTTACATGCCCGAGCCACCAGATCCTCTGTTAATCAGAACTGGACATTCCTGACTTGTGCCTTGTCACCGTTTAGATTCAGGGCGAATGACTTCGTAAATTTTGAATTGTAGCCACTAAAGTTTTGAAATAATGGCAACCACCCTGCTTTCATTTGTCTTGCTTTGCAGCGAGGGTCTAATTCCAATAGAGCAGGGCCTTGCAGCTCAAACCGAACAAGGGCACACAATTTTGACATGGTGAAGGATGGGAGAGATAGAACGAATGCGGCTCACAGAAGTGTGGTGTTAAGACTTGCAATGTATCACTCGACAAGGGAGAGTTAAATTGGAAATATGGGAGAGCACAAAGATTTTGAAAAAAAGGTTGCAATCATGATTATCATCATTATATGACCTGCGGAATGGATATCGGGAGTACAACCACCAGGCATGTCAGAGTCATGATGATCACGCATGGAGCTATATTTATGATACAATGATTTACGACCACGTTTTTTGTTGGCAATATGATGCAGAGTGTTGTCCTTGATGGCAACCCACTGAATGAAGATGAAGACATGAGAGTGTTGGCATGTGTTGTCCTTGATGGCAATCCACCTGATGAAGTTATTCTTGACCTGATGGACTTGGTAAATGATGTAAATCTGATGTGAAATTATGTTAGTTAGCAATATGATGCTGAGTGTTGTCATTGAATGGCAACCCACTTGATGAAGAAGATGGCAACTTACTTGATGAAGTTGTGCTTGATAGAATATGTTCTTGATGAAGTAAATCTGATGTATCAACAGAGAGTACAAAAGGTAATGAAGAAAGGAATTCAATATGTGCTAGATCCATGATGAAAAGAGTATGTTTCAAGGAATACGCGGATTTGTCTAGGAGAAGTCGCGTATGCACGCGGTTAAGTACGTGCCAAGTCGCGTATGGGAAAAAGCGCTCAAAAAGTGAAAAAATAGGGGTAACCACCATGGTATTGACCCATTGTATTGGGTAATGATTCGTCTAAATGACCCCGTCCAGGAATACCATCGGATGTAATGTGGTTTTGGCTCATGGTATTGAAAAAGGGTAAACCTATATAAAGAGAAGAAATTCATTGTGCAAATCATGAGTGTGGGAGCAAGATGTCTGAGCTTGAGTGAATACTTCTCTGTGAAGTATATCTGTATGGAAAGGGTAAAGGTTTGATGATAGATCTGAATCTATGATGCACCTATGAAGAAATGATGAAGCGGGATATCTAGATCTGAAATGTATCTGTATTTGCTAGATCTGTTTATGGAATGATTAGATCTGAGAAGAGGCGAACATCTGTTTGAAGTAAAGGGTAAAATCTGAGTAATGTATCTGTTCTGAAGAATTGCAATGACCTAAATTTCTGAAGAACCATGCGCTAGTTTGCCGCAAAAGAAGCACGTATATACGCAGCTTTGCTGAAGAGAAAGCGCGTATTCGCAGTGAAATCAACGCTGTAATTTGTACAGAAGTATACACGGGTTGATGTGATTGGAAGCACGTATATACGCGGTATCAGTGAAAGGAAAGCGCGTATGCAAACTAGGGTTTGCTGAAGCAAGGGGTATGAAATGTCTGATCTGTTCTGCTGTGTTACTGCTATCTGTGAATGATGTATTCTACAGTTTTGGGTTGTCTGAATTGATAAGTTTCAGTTTGATGTATGATTGAGCTTAAATGTATGGAGTGGGTCCAGTCTGAAAATATAATGAAACGTGGTCTGCAAGTGGTGTCCTAAAGGAAGCTTTGGATCCAGTGTGAAAATTGATGAAACGTGGTCCATAGAGGTGCTGAGGGATGTAGCCTTCAGTCAGGGGGTTGTAGCTCCCTTCCAGGAGAGGCTGGTAAACGAGATCAGGGGGTCGTAGCTCCCTTCCAGGAGAGGCTGGTAAACGAGTCAGGGGTTGGAGCTCCCTTCCAGGAGAGGCTAGTAAACGAGCGCAGGTGGGTGCCTACGTGCTGGTAGGAGTCTGCACCAGCACATATGTTGTAAGATGTTTTCTCTATAATAAAATATTGAAGGCTGAGCAACTGCAGCGGTGGTTTTCTCCCGACTTGGGTTTCCACCTAAAAATCCTGGTCTTCATGTGTGATGCTTTGTGTGATGGTTTATTCTGTTCTTACTGCACATGTTTACTGTTTATAGAACATCTAATGAATGAATGATGGAATGATATAAGTGAAGAACTAATGGCATAATTAGATCTCTGTGTATACGCGAGTTTTATGAAGGATATCCGCATATATACGCTAGTTGGCTTCATCAAAGTAGCGTATGGGTTTTAGAGCATGAAAAAGTAAAAAGTTTTAGTTTTCCCTAAATACTGATTCACCCCCCCCTCTCAGTATTTTTCCCAACAATTGGTATCAGAGGAGGTTCTTCTGCAGAAGCTTGATCGCTTGAAGGAGATCCGTCGCAATGGGAATTCAAGAAGGAGTGATGTCTATAAAGCCACCTCTATTCAATGGAAGCAATCTGATATTCTGGAAGGTACGAACAAAATCATATATGCAAAGTCTTGGTGCAAATGTATGGGCAATCGTGGAAGAATGTTATCAATACCTGGCAAGTATTCCTACTGATGCAGTAGAAAGGAAGAAGTATGAAATCAATGCCAAAGCAGTAAATGTCTTATTAGGAAGCATGTCTGAACCAGAATTTGCTAAAGTGATGCAACTACATTCAGCAAAAGAAATATGGGACAAAATCATTCTAAGCTATGAAGGAGACACAAAGGTAAAAAGTGCAAAACTCCAAACTCTTAGAATTGAATATGAAAATTTGAAGATGCATAGTGATGAAAGTGTTGCCAGTTTCTTTCTTCGTCTAGATGATATTTTAAATCGGATGAGAAATTTGGGTGAAACCATAACCGATACTACTCTAGTGGAAAAAGTCTTAAGATCCTTGACTTCAAAATTTGACTCTAAAGTTTCAGCTATTGAAGAAAGGCAAGATCTTCAAACTCTTACTATTGTTCAATTACATGGTATTCTGACTGCTTTTGAAATGAGACAAGGAGGTCCTTCTCAAATCAAAGAAGTTGTTTTTAAGGCATCTGCAAAAGGAAAATAAAAGGAAGTTGTCAAAGAATCCAGCTATATATCCGAAGAAGAAGAAGCGAATTTTGTGAGAAAACTCAAACTAGGTACTGGAAGATTCAAAGGTAAAATTCCCTTCAAATGTTTTGATTGTGGAAGAGTTGGTCACTATGCTGCTAAATGTCCTTATAGAGATAAATATGGTAAAGGGAAACAATTTGAAAAGAGGAAGAGTTATTATGCAAATGAAGATGATGATGAAGTGTCCAGTGAAGATGAAGAATATTCTGACCAAGCTCTACAAGTGCTCATGGCAAAGAAGCAAAAGAAGAAGGCTACCCAAGGAAAGGAGATACCTCAGAAATCATGTATAGCAGAAAGTGAAGAAGATGAAATAGGTATTGATCGTTGTTCTTTTATTTCACTTACGTGTATATGCAAAGGCAAAGATAGTGAAAGTAACAGTATGGATCTAGAAGAAGTTTTCAAGATTAAAGTTGAAGATCAGCAAACATCATCTAAGGAGAGTGAAAGTCTAGAAGAAAATAATGAAAGTAATGATTGGTATCAATTTGAAAGGAAGGAATCTATCTACAAAGATGATCAATGAATGAAAAGATTGAAACACTAAATGGACAGATAGACAAGTATCAAGGATTGTACGCTCATGCAACCAATCAAGGTGAAAAACTTAAAGCAGAAATCATCTCTCTACAAGCAGATCTTGAAGCATCAAGTAAGAAGAATGAGAAACCTCTACAACCATTTGAAAAGGAAGGCCTTGAAGCAGAAATCATCTCTCTCAAAGAAGATCCGGAAAAATCAAATAAGAAGAATGAAGAGCTGCAACAAACATGTGAAGAAAACGAAAATTGGTTGAAAGAAGAGATTCTAAATCTGAAGGATCAAGTAGAAGATGGAAGAAGGAAAGAAGAAAGAATGACAAAGAAATGTCAAGCCTTGGAGGTTGAGGTAAACATTCTCAAAGGTAAATTAGAAGAAAAGGTTAAACTTTTGAGGTTTTAAGATAGTACTAATATCTTGGACAATATTCTGAGTAATCAAAGGTCTCCTGCTATCAAACTTGGTCTTGGTTTCCATGAAACTGTTAAAGGAGAATCTAGCTCACAAGGAAGTGCTAAAAATTTAGAGGATGTCAATGCAAAACTTGAAGTGTTGAAAGAGACAAAAGGTCAACCAACAATGATGAAATCTCAAAGGAAATCAGTCAATAATGTTGAATGCTTTAAATGTCATAACTATGGGCATGTTGCAGCAAATTGCAGGAGCAGATCATTTCAGCCTCAAACAAACAAATCCTACTTTGGTTTTTTCAAGGGATATTGTTTTTCATGTAACAAGTATGGACATAAAGCAACTGATTGTAAAAGGAGGAAGATTAGAAATACTCATTATGATTCTTATGCTTATTTCTCTGGACACATGAGATGTTATTCTTGTAACAAGTATGGACATGTAGAAAATAAATGCAGGTTGAACAGATCTGAGAAAGTGGACAATTCCCTGGTGGTTTTAGCTTACTAAAAGTAAGGAAGTATTCCATCCCTTGTCTGACGCAAGTTTAAAGCTTGCCATATCCAGGATCTCCAAATTCAAATCCATAAAAATGCATTCTCAACATTTACCCAAATCAAAATCTTCATTTACTGGCAAATTCATCACTTTTCCATTTCAACGTGTGGAAGTTTTCCATTATATGGCTTTATGGTTGTAAAACCATGACCATGAAACCATTTTCTCAAAATCAACAAAAACCCATTGATTAAATCCCAATTCCATTTCCCATCTTTATAGTGCGAGAGTTTAAAATCAAACTCAATAAAAAAAAACACCGCCCTTACCATTTCAACCCTTACATCCCAAATTAAAATCTTGAAACTCTTCGGACATTCCCATAAACAATCTCAAAGTATATTGCTGGACTCAATTAAAGGGTGCGCCTTACCTTTAGATTCCTCAATTCCATTTAAACACCGTTACATTTAATTCTTAACAAATCGGATTTCAACCTAAAATAATGCCATAGCAAATATTTACAAACGCTTCTGCAATTTCCATTCATCGACTCTACCTGCTTTTAAGTCGAAGTTTAATCGTTCCTTCATGCCCTGCGCCATCCCCTATCTGATTTCTGTCAACATTCAAATTAAACAATTGCTGCAACCCTGCAATGGCAAATACTTACAATACTCCATTCATATTCGATTTTTCCAACTCCATATCTATTGGAATCGACCTTTGGATTACACGCAGTTCAGCACACTGCATTCCCTTTTGAATCTTGATGCTACAGATCAAACATTCACATAAACTGACTTAACGTGAACGCATACCTTTAAATTTCTGGACAGTGATAAGCACAAAGCTTCTGTTGACGATTCAATTTTAAAGATCTGTCTTCAATCTCTATTCAATTCAACAATGGACCTTCTCTCCGCTGGTCAATTCTGGAATCGAACTCTTCAATCGATTTAATTACTTGGGCGCTCCATCGATTGCAATCATTCATTCACCTTCAGAATAGTATTTCAGACCCTCGGCTCTCTGCGTCCTGGTTCCTCCATGATTAAATAAAATCCTGTAGCTGCATTCCGCTCAGGTTAAACACTGTTCAGTATGAAATAAAAACCAGTTATGAATATATCCAGCAATAACACTCCACTAATTCGACTTCAATTTCAATGTGCTGACGTTCTCATTCAATTTATAATTGCATATTAAAGATATCACTCAACCTATCGTTTTTAGAATTCCATTTAACCGCTCTTGCTTTGTGTTCTGATTTGACTGTGCTAGCTTGAAGTCGACTTTCAGAATTGCTATGCCACCAGATCCAGTTCCGTCCACATTAAAACAGAATCGGTTTCTCTTACATCGCTCTCTATAAATTCGTCATAGATCTGGACTACTGAACAGAACACCGTATAATTAAAATCCTGTCTCCAGTTTTCGGCCTTTGAATCGATCTTACAACAGCGTCATATCATCCTTAACATCATTCATCTTACGCTTCTGCTGCCTTCTTCCTTCAATGTGGTAGATGTTCATATACAATCTGCAATGTATTATATAGAGGATGTACTACATAGACAGTAAAATCGATTTTAAACAGAAATTATTATCAATTGCAAAGTTTTTGTTCCCACTTATAACTGCGCCCTTTCAGAGATTTTAATACCATTTCACCGTGGCTTCAAACGCACTCATCGAATAGCAATTTCTGCTATCGACCTCAGAATTACACAACTTGACATTGCAGATTTAAAATGTATTAAAAACACTGTTGCTTCCCTCTTTTCATCTGCTATTAATCGAATTCAGATCGATATAATAAAATTATTCATGCATAGATAACAATTATTACATAAATCGATCTCACCATTTCTTTGATTGCAGGATTCCTTTAATCGATCTTTCTAATAATTAATTCCTCAACCATATATATATACATTTAACCAGAAAATACTATAACTTTCGCAACCAATCTCCAAATGTATATATATTTATAATCTGAAATCAAAACAAGATTACTTACAGACTTTGTTTGGCCTGATATTTCAGATTGATGGCCCTTACAAAATGCCAGAGGCGTACAGCCTTGGCTATTCAAGTCTTCTTCAACCACTTTCACTCACACTCACTCAATGTTTTTTTTTCTCACAAATCCCTTTCCTATTTATACAAATTTAAAAATCATTTAATTAAATGCTCAATCCCTTAAAATCTTCAACAACCCCCTAAATCTCTCATCATCCCTAAAGGATAGGTTTTTATCCCTAAAATCCTTCAATTTATTAAATTTCCTCATATCCTTTTATTAATAAAAGGATATTTACATAAATCCTCACCTTCTCCTATTTAATTCAAATTAATTAATAAAATATTAAAATCATCACACCCCATATTTACAAGTTAATATTATCACACCCCATATTTACAAATGGAGAAAAAGGTCTTGATGCTCCTGCATCAT